>CAUYUJ010008558.1:359880-443292 GCA_963575745.1 Prorocentrum cordatum | reverse complement strand
CCGCCTGGGCATGGCAACGGCGCGGCCTGGGCATGGCAACGGCACGGCCTGGGCATGGCGACGGCACGGCCTGGGCATGGCAACGGCACGGCCTGGGCATGGCAACGTCGCGGCGTGGGCATGGCGACGGCACGGCCTGGGCATGGCAACGGCGCGGCCTGGGCATGGGACAACGGCGCGGCCTGAGCATGGCAACGGCACGGCCTGGGCGTGGCAACGGCACGGCCTGGGCATGGCAACGGCACGGCCGCGGGGATACTCGAGCTTCAAAAATATGGCGCAGGCGTGGCCATAGTATGGCACTAGCGCGCCATTTTTTTTATTCGGCGCATGCGGAGGGAGAAGAAGGAAGAACGCAGAGGGGACGAATCGGACATGGGGGCCGCAACATCCCTCGAGTAACACGTGCACTCCATGGCGATGCTCCGCAGAGACTGATCAGAGGCTGAATGTACAGCAACATCCCTGAGGCAAAAAAGCACCGGCGAGAAGAGGAGAAGGGAGGTGGACGAAGATAGCAGGGCCGCAGGGAAAAAGACAAAACCAGAAAACCACACCAGAAGGCAGCCTAGTAGTGATGTAAGTTGTGGTGGCGGTGATGCTAATGATGGTGGTGATAGTGATGGTGATGATGGTCGTGATGGTGCTGCTGACGATGGTGATGTTGCTAGTGATGCTGGCGATGGTGGTGGTGGTATCGATTCTGCTCGTGATGACGATGTTGATGTTGTCGGTGTTGGCGATGGTTATGCTGGGCATTTTCCTTCTACAGCTGGCCTCGGCAGGGGCGAACTGAGGCCTCTATCGCCTCGTCTGGGGCAGCTGCAGCAGAGAGGCCTTTACAAGCGAGAGTCTCAGGCAACAGCAGCAGAGAAGGCTTTACAAGAGAGAGTCTGAATCAACAGCTGCTGTAATCTACCGGAGACGTGCCGCACAGAAGCATCAATCTCATCAATCCGAGTCGCCGCTAGACTCGGACTCGTCGTCCATGTTCTCTGCGTTGCGCAGCGCCACGGCGCGGATGTGGCTCTGATCCTCGTCCTTGAGCAGCGCGGAGTCCGCGAACTTCCCGGCCTGCGCGACCTGCCTCCGCAAGGAGGCGATCCGACTCAGGTGGAAGCGATCCTTGAGCTTCAGCGCAAAGATGGACCGCTGCATGCGCATCATCTTGCGCTTCAGAACGGGGTTACGGCACCTCCGCACGTACCTGGGGTAGACCATCCTGTCCTGCGGAGGCGCCAGATGCACCTTCGGCGGCATGACTGAGGGCGAGGTGTTCGGGGGGCCGAGCACGCCCGCGCGCCAGCGCTTCATTAAGCAAGGCTTGAGCCAAAGTGTCTGCGCCCGGACCTGGTCGTGGTGCGTTACTCTCGTGTGTTACGAGTGCCGTTTCTATGTATGTGTGCTGGAGCCATGTCTGCTATGTGTGTTGTTGCTGTGTGTGCTGTGTGCTGTTCCTGTATATGTCCTGTCCCTGGCCCATGTACTACTCCGCCATTCCCCTCTCACCCACTCCCCATATTCGTCGAGCCTGCTCCTAGATGTTATATTTACAATGCGTTTCCCTATACTTCCCCTCGCCGCCCCCATGCCCTTTTTACCGGACCCCGCTAAACCCGCCCAGACTTCGCCCGTCCATCGTTCGACTCTGCGGAATCAGCCTGGACCCCATGGACGTGATTCCATTGGTTGGCTTCCACTGGTTCGACTCAATCGGATGGGGTCTACAGATCGAATTCCATAATCAGGGGCCCCATCTGTTCAACTCCATGGTTCCACTGCCTGGGCCAGGCAACGGCACGGCCTGGGCATGGCAACGGCGCGGCCTGGGCATGGCAACGGCGCGGCACGGGCATGGCAACGGCACGGCCTGGGCATGGCAACGGCACGGCCTGCGCATGGCAACGGCGCCGCGTGGGCATGGCAACGGCGCGGACTGGGCATGCCAACGGCACGGCCTGGGCATGGCAACGGCGCGCGGCGCGGCCTGGGTATGGCAACGGCACGGCCTGGGCGTGGCAACGGCACGGCCTGGGCATGGCAACGGCACGGCCTGCGCATGGCAAAAGCACGGCCTGGGCATGGCAACGGCGCGGCCTTGGCATGGCAACGGCGCGGCCTGGGCATGGCAACGGCACGGCCTGGGCATGGCAACGGCACGGCCTGGGCATGGCAACGGCACGGCCTGGGCAAGGCAACGGCACGGCCTGGGCATGGCAACGGCACGGCCTGGGCATGGCAACGGCGCGGCGCGGGCATGGCAACGGCACGGCCTGGGCATGGCAACGGCACGGCCTGGGCATGGCAACGGCGCGGCGCGGGCATGGCAACGGCACGGCACGGCCTGGGCATGGCAACGGCACGGCCTGGCCATGGCAACGGCACGGCCTGGGCATGGCAGCTGCGCGGCCTGGGCATGGGAACGGCGCGCGTCGAGCCATGTTTCCTGGCGGACGCGGGCCGAGCGCGGGCCGAATCCAAGGGGGATTCTCTCGCAAAATGCGCGCGAAGGCGCTCGAAAGAACATCCCCTGAGCCGCCCCCTGCGAGGGCGCGGGGCATCGCGGCGGCGCGGACGGAGGCAGGGGCCAGCCAGGCGTCGAGGCTCTGGCTCAAGCTCTGCCACCTGCTAGCGCGCTCACGGCTACCCCTCTGGCTCGCCCTCCTCTTCCTCCGAGTCCTCCTGCGCCATCTCGTCGCGGTCCTTGATCTGCTGCAGCACGTCCGAGAAGTGCTCGCGCACGAGCTTCGCCAAGTCCTCCTCGTGCAAGGGGGAACCCTTCGTCGCGATCTCCTCCAGAGCCCAGCGGTCGACGACGTCGTTGAGCCACTGAGCGTGCACCTGGTTCCAGCAGAGGCCGACCCACGGGATGCCGAGAGAGAGACACGACCGCGCCGCGATTCCGCCCCCGACGCCCAAGTCCACCACGAAGTCAGCGTTAGCGGCCTCCAGCAGGGCGCCCCAGAGGTCCTTCGACTTCACCTCCGGCCAGCAGAGCGGGCATCCGAGGTCTGCGTCGAACGTCGCGCGCGGGGGCACGGGCGCCCTGGCGCCGATGATCTTGCTCTTGTCCGCGAGGGCGATGCTCGGGAGCTGGCCCCGCGCCAGGGGGGTCATGCTCGAGAATGTCGACGAGTAGGTGGTCGACTCCCAGTCGTCCCCTCCACAGCGAGCGGCCTTGCGCTCCTGCGTCGGGACGTGGGGCCTCGATGCGGGGAAGCTGACCCGCCCGACCTCGCGGTTCCTGGAGCCGAACACGGCCTTCTGCCCCCCCGTCTCCGCCTTCGGCTGGTAGATGATCAAGATGTCGCTGACGTGGCGAGCCCCCGCCATCTTCTTCTCTATCGTCGCGCGGATCGAGGAGGAGCGGCCGTCGAATACGAGGGGCGCGTCGCACGGGCCCTGCCGCTCCAAGAGCCAGTCCAGCGCCATGTCCAGGGAGGCCGGCGACGAGGGCTCGTTCGCCCACGGAGTCTCGCCCGTCTCGTGGGCCCACCTCTCCCCCGACAACACGAAGACGCGATGCGACTTGCCGGGGCGGCCCTCGAATTGGTGCGCGGCCGTCTGTTTTTCCCACCACTTGTCGAGTTGCTCCTTGGCAAGCCTGTCGGTCTTGATGAACGTGGGCGTCAGCCACTTGCGGCGGAGCGCCTGCGCCTGGCCCCACGCCTCCGCGCGCTCCTTGCAGATCTCCTTCTCGCGGTCGTCGGCGTCCTCGTCGCCCGGGCCGTCGTCGCCCGCCGCCGAGAGGCTCCGCTTCAGACCGCGCGTCGAGGCAGCGGGCATGTCCGAACCCTCGCTGGCTGGCACGGTCATCCTGTGGAGGCCCAGCGCCCTCCTGATCTCCACGAGGTTTGCTTGCGTCCAGTCCCCCCACTTGACCTGGCACACGGCCTGATTCACGTTGGCGTCTGCGGCCAGGAACTGGCGGAGGCTGTCGTCGAAACTCTGGCTGAAGAGGTCGAAGAAAAACACGAGCAGCTTCGCGGCCGCCCCAGCGGTCTGCGCCTTCATCTTCCCGAAGGGGTCGTCGACCTGCACCCCACTGTGGCCTGCCGTGTCTGCCTCCGCCTGCCCGTCGCCGCCCGCGGGCGCCGAGGCGCCCTTAGCCGCGGTGCCGAACGTCCGACCGAAGACAGCGTAGCTCGAGAAGTGCGGCAAGACGCCGAGGAACTCCTTCTTCGCGCTGCTGGAGTCAGGGAGGTCGTCCACCAGGGAGTGGACGAAGACGCGCACGTAGACCTTAGCCAGCGTCATCCTCATCGCCCCTGCTTCGTCGCTGTCCTTCTTCTTCTTCTCCAGCCACGAGGTTGTCACGCCACCTCCTTCGACCTTGTCGCGGTCAAGGGCCCAGGCGATGTAGTCCAACACGTGGTTGACGAGATCGGTGGCCGTCACTGCGCCCCACATGGCGGCGTTGCCCTTATCGACCTCCTTCGTGCAAACCTGCAGGATGCGGTTCAGGGTGGTGAAGTTCGAGGTGAGCTCGCACTTGCTCGCTCCACTCTTGCTCTCGATGTAGCGCAGGGTGCGGATCGCCCGGTCGTCGAGCCTCTCGTGGCAGTTCTGCGCCGCGCAGAGCATGCTCCTGTGCACGACCGTGCCGTTGAAGCGGACGTTATTCTCAGTGCAGAATGCGAGCCTGGCTGCCGCCCCTTTTGTCTGAGCGCCGTCCAGGGCCACCGTGAGCTTGCGAGCGAACGCGGGGACGGAATTCCTGAGGTAGTCGTACTGCTTGCGAGCGGCGTCGCTCGTCATGATAGAGAGCACGGAGAGCTTCTCCTCGGACTCCACGATGACGCCCTCGACGGGCGCGCAGAGGGCGGCCTGGGCCAACGCCGCCACCGAAGCCATGTCACCTGCCACGAGGGCCTTCGTCAGAGCGGGGTGGAAGCCCCATAGAGCCACGTGGCCGCAGACGAGCGGCAGAGAGGAGTCGAAATGGTCGGCGTCGAACCCACTCAAGTTCCAACCGAAAGCGGTGAATGTGTGGGGGAACTTGATCCTCGCTTCGTGCACCGCGCTAACCAACCCCCGCGCAACCCCTTCTTGGTGTATCTTGCCCAGGGCGTACTGCTCAGCGGCGTCGAGGCACGCTGGGTAGAGCGGCGGGTCCCCAGCAATGGAGCGCATCCTCCCAGAAGACCCCACGAAAGGGTCCAACCAGAACACGTTGCCGCCCCCTTTGTACGCGCCCGTTCCGTTGAAATAGATGATGGCCTCTGCCCTCTTCCACGGGCTGACGTATGTGAGCAGGTCGTCCTTGGAGTCGGGCTTCTTGATGGCGAGGGGCTGGTGCTCGTGCACGGGCCGGTCCTGCCATCCCTTGAACCACCTGGAGTCCTCCTTCATGACCCGCCGAACGTGGTACCTGTTGTAAGCGACGACGGCTCGCATCAGGGTCTCCGTCTTTTCCTCGGTGTAGTTGGCCGCCTCCTCCCCGACGGGGAACACCGGCACGCGGGGCGCCGCAACGTCCGCAGAGGCGCCCGGAGGCGTTGGCGTCGGCATCGGGGCGGCGGGCGCTGGAGGTTGCTCGGGGCCAGCGCCCTTCGCGCCGCCCTTGGCGACCTTCGTGGGCGGCGCGCGCGCGGGCGAGGGGGCCATCGCGAAGCAGGGATGCTGCGCGGCGATCTGAGCGGTGCTCTGGGCTGGCCTGGGATCCAGAACGGCTGCGGCAATCCGACCCAGCCGCGCGGCATGGGAACGGCAGCAGCGCGGCATAGCGCCCGCGAGGGCGCTGCGTCGCAGTACCGCGCAGCATCGTGGAAACATCGCGGCGACTGCGCGGCACGCGCACGGCGACAGCGCGGCCTGGGCATGGCAAGAGCATGGCAATAGCATGGCAATGGCATGGCCATAGCGAAGCGACAGCACGGCAATCCGCCACCGTGCCTGCACGGAGTGGGCGCGTTAGAATGTGTCCGAGTGAGGTTCGGGTTTTTTTTTCTAAGGCCGACCCCGCCCCCTCATCGCATGCGTATGTGAAAAATCGTCCCCTCTGATATCGCTCTTCCGCTTTCTCTTCGGCATCCTCTCGGCCGGGATGGCCTTTCAAGAGGGCCTCCAAGACAGCCAAGACGACATCACAAAGGCTCAAGATTGTCGAAGACGCCTCGAGTGCCTCTCGACATGGCCTCTAGACGGCTCCAGAGGCTCTCAAGATGGGCTCCACACGGCCCAAGATCCCTCGAGGCGGCCCGAGACAGTTCCAGGAGGCCCTCCGAGAGAGCTCGAAGGGGTAAGCAATCGTGATCCTTTTTTTTGCGACAGATTTTACAGTTATCACTGGTTTGGGTTTCCGCCGGCCCAAGACGGTCCGAGCTACCTCCAGGATAGCGCCCAGACAGCGCGCGAGGCTCCCAAGAGAGCCCCAAGTCGGCCGAAGACGACTCCAAGATCGCCAAAGAGGCTCCCGCGAGGGCCCCACGATGGCCCGAAAACGCTGCGGAGGCGCCCCCTACCTGGTATGACAGCCAAGACGACATCAAAACGGCCCAAGATAGTCGAAGACGCCTCGAGTGCCTCTCGGCATGGCCTCTAGACGGCTCGAGAGGCTCTCAAGACGACCTCAAGACGGCCCAAGATCCCTCGAGGCGGCCCGAGAGAGCTCCAGGAGGCCCTCCGAGAGAGCTCGAGGGGGTAAACAAACGTGACTTTACGTATTTGTTGTGCAAGATGTTGGCAGCTATCACTGGTTTGGGTTTCCGGCGGCCCAAGACAGTCCGAAGAACCCCCAGGCTAGCGCCAAGACAGCGCGCGAGGTTCCCAAGAGGGCCCCGAGTCGGCCCAAGACGACCCCAAGATCGCCACAGAGGCTCCCACGAGGGTCCCACGATGGCCCGAAAACGCTCTGGAGGCGCCGACTTGCGCAGGTCAGGAATGTAAGTTTCCGGCCGCGGGCCGGAAAATTACACTCCTGACTTGCGCAAGTCGGCGCCTTCCCGAGAGGGCCTGCCCAGATCGTTCCGGTAGTCGTCCCGCCCGTCGTCCCGCGCTGTCGTTGCGGTGGAACGGCGACGGCATGGCGATGGCAGGGCGTGGCATGGCAGCAGCGCGGCCACCGCGCGGGGACACCATGGCTCAGGCATGGCGACAGCGCGCCCGCGGCAGGGTCGCGGCGCGGCATCAGCGCGGCGACAGCATGGCAGCAGCATTGGATCGGCACGGCCACGGCGGGGGAACAGCACGGGAAAAGCATGGCCAGAGCACGGCTAGAGCATGGCAACAACTCGGCAAGAGCATGCAGACAGCACGGCAACGGCGCGGCAACAGCGTGAAATCGGCGCGGCCATGTCTGGCAACCGCGTGGCAGCAGCATGGCAGCGGCATTGCAGCAGCATGGCAGCAGCGAGGCCAGAGCATGGCACCAGCAGCCCGGCAGCACGGAGACAGCACGGCGACGGAATGGCAACGGCACGGCGACAGCATGGCAGCAGCGTGGGCACAGCATGGCAGCAGCCAGGCATCCGCTCGGCAGAAGCATGGCAAAAGCATGGCATCAACATGGCAACAGCATGGCAGAGGCACGGCAACATGCCTGGCAACAGCACGGCCACGGCATGGCGACAGCAGTGCATGCGCATGGCAACAGCTTGGCAGTGGCAGGGCAAGAGCACGGCAATAGCTTGTCTGCAGCTCGGACGCAGCATGGCCCCGGCATGGCGACGGCAAAGCGACAGCATGGCAACCGCAAGAGATCCGCGCGGCAGCGGCGCGGCGCTCGCATGGCAACAGCATGGCGACAGAATAGCCGCCGTCCAGCATTCGCCTGGCAATGGCGGGGGCAACGTCACGGAAACCGCGAGGCAACCGCGCGGCAACGGCGGAACACAGGAAAACTGCCACAGCGCTGCCGCAGAATGCCACCGTCATGGCATCAGCGAAACGTCCGCACGGCAACAGCGAGGCAACAGCAGGGCAATATCGCTACATCAAAGCGGCAACAGCATGTCGACGGCATGCAGTCGGCATGGCGGCAGCCTGGGGAAAGCACAGCCGACGACGGCCCCAAAAACGCCCAAGAGAAGTCCAAGAGCGGCCCAAGAGGGCCCCACCACGCCCTCTCTGAGCTTCCAAGGGGGCCGCCAGTGCACGCCGCCTGCCTCTCAGAGGGCCCCGAGAGGCCCCCCGGACCCCCCGGCATGCGCCCCAAGAGGGCCCCTTCCGCGCCCCCGAGCGACCCTGAAAGAACCCCGAGGTGGCGCCAAAATGGCGTTACAAGATGGCTCTGCGAGTCTTGGACAACCCCCTCGCCACAACAAATCCCGAAAACCCGGCTCCTCAAGACCCGACTTCGCATCCTCGATGTCGTCGTCCCGCTTTCCTTCCTTATGCCTCCTACCTCCTCCTCCTCCTCCTCCTCCTCCTCCTCCTCCTCCGTCCTCCTCCTCCTCAGACTCGGACTCACAACCCGCGGACTCCTCCTCTTCCCCTTCCTCGTGCCGCATCCCTGCTCCCTCCTCCTCCTCCTCCTCCTCCTCCTCCTCCTCTCCTCCTCCCTCCTCCCTCCCTCCTCCTCCTCCTCCTCCTCCTCCTCCTCCTCCTCCCTCCTCCTCCTCCTCCTCCTCCCCCTCCTCCTCCTCCTCCTCCTCCTCCTCCTCCTTCCCCCCCCCCCATCCCCCGTCACCGTGGGCCCCCGTCGTCTTTCAGAATTTTCCCTCGCGGACGCGGGCCCTGCACGGGTCGGATCGTCTGGGAATCTCTCGGAAAACGCGGCTGCAGGCGCTCGAAAGAAAATCGTCGGAGCCGGCCCCCTGCGAGAGCGCGGGGCATCTCGGCGTCGCAGACGCAGCCTCGGGCCTCCCAGGCGTCGAGGCTCTGGGTCAGACTCTGCCTCCTCCTACGCCTACCGCCGCCCCTCGCCCTCCTCGTGCTCCGCGGCCTCGCGGTCCTGGAGCTGCTGCAGCACGTCCGAGAAATGCGCCCGCGCGAGCTTCGCCAAGTCCTGCTCGTGCAGGGGGGGCCGTTGACAGACGATCTCCTCCAACGTCCAGCGGTCGGGGACGTTGTTGAGCCATGGGGCGCGCACCTGGTTCCAGCAGAGGCCGACCCAGGGGGCGCCGAGAGCAAGGCACGACCGTGCCGCGATGCCGCCGCCGACGCCCAAGTCCACCACGAAATCTGCCTTTGTGGCCAAGAGCAGGGCGCTCCAGAGGTCTTTCGACTTCACCTCCTGCCAGCACAACGGGCAACCGAGGTCCGAGTCGAAAACCTTGCTCGGGGGCACGGGCGCCCTGGCCCCGATGATCTTCGCCTTGTCGGCGAGAGCGATGCAGGGCAACTGCCCCCACGCCGTGGGGGCCATACTCGAGAACGTCGACGAGAAGGTGGTCGACCCCCACTCGTTGCCTGCGGAGCGCGCGGCCTTGCGCTCCTGCGCCGGGACGTCGGCGCGGGGGGCGGGGAAGCTGACCCACCCGACCTCGCGGTTCCTGGACCCGAAGACGACCCTGCGCCCTCCAGCCTCCCTCTTCGGCTGGTAGACGATCCAGATGTCGCTGACGTTGCGAGCTTTCCTCATCACCTCCTGCATGGTCGCGCGGATCGAGGAGGATCGGCCGTCGAAGACGAGGAGCGCGTCGCAGGGGTCCTGCCGATCCAAGAGCCACTCCAATACCACGCGCAAGGTGTCTGGCGACGGGGGCTCTTCCGCCCACGGAGCCGCGCCCGTCTCGTAGGTCCACCTCTCCCCCGACAACACGAAGACGCGATGCGACTTGCCGGGCCCCCCCTGGAACTGGAGCGCTGCCGTCTGCGTCTCCCACCACTTGTCGAGGTTATCCTTGGACATCCTGTCGGCCTTCATGAACGATGGCGTCAGCCGCTTGCTGCGGAGCGCCTGCGCCTGGTTCCACGCCTCCGCGCGCTCCTGGGCGATCTCCTTCTCGCGGTCGTTGACGTCCTCGTCGTCCGGCCCGTCGTCGCCTGCCGCTGAGAGGCTCCGCCTCAGCCCGCGCGTCGAGGCAGCGGGCGCGCCAGAGCCCTCGCAGGCTGGCACTGCGATTCTGCGCAGGCCCAGCGCCTTCCTGATCTCCACGAAGTCTGCTTGCGACCACTCCTCCCATTTGACCTGGCACACGGGCTGATGCACGCGGGCGTCTGCGGCGAGGAACTCGCGGAGGCTTTCGTCGAATCTCTGGCTGAACAGGTCGAAGAAGAACTGGAGGAGCTGCGCGGCTCCCCCTGCGGTATGCGTCTTCATCTTCGCGAGGGGGTCGTCGTCCTCCAGCCCTCTCTGGCCTGCCGTTCCGGTCTCCTCGCCCCCCTCGTCGGCCGCTGGCGGCGGGGCGCCCGCGGCCGCGGCCCCGCAGGTCCCGCCGAAGACAGCGTAGCCAGAGAAGTGGGGCAAGACGCGCAGGCAGTCCTGCTTGGCGCCACTGGAGTCCGGGAGGTCCTGCGCCAGGGAGTGAATGAAGACGCGCACGTAGATCTTTGCCAGCGCCATCCTCATCGCCCCTGCGTGGCGGCGATCCTTAGCTTCCACGCGGTCTGAGCCAGCCAGCCACGAGGCTGTCACCCCATCTCCTTCGACCAGGTCGTGGTCGAGGGCCCAGGCGATGTAGTCCACGACGTGGTCGGCGAGATCGGCGGCCGTCACGGCGCCCCACATGGCGGCATTTCCCTTGCGGACCTCCGTCGCGCAGAACTGCAGGATGCGGTTCAGGGTGGTGAAGTTCGAGGTGAGGTCGCTCTTTCTCGAGCCTCTCCTGCTCTCTATGTAGCGCAGGGTGCGGAGCGCCCTGTCGTCGAGCCTCTCGCGGCAGTTCTGCGCCGCGCAGAGCATGCTCCTGTGCGCGGCGGTGCCGTTGTAGCGGATGCCTTCCTGGGCGCAGAATGCGAGCCTGGCTGCTGCCCCTTCAGGCGGGCAGTCGCCCAGGGCCACCATGAGCTTGCGAGCGAACGCGGGGAAGGAATTCTTCAGGTAAGCGTGCGTTTTGCGGGCGCCGTCGCACGTGGCCATGGAGAGCATGGAGAGCCTCTCCTCAGACTCCACGATGACGCCCTCGATGGGCGCGCAGAGGGATGCCTGGACCAACACCGCCACAGAAGCCGCGTCACCGCGACCGAGGGCTTGCAGCAAAGCGATATGGAAGCCCCACAAGGCCACGTGCCCACACACCAGCGGCAAAGAGGAGTCGAAGTGGTCTGCGTCGTACGAGCCCAGGTCCCAGCTGAATGTGGTGAAGACGTGGGAGAACTTGATCCTGGCCTCGTGCGCTGCGCTCGCCGCCCCCCGAGCGAGCCCTTTCTGCAGGATCCTGCCCAGGGCGTGCTGCTCAGCGGCGTCGAGGCACGCTGGGTAGAGCGGCGGGCCCCCTGCAACGGGGCGCATCTTCCCAGACGACCCCACGAAAGGGTCCAACCAGAACACGTTGCCGCCCCCTTTGTAAGTGCCCGTTCCGTTGAACGAGATGATGGCCTCTGCCCTCTTCCACGGGCTGAAGTAGGTGAGCAGGTCGTGTTCGGAGTCGGGCCTCCTGATCGCGATGGGCTGGCGCTCGTGCACAGGCCGGTCCAGCCATCCCGTGAACCACCTCGAGTCCCCCCTCGGGACCCGCCGAACGTGGTACCTGTTGTAAGCGACGACGGCTCGCATCAAGGTCTGAGTCTTCTCCTCGCTGCAATTGGCCGCCCCCGCCCCGACGGGGAGTTCCGGCAGCGGCGGCGCCTCGACAACCGCAGGGGCGCCTGGAGGCACCTGCCTCGGAATCTGGGCGGCGGGCGCTGAAGGCTTCTCGGGGCGACTGCCCTTCGGGCCGGGCGTCGACGCACCGGCGGGCGCGGCGGCCTTGGCGACCTTGGCGGGCGGCGCGCCCCCAAGCGAGGAGCGGCCAGGAGTCCCGCCGCGCTTCGCCATGGGGGGGCAAGAGTCGCCGCGGCGGTCGTCGCGGGGCTCTGGGCGGGGCTTGGATACAGAACGGCCGCTGCGAACCGAGCGATGGGCGCGGCAAATGCGCGGCAGCTGCGCGGCAACGACGCGGCTCATAACGGCAGCGGCGCGGCATGTTCATGGCGACTGCTCGGACCCTGCATGGCGGTAGCACAGCTCCTGCGCGGCAGAATGTAGTTCTCGCAAGATGTCGGGGGTCGCGCATGCTAGGCAGACAGGGTCGCGCAGGAAGTGCTCGACGGTACGTCGCGGAATGCTGGGAATCTCGGTGGACGTAGTGAACGGCGCGGCGGCCGCGCGGCGACAGCTGGGCAACCGCGCGGCAACTGCGTGAGCGCGGACGGTGGCAAGATAGCATCGGCGAGGAATCTGCGAACATGCTGCGAGGAGACTGCGTGGCCACTCGCAGTTTCGGCTCGGATGGGCTCTTCGAGGCCTCAAAATTTCCCCGGCACTGCACCCGAGAGCCCCCCCAGGGGCCCCAGAGGGCCCCAGAGGGGCCCAAGACGGCAACAGGGGGCCTCCGAGCGAGCGACGGTCTTCCAACTCCCCCTATTATCGAACAATGGGGCCCAAGACAGCCCCAATCAGCCTTCCAGACACCCCCCCTCCCCCCGAAGATCCCCAAGAGTGCTCGAAGACCCCCCCGAGAGAGCCCCCATAGGCCCCCAAGAAGGGCCCCATAGGGCCCCAAGAAGACTCCAAGACTGCCGCACGAGTCCTCGGGAAAAAGAACATCGCCACAACGTGCCCTCAACTACCAACCTGTGCAGCTCCGTATCAGCATCCGTTCCTTCCTTCCTCCCGCCCCGCCTCCTCCCTCCTCCTCTTCATCCTCTTCGCGCCGCACTTCTGCTCCTCATCCTCCCCCTCCTCCTTCTGTTTTGTGTGTCATCCTCGTTTTCCTCGCCCTCCTCCAACCCCCAAGACTTCCCCATCGGCATAGCCGCCGCCAGCAGAGGGTCCACAAGCAGCAGCACAAACAGCAACACCACCACCACCGCCAGCAGCAGCAGCAGCAGCAGCACTAGCACCAGCAACGCTAATAACAGCATCAGCAGAAGCAGCAGCAGCAGAAGCAGCAGCAGCAGAAGCACCAGCAGCACCAGCGCCAGCACCAGCACCAGCGCCAGCACCTGAGCGAATTTGGAACGCCCGCGAGTATACACATCAGTGGGATAAGATCCAGGATGTCCATCGGGATGCGACTACTATGCGCCACACGGGCGTCGAATCAGAGATGCAGCGACCTGCGCCGGGGGCGGTTACCACAGGGAACACCATGGCGCATCTTGCACTGATTTCTTTCCTACACTGCCCTGCGCGAAGATATATGTGATCATTGTTTTCTGGCCGAGGGTGCTGCCCGCCCATTGTATCAATGTTTTCTGTGATCAGTGTTTTCTGTGACTGTATCTGCGCTTCCAAGATGGCTGTGCGACCGCGTACTTCCAGGCGCCCCTGATCAACCAACTTACCTGGCATGCGTTTCTGGATGGGCTGGCGTGGATGCGCCCATCGTCATTTTTTTCCCCCTTGCGTTCCTGCTGGCCGCCCCTGGTCGTCTGCAGGCGCCCTCCCCGCGGGCGTGCCCGCCCCCGACCGCCCCCCCGAAGTCCTCCGCGCCCCTGCGGCGTCGAGGCACGCAGCGCGCAGCCGGCGGCGCGGCAGTGCAGGGCGGCCACCCTGCCGCGTCGAGGCGCACGGCGACCGCCCCGCGCGCGGCCTCAGGCCCTGGCGATCATGGAGCGGAGCACGCGGGCGAATGTCGCAGAGGAGTCGATCACCCACGCGCGGCGGCTTGCAGCGCCCACGGGCCGCACGCGCCATGACGACCCATCGCTCCCCGCGATAGCCGAAGTGATCTTCGTGAGTTCGGGGTGGGCCCTGGCAAAGTTCTGCGTGAACTGCACGTCCTGCGCGCGGCCGACGGCAGGCGGACAGCGGAAACGCTCGACCATCCCGACGCCGCCATCCACCAGGACAGGCTTCCCGTAGGCGACTGCGACGACCCACTTGCGGAGATCATCCGCGCGGGGGCCACCCTGCAACTTGCTCTTCACGGCGAGAGCGGCCTCCGACCTCATCGTGCTCAAGGAGGGCAGGGTAATCGCGGTGTTCGACCGCGACGCCGGGCGCGCGGCAGGCCCGGGCGCCGCGCTCCCCGCGCTGACGGCCGTCGCCACCCCGCACGGGGCCGCGGGGCGTCGAGGCACCTGCATGCCCTTCGCCGACCCTCTTGGGGCGCGAGCGCGCTCCAACCATTTCCTCGCCTGCGCGGCGTGCTCAGCGGCGCACCTGGAGGCCGCATGCACGGCGCCGGCGCCGCCAAGTCTCATCGCAGGCCGATCGAGGGCCCAGCCAGCCCAAACTCCAGCCGCGGCCCTGCGCCTCGTTTTCTCGCGGAACTTCGTCTCGGTGAGCTGGCGATATCTCTCGGCCCCCTTGGTGACAGTCGATTGCTCCTGCGCCCTCCCGATCTTCTTCAGGGTGTCCCTCCGAGGCTCCCCCAGTATGTTGGGCCGAAGCGCGTCTCCAGGGGCGCTGCTGGAAGCGTTTGCTTCCTTGGCAATCTCGGCGTAGCAGGACCGCAGCCCTCGTCGAAGAGCGGCGTCCGTCTGCTGGCCTAGACGCGCATTTTTCTCGCAGCCCTTGTTCTTCCGGACCTGGGAATTCGCGCCGAACCTACGCCCGTGCGTCTCCAGCCGCAGCGTCGTGCAGGCTCGCGAGAACTCTGTGAGGAGCAGAACGTGCTGGTCGGCACAGCGGGCGAAAAGATCTCCCTCGCGCCTGGGGCCGCCCTATCTGCCGAGGGCCTCAGACTTCCGACGTGGGGCTCCACGACAACCCGCTTGTCGCGCCCCAGCCCGCGCTCCGCGCTCCCCGCGCCGTCGAGGGTGCCGAAGTACGCGAGCACCGCTGGCCGCAGCCTGTCGGGGACGCCGCCTCCGTCCAGCAAGAGTCGCCAGACCATCCTGTTGTCGAGTGGAAGCGGCTCCACGACGTCCCAGGCAGCCGCGCGCGCGCATTCCGAAGGCGCGCGGCGGGGCCCGATCCTCATGCGAGCTCGCTGCTGCAGAGCGAGTCGCGCCATGCGCGCCCACTCAGGGCCCACTCCTTCGCCGTCGATGCCGAGGAACGCCTTGAACAGCCGCTCGGCTGCCGCGCGTAGCTCGGCAAGGGAGAAGCGGGCGTCGAGCATCGAGGCATCGACGGGGTCGCCCTGGGCCCTGCGGATCGCGCACCTCCATGCACTGAGGTCGAAGGCGACGAAAGCAGCCTGGAGATCTTCTCGCCCGATCTCCGCTGCCATGCGGTCTGGGATGTCTCTCACCGCCTCGCCGAGCGACCCGAGTATTGCCCCGCGCTCTTTCGCGAAGGCGACCCCGCCTGCATGTGCCCAGAGCTTGCGCGAGTGGATGCCATAGCTGACGGTGTACTCGTCCTCAACCTCCTCGAGCGCGATCCTGGCGAGAGTCTTGCGACTGCCCTCGTTGCGCGCGGCCTCGCCCCCAGGCCGCGCGTCGTCGAGGACGCGGCCCTGGGCGAACATCTCGTCCAGAAACTTGAGGAAGCCCGTCTGCTCCGGGCACGCGCGGGCTACGTCGTGGTCGTCGACGTCGAACACGCGGAGGAACTCCACGCATGCCTCGCCGTAGTCTCCTGCCAATCCGGCCATGAACGCGTCGGACCTCTTCTCCATGGCTGCCAAGGCATCCTGGGGCGCGCGCGCGCGCACCGCAGATGCCAACCTCATGTCGTGCGCCTTCGCCATCAAGACCTGGGCGATCGCGCGGAGCAAGCAGACGTACCTGCGGCGGGGGGTGGCTTCGCTTTCGAAGCGAGGCTGGACGAAAGCCACGTTGCGGAGAACGCTCTTGACGCCTCCTCCCAGACTGCCGCCGCTCTCTAGGATGTCCGCCTGGCACGCCTGTAGCTGGTCCTGCCAGACTTGGGAGTTCATGAAGTCTTTGAGGACCGCGTGCCTGCTCGAGAACAACCGCGAGTACTGCTCGTCGAAACGGTCGGCGGCATGCAGGCGTTTAGCCGTGGTCGTCCTGATGACGCGCGCTGGGTCGCGCAGTATGAGGACAATGTTCGGCGCCCTCGTGCTTCGCAGAAAGTTCGCCGCCTTGAGGAGCGCACCGCCCACGCAAGCGACCCTGACCTTCAGGAGCAAAGACTCCAGGAGGTCCCCGTCCACCTGGCCCCTTCGAGAGCGCAGCCTCTCGAACAGCTTGACGACGGCGGCCGCCGCCCTCTGGGCGCAGTCGCCATCGTACTCGTGCATCTTCGGGAGGTCAGGAGGCACGCACCCGATCATGGCGAGCCGAGCGCCGTAAAGCAGGACCGTCTTGTCGGCGTCGAGGCACGACGCGCTCGGGAGCCCAGGCGTATCGCACTTGAACATCAGGAGCTTCCTGGAAGCCTTGTCGTCGAAGGCTATGGAGACGACCGTGGCAACCCGCAGAGCTTGCATCTTCCTCTGGCGCAACGCGTCCGCCATGGTGACGCATAGAGCCTTCCAGCTTCTCCGCTGCGCGGCCATGGGGCGAATCTGGCAGATGAAGTTGGACGTGACGTCGTCGCGCTCTGCCGCCAGCCACGACCGAGGATCTCGGGACATCCGCCATGCTCGCAGCCAGTCCCGGGGTTGCGGCACGCTGCCGCTCAAGAGCCTGTCGTCCTCCAAGGACGCCTGCAGCGCTATGCACGTGGGCTCGTCTGGCCTAAACCAGGGCGCCTCAGCAAACTTGTGCCCTAAAGACTTCTCGTGGAACCTGATGTTCTCGGCCTGTAGGGACCTATGCCGCACGGAGAAGGCGCCGAACCCTCCTCGTCGACGAGTGGTCGGGTCCCGCCTGCGATCGCTTGTCGACCGACTCTCGTGCGCGGCGCAGAAGGTGCACCCAAGAACCCACGGTCCGCCCTGCCGCGCAGGCCGCTCTGCCAACCAAGCGACGCGACGACGAGGGCCTGTGTGCGCCGTGCACGATCCATACGTGGCGGTCCACTGGCTGCCGATCGTGTAGTACCTGCACCGTGGGCACGTCCGCCGCCCCCCTCCGCGGCGGAGGAGATGCGCCTCCCGACTTTCCGTCGCTGGCCCGACGAGGTCTTCGATGCTCTCGCCGGGGTCGCGCAGCCGCCGTCGCACTGGTCGGGGCTGAGGATGAGCCGGAGGAAAAGGAGGTGGCGCCGCAGCACCTGCGCTCTGGACATCTCCGCTCGCCCGACGTCGCTTCGGCCCGGGCGTCGAGACACCGGCCGCGGGGGCGACCTGGTTGCTCAGCCGCCGTCGCTTCGGGGCAGAAGACGAGGCACCAGATGGGATCGCACTCTCCAGACTTCGCGAGAGATTGCCCGAGCTCGAACGCAGAGAAGTTGCCTGTCGCGCCTCCTGTGGTTGTTTTCTTTCCCGCTCCGCTCGCGAGATCCATGGCGCCATGGGCGGCGAAGACCCCCGCCCGAGCGCCCCCCCCGGGCCCTCGACCGCCCTCGCCGTCGCCAGGTCGACCCCGAACGGCGACTGCACGAGAACAGCACGGCAGCAACATGGCCACCGCAAGGAAGTCGCACGGCAGCTGCCGGGAACAACACGGCAGCGGCATGGCGACTGCATGACAGCAGCACGACGACGACGACGACGACGACGACGACGACCACGACCACGGCGACGAGGACGACGAGGACGACGAGGACGACGACGACGACGACGACGACGAAGACGACGACGACGGCGACGACGACGACGGAGACGACGACGACGACGACGACGAGGCCGACGACGACGACGACGACGACGACGACGACGACGACGGCGACGACGACGACGACGACGACGACGATGACGACGACGACGACGACGACGACGACGACAACGCGAGGGGCCCTGGGGACAAGTCCACTCGCACAGGTCGGGCCGAGACAGGCCCTTTGGGGCGGGTCTCCGGCCCCGGGGCACGCGACGACGACGACGACGACGACGACGACGACGACGACGGCGACGCCGACGGGAAGATTATGCAGCGAAGCTGTAAAAGAAATGTGCTATCCACATATATGTGTGCACAAATCAACAAGTCCCGACCATAAACTCTGAGATGCAGCAAGTTCCGCCTGGGTGATTGTACAATGGGAAGGGAGCATAAACGCCCGCTTGGCTACACCGAGCTGCCAACGATTAGAGGGGAGGCCAGGGGGGAGGGAGGAAAAAGGCAAATTAGAAGAGATAAACATGTCAATCGCCCAGCCACAAGATGTGCCTAACTCACATCTGCCACCATCAAAAGAGCCTATCACCGCGTGTACACTATGTTGATTCGAACGAATAGAAAAAAGTGTACTGAGAGCCCACCGCACATCTGAAGTAGTCTGTCCTTCTCTGGCCACATGCGTCTCATGGTCCGCCTCAGTGTTCCCCTCCCGATAAACCCATTTCCAAATATCACGGCCCGCTTCAGGACTATAGATCTGGAGCTGCTTACACACGGCGTGCAATTTATTTTGCATATCGGCGATGGTTTTACTGTATATATCATTCATACATCTGTTTTTACCCGTCAGCCAACGTGTGATACACTGACTATATCCCCTCATTTCTAGAGCCAGCCACCCAGGGTTCATCCTCCAGTTGGTTTCGTCCTGGGAGAGCGCAACTGACCGTTTAGCACGACGTTCACTTTCACGTTGCAGTTCGGCCTCTGTTTTAGTCTCCTCCTCCTCCTCCTTCCAATGGGCACCCGAAGTAGCATCTTTTATCAGGCAGAATTCCAATAGCTTGGATAGATCAAGCTTCTGCAGCGTGTCCACTAAGAAAGTATTCCAACCTAGCTCCGTCCAACACGGAGGGGACGGGATCCCCTCCACCTCCTCCTCCTCCTCCTCCTCCTCCTCCTCCTCGTCCTCCTCCTCTTCGTCCTCCTCGTCCTCCTCGTCCTCCTCGTCCTCCTCGTCCTCCTCGTCCTCGTCCTCGTCCTCGTCCTCCTCCTCCTCCTCCTCCTCCTCCTCCTCCTCCTCCTCTCCCTCCCCCTCCCCCTCCCTCTCCCCCATCCCCCTCCCCCCCCCTCCCTTTCGATCCTCGAAGTCCCAGGTTTTGTGCCTTCTTGGATTCTTCGATCCTGGGCATGGCCACGGCACGGCCTGGGCATGGCAACGGCACGGCCTGGGCGAGGGAACGGCACGGCCTGGGCGTGGCAACGGCACGGCCCGAGCGTGGAAACGGCGCGGCCTGGGCGTGGCAACGGCTCGGCCTTGGCACGGCAACGGCACGGCCTGGGCATGGCAACGGCACGGCCTGGGCATGGCAACGGCACGGCCTGGGCGTGGTAGAAGGCGCGGCCTGGGCATGGCCACGGCACGGCCTGGGCGTGCCAACATCACGGCCTGGGCACGGCAACGGCGCGGCCTGGGCATGGCAACGGGACGGCCTGGGCATGGCAACGGCGCGACCAGGGCATGGCAACGACTCGGCCTGGGCATGGCAACGGCACGGTCGGGGCATGGCAACGGCGCCTCCTGGGCATGGCAACGGGACGGCCTGGGCATGGCGACGGCGCGGCCTGGGCATGGCCACGGCGCGGCCTGGGCATGGCAACGGCGCGGCCGAGCATGGCAACGGCACGGCCTGGGCATGGCAACGGCGCGGCCTGGGCATGGCAACGGCGCGGCCTGGGCATGGCAACGGCGCGGCCTGGGCATGGCAACGGCACGGCCTGGGCATGGCAACGGCACAGCCTGGGCACGGCAACGGCGCGGCCTGGGCATGGCCACGGCACGGCCTGGACATGGCAACGGCACGGCCTGGGCACGGCAACGGCACGGCCTGGGCACGGCAACGGCGCGGACTGGGCATGGCAACGGCACGGCCTGGGCATGGCAACGGCACGGCCTGGGCATGGCAACGGCGCGGCCTGGGCATGGCAACGGCGCGGCCTGGGCATGGCAACGGCGCGGCCTGGGCATGGCCACGGCGCGGCCTGGGCATGGCAACGGCACGGCCTGGGCGCGGCAACGGCACGGCCTGGGCATGGCAACGGCACGGCCTGGGCATGGCAACGGCACGGCCTGGGCATGGCAACGGCACGGCCTGGGCACGGCAACGGCACGGCCTGGGCATGGCAACGGCACGGCCTGGGCGTGGCAACGGCACGGCCTGGGCATGGCAACGGCACGGCCTGGGCATGGCAACGGCACGGCCTGGGCATGGCAACGGCACGGCCCGGGCATGGCAATCTCACGGCCTGGCACGGCCAGGGCGGGAGGGAAAAAGGAAGGGAGAAGGAGGGGGGCAGGAGGAGGAGCGACATGTTTTTTTTTGGCCTCGTGACGGCTGGCGAATCGACCCCCTGCGCCTGTCCACGGACCCCGCTCCGCGGCGCGCATCAGAATCGCCATGTCACAGGCCGCGCGGGCGCTCTAGGCTTTCAATTTTTCCGCGGCATCGAGGCACGCGGTGACTCCAAGGCGAGTTCGCAGGCGAGGGCGAGCTTCTCAGATTGCTCCTTCGCGAGCTTGTAGGCGACCATAGGATGGGGGGCGATGCCCTCGGTCCGCCGGAAGTCCCGCACGACCTGCAAGAAAGTGTCAGACTTGATGAGCTGGATCGCTTGGGCGCGGTCGTAATCGCTGGCCCCTCTCTTGATCAGCTCATCCGCGACCTCCCCCCAGAAGCAAAGAAACGCGCTGGCGAACAGACCCCAGTCCGCGCGACCAGTGAAAAAAAAAAACGAAATCCGGGTGGCCGTCCACGCGCCGGGAACACTCTCCAGGTTCTCCTTCGAGTCCGCACTTATGCTGTGCAGCGAGGCCTTGTCCACGCGGCTCCAGCCGTCGCTCCGGTGCAGGTTCTGCCGGATGAGGCGGGCGGCAACCATCTTCCTCGTCAGCCGGTCGATGCAGTGCCCGCTGGCGTCCTCAGCGTGGAATGGCAACGCGCCGCTCTTTGTGCCGATGCGCCGCAACGCCGCCTTCGCCCGCTGAGATCCGTAGTCGACGAGGTCGTCGAGGGCACAGGGCGCCGAGGCACCTGCGTCGAGGGCGCTGGGTTTCGAGGCGCCTGCGTCCGGGGGCGCTGCCAAGGACAGCTCCTCGCGAGTGGCCTCCAGGAGCTTGTCGCACAGGCTCCCCGAGGGATCGCGCACGACGTGCAAGGTCTTGGTCGAGCCGAGGCGGTACGACTGCTGCTCGGGGAGGGCGTCGCCCGTCGTCTTCGCCCTCTGGATGACCCCTAAGTTCGAGGCAGTGGTAATGAGGCCGAAGAACCGCTGCACCCCTTGGCGATGCAGCTGGGTCAACTGCGCAGCATGGGGGGCTCCGTCCGCCACCGCGAGTGCGCGCAAGATTGCCGAGCGCAAATCTGAGCCCGAGTATTGCGCGGGCAGCTGCTTCCAAGCCTCCACCAGCGCTCCCACGGCCAAGGGCTCCTTGATCCGCCACCGTGCGTGCACGGAGTGGGCGTGGAAGAGTGCGCCGGGGGGAAGGTCGGGATTTTTATATATATTATATATATAATATATATATATATATATATATATAAGTTTCTAGGGCCGACCCCCCCCCCCTCATCGCGCGCGTATGTTGAAAATCGGTATCCCTGAAATCGCTCCCTGGCGCTCTGTTCGGTTTCCAGACGGCGAAGACTGCGTGCGCAAGGGCCTCCAAGACAGCCAACGCAACACCCAAACGGTTCCAGATGGCCGAAGACGGCTCCAGCGGCCCTCAAGATGGCCTCAATACGGCCCGAGAGGCCTCAAGGCAGCCCGAGCGAGCTCCAAGAACCCCTCCAAGAGATCTATCAGGGGCAGAAAAACATGTAGTCAGAAAATTATTTAAGGACGTCGAAGCGTTAACTTGTTTAGGAGTCCAACCTCCCGCGACGGTCCGCACGGCCTCCCTGATAGCGCCGAGACAGCCCGCGAGGCTGCCAAGAAGTCCCCGAGTCGGCCCAAAACGAACCCAAGATCGCCCAAGAGGCCCCCGAGAGGGCCCCAAGATGGCCCGAAAACGCTCCCGGAGGGCACCAAGACGGCCGAGAGAGGCGCCCAAGACGGTTTCCAAAGACCGCCCAAGATACCCCAGGAATCCCCGGGAGGCCCCAAGAGACGCTCCAGGAGAGCCCCGAGAGACAAAAAACAATGACTCCCGTGAAGTTTTTAACGGATTTCGAGGTTCTCGCCTGTTGGGGTGTCCGACCGCCGAAGACGGCCCGAGAGGCCTCCCAGATGCCCCAAGACAACCCATGGGGCTGCCAAGACGGCCCCAAATCGGCCCAAGAGGACCCCCAGATCGCCCTTGGGCGGTCTTTTCGGCTCCCAAACGGCGAAGATGGCGTCCAAAAGGGCTCCCCAGAAAGCCAAGACGGCACCAAAACGGCTCCAGATGGCCGAGTCCGGCTCGAGCGGCTCTCGAGAAGGCCCGAGAGGCCTCAAGGCGGGCAGAGATAGCTCCACCAGCCCCTCCACAAGAGCCCTTAGGGGCAGACAAACGTGATTCCCCATAACCTTTTGAAGGATTTTGAAGCTTCCGCTTGTTTAGTTTCCGCTTGTTTGGGTTTCCGACCGCCCAAGACGGTCCGAACGGCCTCCAGGATAGCGCCCAGACAGCCATTGATGCCCCCAGGGGGGGCCAACGTCAGCCCAAGACGACCCCAAAATCGCCCAATCCAGAGGGTCCCAAGACGGCCCAAAAACGTTCCAAGGGGGCAGCTAGACGGCCCGCACAGGCTTCGAAGACGGCCTCCGAAGGCGTCAGATGGGCCAAGAGCCGCCCTAAGACGGCCCAAAAAGCTCCAAGAGGCATTCGAGAGGCCCCAGGAGGCTCCCGACAGGCTCCCAGGAGGCGCTCAGCAGGCGCCCAGAAGGCCCCCAAGAGGCCCCCAGGAGGCCCTCAAGAGACTCCCCGGAAGCCTCAGGAGGGCCCCACGAGAGCCCCCAAGAGGCCTTTTCCTCGTTATTATCCCCCTCCTCCTCCTCCTCCTCCTCCTCCTCCTCCTCCTCCTCCTCTTCCTCCTCCTCCCCCTCCTCCTCCTCCTCCTCCTCCTCCTCCCTCCTCCTCCTCCCCCCTCCCCCTCCTCCTCCTCCTCCTCCTCCTCCACCTCCCCCCCTCCTCCTCCTCCTCCTCCTCCTCCTCCTCCTCCTCCACCTCCTCCTCCTCCTCTTCGTCTCCTCCTCCTTTTTTTCCTTACTGCGCGGACTAAAATGAGATGAGGTCGAGTTCGCGACCCGCCTCAGTTCAGACCGCTCGCTGGACTGCAGCGGGGCGCGAGCACGACCTCCCCCTACCGCGCCAGCGAAGACGAGGTCGAGTTCACGACAAGTCGCAGTTCAGACCAGTGGTCGGAACTGCGTTGTTCCCACACATGCTCTTCTTCCTGCAGAGCTGTCGCGCAAGCACGGCGGCGGGGGTTGCCGCAGGCAACTGGATAGCAGCAGCCAGGATGAGCATAGCGACGTCGTCTTGAAGGATGACGCTGGTGGCGACGAAATCCTCGACGTCGCACGGCATCATCAGGGGCGCGACTGGAACTGCAGCCGCGGCCAGCTGCACGCGGAGAGGAGCCGCCTCCAACACCCTCTTGTGGTGGCTGCAGTAGTCGGTCTTGAGCCTGGGGCGACCGCGCCCCGCGACGACGCGCACGCGCGTAGCGCAGTAGCCGGTGCCGACGACGAGCTCGGTGCAGTTGCACTCGCCACTCTTGCGATGGCTGTGCACGCGGCAATGCCCCTTGCAACGGCACTTGACCTCCGAAGTGAACGTCTGAGGAGGCGAGAGGTCAGGCTCGAACCACGCGCGCGCGATCTCCGCGGGTGTCTGGGCTGTCGGCGTCGAACTGAGCGTCGAGGCATCAGCGCGCGGTTTTGGCTGGGGCGTCGGTGCCGCCTGTGGAGTAGCGACTCGCCGCCCGAACCACGCGCGCAGCATCCCGGACGACATCGCCACGCGAGCGGGGGGGTCCCATCGGAGGCACGTCCGCACCAAATCCCACTCAGCACCTGACTCGGGCAGCGGCCTGCTCGGGACAGCTGACATCGCTGCAGGCGCCCAGCTCTGCCACTGCGGGTTCCGAGTGTACGTCAGGGCAGCAGGGCCCGTCGCCGGGGCCGCGCCGATGACGTCTGCCACTGCCCGCGCCATCTCTGCGCCGCTCCCCGCTGGACGAACGAGAGTCTCCCCTGACGGCGCCTGAGCGACGAAAGAAAACGGGGCTTGCGCGCGACGACGTGGCGACCTTACGCGGCGGCTTACGCGGGCCGCCACCGCGGCGCGCCGCGGGGAAGAAGAGGCGCTTACGCGCGGTCTTACGCGGACGGCTTACGCGCGAATGTCGGCGCCCGCGACCCCGTTTTTTCACGTCGCTCACCTGGTAGACGACGGCCCCGGGCGACCAGACGTCCAGGCTGGGGCCGTAGGGCGTCGTCTCCTCGTACTCCTGGTCCATCTCGAGGTCGCCCATGGTTGCCGCCCAGAGCTCTGGAGGCCTGTACCGGGAGGTGCACGCCAGTGCTGTCATGGGCTCCTCGCGGCATCGAGGCACGCGGGATTTCTGGCGGAGGCGCAGGCGCAGGTCCCCAGACCAACGCCGAGCCATGCCAAAATCCGCCAGCGCCAACGAAGGCCCCAAGAACTCCCCGTGGATCTCGCTAGCCAAGAAGATCAGGCAGTTCTCTGGCTTCACGTCTCGGTGGATGATGTTGTGCGCATGGACGTGAGCCAGGGCAGCTGCGAGCTGCCGCATCATCCTGCGAGCCAGCTCGGGCGGCAGGGCGCCGCCGGGCCTCCTGCCGAGGAAGGTCTGGAGGTCCAGGTCCGCCGGCGGGAACACGAGGACTGGCAGGTCGTCGGGGTCGTGCTCCCCGCCCGGCGTCGAGGCACGGGCGTCGATGAGCCTGAGGACGTCGGCGTGCGCCACTGTGCGCAGGCAAGCTGCCTCCCACAGGATGTCCTGCCTCGAGCCCGCCCTGGCCACCTTCAGCGCCACATCGGCGCCGCCGGGATCCCGCGCCAGAAGCGCGCTCCCGAAGCTCCCGCCGCCGAGCGTCCGCATGCGCCTCGTCGCCACGAAGGGGGACACCTCCATGGCAGCCCCTCGCCCCGTCGCCCCCTGCGGTGCTCGAGCAGAGACGGCCGCCGTCGTCGTCGTCGTCGTCGTCGTCGTCGTCGTCGTCGTCGTGGTCGTGGTCGTGGTCGTGGTCGTGGTCGTGGTCGTGGTCGTCGTCGTCGTCGTCGTGGTCGTGGTCGTGGTCGTCGTCGTGGTCGTGGTCGTGATCGTGGTCGTGGTCGTGGTCGTGGTCGTAGTCGTGGTCGTGGTCGTGGTCGTGGTCGTGGTCGTGGTCGTGGTCGTGGTCGTGGTCGTGGTCGTGGTCGTGGTCGTGGTCGTGGTCGTCGTCGTCGTCGTGGTCGTGGTCGTGGTCGTGGTCGTGGTCGTCGTCGTGGTCGTGGTCGTGGTCGTGGTCGTGGTCGTGGTCGTGGTCGTGGTCGTGGTCGTGGTCGTGGTCGTCGTCGTCGACACCTCCCCTGAACAATTCGTTCATGGACGACAAGATATGGGAGGACCTCCTGGGGCAGGGCCCCGCCCCCCCCCTTGTGTAGCGAGAGGGTCCCGCCCGCGACGCAACATTGCGGCGTGGCGTGCCGCTGTCACGAGCCAGGGCAATGTTTGCAAAATCCGCCACCGTGCGCCCTGGCACGTTGAGGCGTACTATAATGCCAAGTGTTGTCTGGCAGGGAGGGGCCATCCCCCCCCCCTACTCGCGTAGAGGCGCGCGCATCGCCCCCTCTTTCCGAGGCTCTGTCGAGGCCCAGGCGCGTCCCTGGCGCTATCCAAGGCGTCTCTACTGCCCAAGATGGCTTCCAAGACGGCCCAAGAGGCCCAAAGAACCCCAAGGGCGTTCCAAGAGGACTCCCGGGAGGGCCCAGATAGGCAGAAATTATTTGTTTTTAGTCAGCGGATCGCCCCTGTAGGTCTTCGGGGGCACGAAATGCGTGAGGGGTGTGCCGAATGGGGGTTCCAAGGAGCCGTCTTGGGGGCCAGCTGGGCGCCCATGATATACGAAGTGCGTGAGGGGTATGCAGAATCGAGGATCCCAGGAAAATGGAAGGACCAATCACTCATATGTTTACGGCTCCCAGGAGCCTGGAGGCTCGAATCGCTCGCATTTTTGCTAGTCCCAGGGGCCTGACAGCGCATACCACTATAGTTCTCACGCGCCCCAGGAGAGTATGGGGCATGAAATGCGTGAGGGTTGTACCGAGTAGCAGCTTTCGTGGCCCTGGAGGCGCAAAACACTTGTATTGTTACGTGTCCCAGGAGAGTATGAGGCAGGAAATGCGCGAGGGGGGGGCAAATCGAGGCCACAGCATGGCAACAGCATGGCAACGACATGGCCACTGCATGGCAATCACATGGTTGCTGCAAGGCAATCGCATGTCAATGGCATGGCAGCTGCGTGGCAATAGCATGGCCCGCCCCTCCGCAACCCTTCGACCCCCCCCGGTCCAGCCCCCTCCACCACCCCACCGCCCCCCCTCTGGAGCAACCCAGAGGGCTCCCAAGGCTCCCAAGAGAGCACCGGCACGGCCTGGGCATGGCAACGGCACGGCCTGGGCATGACAACGGCACGGCCAGGGCATGGCAACGGCACGGCCTGGGCATGCCAACGGCGCGGCATGGGCATGGCAACGGCAAAGTCTGGGCATGGCGACGGCGCGGCCTGGGCATGGCAACGGCACGGCCTGGGCATGGCAACGGCACGGCCTGGGCATGGCAACGGCACGGACTGAGCATGGCAGCGGCGCGGCATGGGCACGGCAACGGCACGGCCTGGGCATGGCAACGGCACGGCCTGGGCACGGCGACGGCACGGCCTGGGCATGGCAACGGCCCGGCCTGGGCATGGCAACGGGCACGGCCTGGGCATGGCAACGGCACGGCCTGGGCATGGCAACGGCACGGCCTGGGCATGGCAACGGCTGCCTGGGCATGGCAACGGCACGGCCTGGGCATGGCAACGGCACGGCCTGGGCATGGCAAACGGCCTGGGCATGGCAACGGCCTGGGCATGGCAACATGGCACGGCACGGCCTGGGCATGGCAACGGCACGGCCTGGGCATGGGCATGGCAACGCACGGCCTGGGCATGGCAACGCACGGCCTGGGCATGGCAACGGCACGGCCTGGGCATGGCAACGGCTCGGCCTGGGCATGGCAACGGCACGGCCCAGGCATGCTGGGCATGGCAACATGGCAACGGCCTGGGCATGGCAACGGCGCGGCCTGGGCATGGCAACGGCACGGCCTGGGGCATGGCAACGGCACGGCCTGGGCATGGCAACGGCGCGGCCTGGGCATGGCAACGGCACGGCCTGGCATGGCAACGGGCGGCCTGGGCATGGCAACGGCACGGCCTGGGCATGGCAACGGCACGGCCTGGGCATGGCAACGGCACGGCCTGGGCATGGCAACGGCACGGCCTGGGCATGGCAACGGCACGGCCTGGGCATGGCAACGGCACGGCCTGGGCATGGCAACGGCACGGCCTGGGCATGGCAACGGCACGGCCTGGGCATGGCAACGGCACGGCCTGGGCATGGCAACGGCACGGCCTGGGCGTGGCAACGGCACGGCTTGGGCATGGCAGCGGCACGGCCTGGGCATGGCAACGGCACGGCCTGGGCATGGCAACGGCACGGCCTGGGCATGGCAACGGCACGGCCTGGGCATGCCAACGGCGCGGCACGGGCATGGCAACGGCACGGCCTGGGCATGGCAACGGCACGGCCTGGCCATGGCAACGGCACGGCATGGGCATGGCAACGGCACGGCCTGGGCATGGCAACGGCACGGCCTGGGCATGGCAACGGCACGGCCGCGGGGATACGCGAGCTTCAAGAATATGGTGCAGGCATGGCCATAGCATGGCGCTAGCGTGCCATTTTTTTCATTCAGCGCATCTGGTGGGAGAAGAAGGAGGAACGCAGAGGGGACGAATCGGACACGGGGGCCACAACATCACTCGAGTAACACGTGCACTCCGTGGCGATGCTCGGCAGAGAGCCATCAGAGGCTGAATGTACAGCAACATCCCAGAAGCAAAAAAGCACCGTCGAGAAGAGGAGAAGGGAGGTGGACGAAGATAGCAGGGCCGCAGAGAAAAAGACAAAACCAGAAAACCACACCAGAAGTAAGCCTAGTCTTCAAGATCTGATCGAAAAACGAATTTGTCGCCAGAGGCGATTGGCTCTTGGTGGGGTTGGGCGCAGATATAAATTTCTGCAGCTGCCCATCCGCTCTCGACAGCTCCACGAAGAGCCCCCCTGCCGTATGCATCGCCGCCCTCGGGGCCCATGGCTCGCGATCCTCAAGGCCGCCCCCCTCGATGACCGCGCGGAGCTGCACGCTCGCTGCCATCTGCAGCTGCAGTGCGTGCGCAGATGCAGCGTGCACTCGCTTGGACACAGCCAAACGCCTGCGGGCCGATGCAATGGACAATTGCAGACGAGTCCGATGCGTGTTGACGCAATGATGCAACGATTGCAGAGGAACGATACCGACGATGCTTTCATACATTTCATAAACACCCCCCACGACACATGGTATGTGTAACCGATGCTGCCAACACGCGAGCCTCATCGCTTCCTGGCCTTCTTAGCCGCGGGCGCAGCAGGCACATCGTCTACCTTGCGCTTGGGCATGAGCGATGCCAGCTGGGCGCTAAGGACATCGCCCTTGTTGATGGCGCACTTGTTTGTCAAAATTGGTACATACACTGATGGGCAGCTGTAGACTTGACGGTCTTGAGCTTCATGTTGGGGGCGCCGTGCTCACCTGAATCCTGCGCGAGCCAGAAGGGGATGACGAGCGAAGACGGTGCCTGCTTCAGCCCTCCAACGCCAGTGTTCGTCTCAGCCTTAGGCATCTTGATGCCACCACTGGGGGCCAACACGATATTGAACGTCAATCCCTTGGGGTCCTTGTATGTCTTCATGAACACATGCCCACACTGAACTATATCAGTCTGCTTCTTCAAGTAGATTGCCGAAGAGAGTGGGACAAGCACCAGCTCTTCAGCCTCAAACGAACGCGTTACGGTGAGAGCACGAAGCTTAACAGGCGTAATCACGCCACTCAAGTACTTGAGACAGTTGCCGTTCTGGCTGTATACATCATCCAAGGCCAGCCTGATTTTGGCCTCCTCGATACCCCACTGGTAATCGACCGACTTGAGGGGGCCATGGTCAGCGAACTTGTCGATCGTTTCCTCTATGGGGGAGCAGCGGCGAAAAAAAGATGAGACATGAAGACGCAGAGCCAAATGAGATGAGGGAACGACGAACGAGAATTCAAAGGTGCGGGGGTGTATATGCATTCCACATGCATTGCGACGAGGTCGCAAGACTGTCCTTCATAATCGTGGACACGACGAACTTGCCACGTAAGAAGTCGTCGATGGGGTGGCATGTCGCACTGCCCGTGGCCTGAAGCTTCAACTTCACGCCAGTCGCAGCGTCGATGGAGATCAGCTCGTAAATGTTCTCACCCAAGGTGTCGCTCGCCAAGGCGACTTGGCGCCAACCTCAAACCCCTTGTCACTGAGCTTGTCCACTTGGTTCGACCACTTGCCCGAAGCGGTGTGCTCTTTCACATCTGAGCTACGCGCCTGCCCTGTCACGGCTTTGGATGCGCTCTCGCGACCGATCTGCTTCCATGGGCTAGCAACTGCTTTGCCAACGTGCGTTGCCAACGCAGTGGTGAAGCTGACCCCGATGTCATTCAGCGTCTTGCAAGTGCCTAAGCGCTCATCGGGCTTGTTGAACACGAAATGAACTACGCGAACGTCAGTCAATCCCACGATGGAGCCGTAGGCGGCCGCGTCTGCCGCGATGCCCTCACCGCATGCGATCTGTCGCGCTTTCTGAAGAAATTCATCGGCCACCATTACAATCGTAGACTTCTTATCGCTCGACAAGGCGGTCACGTCGCCTGGCTTCAAAGGCATATGATGGCCATCCCTCGCGAACTTACCCGTCGCACATGTCATCGCCTTCATGCATGCGAGCTTGAGTGTCGCAGCGGCCCCCCCATGCTTGATCTGCGCCTCGGCGAGAGACTTCGCCATTGAACCCGCGACCGCGCGCTGGGAGGTCAGCTGCCGCGAGAAGTCGCGAATCTCGTTCAGAAAGATCGGGTTGCCGAGGCCGCCAGACAACTCCTTCAAATATTTTACTAAGCCATCGATCTCCCCAGGAAAGAGAGAGCCTGGGCGAGTCGCCTCGCGGATCACACTATCCCAATCGATCATGGCGCCACCCGTGTGGTGTCGGTTGGCAATTGCTGCGATCTTGTACATGAGACTCATGCGGGATTCGCATCTGGCAATTTGTTGGCCTGCATTGCCAGCCTCCTGAGCAGGATTACTAATCCACGGGAACTCCTTCACGAACTCGTACCGAAAGACCTTCCACTCAATTCCTTCGTCACACGCCTTAGCGTAGTCTGGTTGAACCTCCCGTAACCTCGTCAGTGGCAATTTCTCTTGGTGCGAGATTCTGTCGAAACGCTCTGGCATGACCGTGGGTACTGGAACTCCTGCGTTGATGCAACGCAAACCCATGGATGTGTGGCCGCACGTATAGGATGCGATCTTTGCATCGCAATCATACTGCGGCAGCTGGCCCGCTGAGTCCTCCATTATTTTGAAATTGAAGTTCTTGATTGTATTGTACCCAGGCGTGCCCAGTGGTGGAAGTTCCATGCAATCTGGATTCTGGAGGGCTGAATTCTTGAATCCATTTTTGAAGATCTTGGAAATCAAATCCATAACCTCGCTCGGAATGATCCCATCTCCGTAACGATTCTCTGTGCACACAATCATATACTTCGAGTGTTTTTGTTCTACCCTCAGGCAGTCTATGCCTCTTGCAGTGCTGCGTACGTCTTCAAGTAATGAGACCACCGCTGCATCAGGATGCAAGTACATGTCCTTGATGGCCATCATCTTGGGGCGGACCTCCGCGATCTGCTGTTCACGGGAGGCGTTCATCACGCCGCGTGCAGGAGGACGCCACAAGCGCCAGCAGCAATCCTCGCCCAAACGGCTGGAGCCCAAACTCTAGTGACATTCAAAAACATGTGCAACAGATGGTTGCGAATTCGAAATGATATGTTGCATTTGCAATGCACAACATTCTTGTAACGCTCGATACAATATTCTGAATGCGTCCGCACGCAAGTCTGGATCATGATTTCCGATATGCGTGATCCCGAAAATCCAAACACATGCGTGCGTTTCTGGAGGCAACATCCAAGGAAAACCCGATGCAGCAGCTCTGTTTCCAAGTAAGCATGTAAAAGTTAGCGAAGTTAGTAACTGCGTTAACTCAAGCTATCTACCTCCAAATGCACCGCCCGAGTTAGCCGACTTAGTAACATTACTAATGGTCATAACCTACTTGCAACCTAGTTGCAACTTACTTATAACCTACTTACAACTGCTGCTAACAATTAGTAAGGCCGAGGGCCTTCAGGCAGGAGAGGAGCCGTATACGCCTCGCTCTCCCGGGCGGCCCGCCCTGGCGGGGCCCGGTGCCGCCACGGCGGCGGTGGGCGCGGCGGCTCCGCGGGCCGTTCCCCGCCGCAGCGCCCGCGGCCACGCGCGAGAGTTTTTTCGGGGGCGGCCAAGAGTACGGAACCCACGAAGGACGTACGCGCCCAGCTATGTACATTAACACGGCCCCTCGATCTGCGAGACCTGCCGCGTGATACGAACTTTCGGGCAACGCGTACTCTCGAAACCAGCGTGGATTCATGTACGTGCACGTCCTTCTTCCGCTCCTGAAAGAGGGGGGTGTCCGAGGAGGGGGCGGCGCAACTCATGGCCGGCGGCATGGGTGCGCGGCCCTGCGGGGGGGCCAGGGGCGTGATGAAAGGAGGAGAGGCGCCATGAAATCTGGGGAACAACAAGCTTGGCCCGCGCCATGATATCCCCCCCCCCCGAGTCATCACCCCCCTCGTTGCCGCCCCCGACTTGCGGACCATGCGTCGGCTCTCCGGAGGTCGTCCGGGACGGTCCCCGGCACCCCTGGAACGCCATCGAAGAGGCGCAGCTGATGGAAACCACTCGAAAAAGCTCGGAGCTTTCAGATGATCCCCCCTGAGCCTATCCGACTCTAACGTGGATTATTTTCCCCTTCTGCTCCCACATCGGTTCCTCCGCCGCCCCCGTCTCGTCAATCCCGCCCGCCCCCTCCCTCCTCCCCGCCGTCCTCCCCTCCCTGTCCCCTCCCTCCTCCCTCCTCCCCGCCTCCTCCGTGTCCCCTCCCTCCTGCCTCCCTCCTCCCTGTCCCCTCCCTGTCCCCTCCCTGTCCCCTCCCTCCTCCCTCCTCCCCTCCCTCCTCCCCGCCTCCCTCCTCCCTCCTCCCTGTCCCCTCCCCTCCCACCGTGGGAGCCCCGCCCCCTTCGGCCGACACCGGTCGGCCACACCTGGACCCACACGGCTCTCTCTCTCTCTCTCTCTCTCTGCACACTTCGGGCTCGGGAGCGGCGCACGCAGGAGGAGGCAGCGAGGAGGAGAGATGATGACTGCGAGGAGGAAGCAGCGAGGAGGAGGCAGCGAGGAGGCAGCGAGGAGGCAGCACTCAGGCAGGAGGAGGCAGCGAGGAGGAGGCAGCGAGGAGGAGAGAGCACGGGGCATGAGGAATGATGGCCCAACCTGACCCCCCCCTCCGGCGGCGGAACCCGCGGCAATCTTGGGCGTGGCTGAATGGGAGAGGTCACAAATGGGGGGGTCAGAAAAGGTCCCCTTTTGTGCCCCTTTTCGGGCCCCTCCAGAGCCCCAGGGGGCTCGTTTGGGTACCGTTTGGGTACCTTGTCGGACCACACTCGCCGCCCCCCCATTTATGATCCCCCACTACGCAGCGCCCAACAATCTCTGGCAGGCGGGGTCCCGGGACCAGGGGTTGGGGAGAGGTGTGGGCGGCCTCCGGGGCTGGCGCTCGAGCGCGGGCCGCTCCCCAGAATCTCACCGCTGGTCGCGTCACCCTTTCGGCAAGCGTGCCTCGCCCCCGTGGAGGTCGGGGGAGGGGGGTCGTGATGGGTCACGAGGGGAAAACCAAACATGCGGCACCTCGACGTTTTCCAGGCACGGTTCCCAGGGTCAATCCCCCCAGACCGAGTCGATGCTTGGCTGCAGCGAGGCCTGGAAAAGGACCCCGAGAGGCCGAAAACCATGACACAGCTCGGCCCCAATTTGCTCGAGACGCCTGACCTCTGGCAAGAAGGACTCCTTGAGCAGGGACCGTCCTAGCATTCCTACAAGCCTACCACGACAAGTACTTAGAGCAAACCAGTGTTCGAAATCCACGCTCTTAATTTCAACCGCCGGAAACAAGGGATACCAGCTTCGCGCTTCGCGCTGCGCGAAGCGCGAAGTGCGAATGACTTCGCGCTCTCGCGCCGCCTCCCAAGGGAGAAAAGGAGGAAGAGAAGGAATCGGAGCCGAACCGCGAAGCGCGAATAACTTCGCGCCCTCGAGGGCGCCCTTGGAACACCATGTGCGAAAACAGGTGCTCGAACAACATATAACCGATACCTTAATGAGACCGATCCCCCGACGAGAGTGGCCCTTGGTGCGCGGCTCCAGGGGGGCGCCGGGGGGCCAAATCTGAGCGCGCAGCCCGCTGCTATCGCATCGCATTCGGCCACCTGGGGACCCCAGTGTGCCCGCACCAGAGAGCACTCCGGCGAAAGGTCACTCTTACGCGTGGCTGAGCTTGAATTCCGGCGCCGCGGCCTGAACCGAAAACGGCCAATTCCTCAATCGACGTGTCAGGGTAGGAGGTCTATCCACCTCCGAAAGTCACTCTTACGCGTGGCTGAGCTTGGATTGGGGAAACAAAAGGTACCGATACCGCTACTCCCCGGACCTCTCCCCGGGTGCGTTCTGAGCAGAATTACAAGGCGAATCCAGCGGTGTCGACGAGAGCCTCCGGGGAGGCCCCAAAAAGGGAAAACCAAGAAAGGGTAGAGGTATGGGTAACTCTTCCTCCTCTGATGAATTCCGGTGCCGCGGCCTCAGGCCTGTTGGCTTCAGGAAACACACCCGCTGCAGCTGCCACGCCTCGGCGGTGGACAAACCTCCCTTTAGTAAACCTCCCCTTGGTGAAAACGGCCAGGGACCGAAACCGACGGACCTGGACCCGCAAAGATGACGACCGCGCCCCCCCTCGCGAACCGACAACGGCCAAATCACTGCTCGACGTGTCAGGGTAGGAGGTCTATCAATCTCCGACTCTTTAGGACGCCCGAAATGGGTACCGAAAAAAAGGGTACAATGTCCAACAGCACATGTTGTCCCAACCCAACAGCGGCCGCTGTTGGGCAGGCGGCCTCCTGTCTCGAATGGACACAGGCAACGGCGGCGTGGACAGCGAGCCCTGTTCAAAATGAACAAGATCCGCTGTTTGGCATTGTACCCATTCTTTCAGTACCCATTTCGTGCGTGCAGAACTCTTACGCGTGGCCGAGCTTGAATTCCAGCGCCGCGGCCTCAGGCCAGTGGGCTTCAGGAAGCACACCCGCTGCAGCTGCCACGCCTCGGGCGTGCCGTCCGGCTCGCCCCAGGTCCAGGCGCCACAGCGCGCCTCGTCGGTGCACCTCTCGGCCCGTCGGGCAAGAGTGCAGGGGCCCCGGGTCAGTCAGTCAGTCAGTGGGCCGCGCATCCTGAGGACGCGTAGGCAAAAAAACACAAAACGCGAGGGTGGAGCGCCAAACACACACACACACACGCACACACGAGTCACAAACTTGCAAATACTTCTTTTGCCCATTGTTGTCTTGTTCGGCCTCTGCGACGCCTCTGCGAAGGGGCCCTGGGACACACAAAGAAATACACTCAAGTGAAAAGGATCCCCCATTTATTTCCCCATAGTTTCTGGGGTTTCGTCTTCCCCCCCACTTCCCATATGTTCGCATATTTTCCTGGGAGTCGACGATTGTGTCTGTGCGTTTTTGCCCTCCGGAAAGAGGTAGACAAGCGCACTCCACGACTCGCCAAGTGCAGTCAACCCGTACAAGAAGGATGCGCGGTAAGGACGCAAGGGCCTTGGAAGGCCAGATTGACGTTTTGCGAACAGAGCTCGAGGCAGACGAGCGCGTTCCAGACGTTTTTCGAATGGAGTTCGACGTAGACGAGCGCTTTCCACGACTCGCACAGTGCAGTCAACCCGTTTGATAGGGATGCGCGGTAAGGACGCAAGGGCCTCGGAAGGCCATATTGACGTTTTTCGAATGGAGTTCGAGGTAGACGAGCGCGTTCCACGACTCGCACAGTGCAGTCAACCCGTTTGATAGGGCTGCGCGGTAAGGACGCAAGGGCCTTGGAAGGCCATATTGACGTTTTTCAACAGAGCTCGAGGTAGACGAGCGCGTTCCACGACTCGCACAGTGCAGTCAACCCGTATGATAGGGCTGCGCGGTAAGGATGCAAGGGCCTTGGAAGGCCATGTTGACGCCATTCGAGTGGGGATGCCCAGCGAAATTCGCCATGGATGGGCCGAAGGGGCAAGGATGAAAGGGCAAACTTAGAAAGTCGCTCATCCTTACTATGCGGGTCCACTGTGCTCGCAAGTGGCCTGGATCCACTGCATCGAGGCAAGCAGGCTCCATCGCATCGAGGCAGGCGACTTGTTTGTTGGACGTTTGCGAGCAGGCTCTTTTGCGAGTATCGGGCCGGGCGAAAGTGGGGGATAGCAAAGGGGGCATTTGAGAATCAGCTCACGTAGCTGATTTTCCCGGCGCCCCTGGCGCCGGGAGGCCGCCCATGTATCGAGGAATGGGCCCCTCGGTCGGGCCGAAACCAGCTGCATGCAGGAGATTTCGAACCCCCCCCTTTCCGAATCCCCCCTTTTCGTCCGGCCCGAGAGTAGTGGGATGCGCTCGGTGAAGAGGGGGGCCCGCGGTGTAGGATGACGTGAGACCACACTAACTACTCGCTATAAAAACGCCCGTGACCCGCCCCGCCGTCCGCCGCACCTCCCCCCACGCCCCCCCATGACCACGCCACGACTCGCGCCACTCCACGCCTCGCGCCCCCGTGACCACGCCACGACTCACTCCCCCCACCCCCCCAATGACCACGCCACGTCTGGGAAAACGCCATCGCTTGGCTTTCCCAGACGGCGCCGGCGCGAATCGTGACGTGATCGGCACCCTCCCTCCCTCCCCTCCCCCGCGCGGTCACAGAGGAGGCAACTCCTGGGAGGTCTTCTTGCTTCGTCAGAACGAGTCGTCAGAACGACAAAGGCTATTAAGCCCGATGAAGGGCCCACTGAGCCAGATTAGGCTGGGATTGAGCCAGATTGCGCGGGATTCAGCGGGCAGGGTTAGCTGAATAAGGCAAGTTTTCGACCAGGGATGTACCAGCGCCGCTTCTGAAATTCACATCCCCTGAAATGAAAGCGGAGGCGTTTCTCAATGTCCGGCCTCCAGGGGACCTCGCCGGGCCCTGTGACCACAAAAAACGACTCGGAATGAAGAACTGGCCTTGGAACTTCTGGAGACCACGCAATTGAACAAAAACAACATGATCCCAGCGACAGACACCCCAATTAGAGGAAAGCTTCCAAAAGAACTGAGTAAGCAAGAAAAGGAATTGCTTTTGCATTCCGTTGATGTGTTTTGCATTGCTTGGCGTTACTTGACATTGCCTTGCACTGTCTTGAACTGTTTCGCGTTAATTGGCAGTGCTTTGCTTCGCGTTGCTGGGCATTGCTTAGCTTTACATTGCTTGGCATTGCCTGACATTGCCTGGCGTTGCTTGGCGAAGCTTGGCGTTGTGCACGGGTCGGCACGACTGGGCATTCCGTGGCGTTCGTCCGCATAGCCTGCCATCGCAAGGTCTGCTAGGCCCAGCGGGAAGCCAAGACCAAGGAACCCGAGGACGGCAGCCGAGAGATTGAGGGCCTGGAAATTGGCACCAACACCAGCACAGGGGGTTGACTCCACATGGGGAAGATGATCCTAGATTTCGGCGTTGGTGGTAATATGTCGGTCACCTTGGAAGCCAGAATATTACCACCATCACCGAGATCGGGATCGTCTTACCTCGGTGGAGGCACACCGCCGATCTTGGTGTTGGTGTCAACCTCTAGGCCTGCGAAGAGACAGGACGAAGCAACCTCGGGCTGGCTGGCCGGCGCTCCCCAGGACGGCAGTCGCGAGACACGAGCAAGCCATCGGGGGATGGCCACCAGGCCAGGCCCGGCACCCACCAAATCTTCGAAGCAGGGCAACGGCAGAGGAGGACCCCTTGGGCAAAACCTAACTGGAGAGTCTAGGATTTCTGGGTAAGAGAAATGCGCGAGGGGGACGACTCAGAAACAAGGCTTCAGGCACTGGGGAGGACTTGTGGAGCGGGCGGCCGAAAAATCTCAACGACGACGACGACGACCACGCCCACAAGCACGCCTGGAACCAAACTCACGGATGATCCCACAGGGCGCTGCTGCTTGACGGGCACCTCCTGGGCATCAGCGGACCAGTCGAACAAAAAACGTCACGACGACGACGGCGACGGCGGCCACGAGCAAAACTGGAACCCGATCATCTACTAAGAACGCATGCTTTACTTCGCGGCCATCACAGGCGTTAGGGGGAAGGGAGAGGGGGGGACGGGAAGGGGCATAACGTAGCGCCCCCCCCAGACTGTTGGTGCCGGACGCACTGCGGCAGTGCCGGGGACGCACTGAGGGGGGGAGCGTTACGTTACGGGGGAAGGGAGGGGAGGGTGACCGTGGACTCGCGCAGCTGGTGTTCCAGTGCTCCCTGGCGGTGGAAGCGCACATGGTATCGAGGAAAACGCCTATCGCAGGGACCGAAGCCAGCAGCATGGTCGTTCCCCTCCATTTGCGAATATCCCCCCCCCATTTCGTCCGACCCGAACCTCTGGAGGCAGCCTTCACTGGTGCTGACGTTCTCTAGGACGGCCAGGTTCGTGGCTGTCCAATAGTCCACGCCCACCTCCACGGGAGCAGAACAAGACGGATACCGCGACTCCCCAGGCCTCGCCCGAGGCGCCGTCCGACCAGGATCTCGGGGTCGACTGTCCACCAGGCCACTCCCCAAACCAACCCGAGGTCGCCGTTGGGCCGGCCGATTTCCAGCGGGGGGGGGCGCTCTGGAACGCTGAAGAACCAATGGAACCCGTACACCCCCCAATGTGGAACACGTATAGAAAACGTAATGAAAACGTAAAAAAACGCACAGAGAGAGCACAGTGGAACACATAATTAGAGAAAACACGGTGGATCACGTGGAGAAAACACAGTGCAAATTATGTTCGTGGGGGTTGGGATCTTCGGGCTCGGTTGGGGGCGCTCGGGTTCGGTTGGACACGTCTGGTGCGTAAGTAGCGAGGGGCGAATCCAGCCGTGGCGACGAGGGCAGGGCAGGAGGTGCAGCCATCGTGTTACCATCGAGAGCGCTTACAGTCAAACCGCGTGGTGAAGATGGGCAACCATCCCAAGGGTATCCTTGCATATTTGCCTCCTGGGTCCATTCTTGGCCACTTTCGTTGCCCGCGCCCCGCTCTGAAAGCTCCGAGGTGTCCTTCCAAATCCTTTGCACCCTTCTCGCGCGCCCTTATCGTGCGTCCTTATCGTGCGTCCGTATCGTGCATCCTTATCGTGCATCCCCTGCGTCCCTGTCAGCTCTCGAGTGTAATATACGTACTCATCACGAGCAGGTGAATATTTCACGAAGTGGCCCTCTATGCTGCTTTATATATATACACCTAAAAAATACAACAAACAAAAAAAACACCTTGTGATATGCAGGCCAACTGCAGTCGGGAACGCAATACCTCCATGGGCCACGGCGGGCCTCGCGCGGTGTCGCGGCCCGGCTCCTCCCCGACAGGGCACGAGGAGGGCGCGGCCCGCGCACCTGTGGCCACTTCTGGAGCCGAGCGCGGCCCGCTGTCCCGAAGACGAGGAAGAGAACACAGCTGACCAGCCTGGAACACATCCCTATCCCCATGCTGGGCACCTCCTCATCACGATGCCAATATTAGGGGTCCCCGTATTTTTTGAGGGCGAACCCCTAAGATTGTCATCGCCTTTTGGCGTGTCAATTAAGGATAGGGATACGTTCGAAGCTGGTAACTCTGAAGCCGAGCGCGGTCCTCTGTCCCAAAGACGAGGAAGAAAGCACAGCTGCAGACTGTTCGCGTCGGCGGCTGGGCAGAAGAACTGCGCTGGCGGACTACCTGCCGGACCACCCCAACCCAACCCGAAGACCCGAATTTCGGGTTGCGGGGGGGGGGGCACGCGCGGGTTCCACGCGCGCTTCCTCCCTGTTCCCCGACACCCCCCCACTGGAAAGGGAGGTCACAGTGAGGGGTTGGGTTGGGGTGGTTTGGCGGGCGGTGACTGGCGGGCGAGACACGTAAGCGGGGACACCTCTCGGCGGAAGACAGCTCCACAACGCACGAGCCTTTGGAGCGCCGCGCCGACGTCCCGGATCGGCGCCGGAGCCCCCAGCCCTGGCGCTCGCCATCGCTCGGACGTCCATTCCCTGTGTTTTTGTTCGGTTTCGTGCGTGGTTTTTTCGCCAAATGATCAAGGATGCTCCCCGATGGTCCTCGCCGAAGGAAAAATGCACACATCCGAACGATGCCAAGGGCGCTCGAAGCGCGCGAAAGCGGCGCCCGCGAGGAGCAGCAAAGTGGGCCTGTCACAGCGCGAGGGGACACATGGATCTGGAGGGTCGTAAGATGAGGAGAGGATGATCTTCTCTCGAGCGGTCGGGGAGCGCTCCAACTAGAATGCAGTCGCGCCTAAGCCAACAGGCTACGGAGGGAAAGACATAGAGGGGGGAACGACGCCGAACACGGAGGCCCTTGAGGGCCGTCGGGAAACAGCCGGTCCTACTCTCGGGTAAGGTAGGCCGGGCTGTCGGACAACACGAACGAGTCCTCCTCCTCCTCCTAACCTTCTTCCACCTCCTCGATCCTCGCGGCGCCGGGCGGCGCCGATGGCCTCGAAGTCGAGGCCGAAGGTATGCGGGCCGGGCGCGCGTCCGCCGCGCCGCCGCCACCGCTGCTGCTGCTCCTCTCCTTCCTCATGCCTCCTGGAGCCTCCTCCTCCTCTCCTTCTTTCTCCTCCTCCTCCTCATCCTCCTCTTAGACCTTAGCAAGTCCCGACACGTCGGACACCTTAGCGTGACTCTGAAGGGCCCTCCTCGAGGCTCCGCGGGACCGTGACTTCAAGGCCGCATTCAGGGCCCTCTCATTGCAGTGGCCGTCCTCATCTATGAGGCACAAGGTCCCACGCGTCAGAATGTCATGCAACGCAGCGTTGCCGCGATCGGGATCCACCTTCGTCATGGGGCCCGCCGGCATCATGCCGCGCGGGAGCCATCTCAGCGTGGACCCCACCGCGCTGAGCGAGTCACGTATTACGGCCATCTCGATAGCATTGCGCCGATCGGCGCGAGACCCGGCACTATTCCTGGACAGCGTGTCGAAAACACTCTTAGCGTCAACAACACTCAACGATGAGGCCGAGTCTCCGATCTCACAGTCCCGGGAGATCACCACCGAAAAGGGCCCCTGCGAAGCCGTCCAATCCGGTCTCGAGACATCCCCGAACACAACGTCGCGCCACAAAATCTGCAATCATTGTGCTCCTGCGAGCGCCGCAGACAGAGAAAGCGTCTCTGCCGCTATAGTGCTAGCAACAACTCGCTTCAGCCGCTGAGAGCGCCAAGCAAGCAAGCTCACGCGAGCTCGCTTATTCTCGCGAATGGAAGCATCCGCTGCAAAAACAAGCCAGCCGGCTTGGGCACCTCCTCGCCGTGCTGACCCAGGGCCACCGGCGTCGGATGCCGTCGCAAACGTGGTAGCGATCGGATCAAGTCCTCAAATCGTGATGTACTGAGAAGCGGAGGCCCTCAGAAACTTAACCACCTTGTTGGCCATAAGAGCATCGGAAATCTGTGGCTCCGGGAGCGCTGCTGCCAGCAGAGATGCGCCCCCGGTCACATCGGGGCGAGATTCTCGAGCAAGCCATTGGATTTGGGCCATCGTAGTGCGGCACGAGGATATCTCAGACGACGTGAGCGGGCTCTCGGCCTGAGAAGCACGCTCCTTGGCGATGGCAATGGGCGAAAGTTGCCCCCGCGCATACTTCTCTTGATCCACCGTTATCTTCCCGCCCCGCTGCTTGATATGCCTTCCGGCGTAGTCTGCCTCTCCCTCCCCCCACTTACCGAACTTAACACGCTCGAAGAGGCGGCGCTTCAAGTCGGGCAGCACCTTAGCATCTCCGGCAACGATCAGGTCGCTGCAGCACGAGAGACTGGAGCCTGCCGCAACTCGAGCGCTGCAGCCACAGGCATGACTCCAAAAGCGAGCGAGTAAAACCGATTTCGCCCAAATGCTCCGCGAGGGTCCGGTGCCACAGCAGGGGGGCACCACTCAGCCCATAGACAGGCGCGATCAGCTCGATCAAAGTTTCCCCCGGAAGCCCGAGGCCTGAGCAGGCCTCCGCATAGATAGCCCCCTTCGGTCTCTCGAGACGGTTGCTCTGGCAGAACGCATTCTTTGCGTCTGCTATCCCCGGGGCCCACCCCATGGAGGCGATCACCTGTAGCGCCAGCATTATTGATTCTGACTGCGGAGTAGGAGCATAAACCTGCAAAGTATCACTGTCCGGATCCTGGTGGCCATGCACGCACCAGCGACTCTTGGCGGTAGGCGCGCTGCCTACCCCCTCGGAGGGCTTCAGCCCCCTGACCATCCGAGAAGACAAAATCCGATCCGGGTGCCGGCGCCTCGCACTGCCCCGGTAGCCGTCGTCGCGGCCCACCCCCTGGCGTCTGATGCCTCAAATTCAAACCGCTGCTCAGGCGTCAGATTCTTCAGCTGCACCTCCGCCCCTCGTCGTGGAACAGGCGGGGCCCCCACGAGCCCAGAAAAACAGTCCGGCAAATCTATATAAAACGAGCCCTCCTCGGAACCGAGAGCCGAGAAGAGCGCGTCGCAAGTAACAAACATCGACGCCAGTTCTTCGTTCAAAACCCTGTCCTGCTCCAGGTCCTCTCCCCCCTCGAGGTCACCAAAGCTCACCAATCCCAGGACTGGCTCCCCAGTGGTCGGGATTCTCGTCCAAACCAGCTCGGGCCAGTCCCTAGAAGCAGAAACAGCGGCCTCCCCTCGCGCCCCAGCTGGAGGGGGAGACCGACTGCGGCGAGCCTCTGCCGCCTCAAAAACTGGCGCGGCCGCCGGACGTCCAGCAGCAACGCCCTCGCGCTCAGCCACCATCCGGGAGACGCGCCCTGACCCGGTCAGCTGCTCTGCCGAGGAAGGCTGACCAGCCGTCGCTGGAAGCTGCAACCCCCGCTCGGATCGGACCGCGGCCCTCTCTCGCTCAAGAGCCGTCGCGTCCGAAGTGTACCTCGCCCCTATACCCCTTCTCCGAGAAGACGGAGGAGCCTCCTCGAGGGCTTCTTCCGCCGGCCTCCGCGGATAACGCTCCGCCTGAGCTTCCGCGTCGGAGCCGTCTATCGCGACGACCGCGGGGGAGGGTTCTTGCACGGGCGGGGCCCCGGGAGCCTCGGCCTCCGACGAGGCAGGGCCAGTCGCCGACCCGACCTCAGGAACGACAGTCGACGCGGTCGACGGGGCAACAGCTCGCACCTCCGGGGGAGGGCCCTGCGGGCCTCTGGACTCCGCCACGGGAGCTCCGGAGTCTCCCGGAGCATCCCAGGCCTCCGGAGGAGGGGGCCCCTCCGACTCGACATCGACGGCCCCAACACGCCCCCCTGGGTTCCTCAGCTCCTGCCGAAGCTGGTCGAACCGAGGATTGTCGAGCAGCTCAGCACCCAAGGCCTGCGGCCTCGTCGCGGGCCTCACCTGCTCAACGGAGCACGTCAAAAGACGATGGCGCATCGCAACCCATACTGTACTCCTGGCCTGGTAGACGACGGCCCCGGGACCTGTCCAGCGATCTCGCTGCAAGTCCTGTTCGCGGACGTGAGCCTCCTCCAGACATACACCCGCTCCCCTGGCTGGTACACTTTGTCCACGTGCTTCCGTGCCTTAGATGCCTCTGCCAGGCGATCGCGCGCATCGTGGGCAGCCAGGGCCCTCTGCGCCTCAGACCTCAGCTGATGCGCCCGGGCGAAAGCAGCGGCGGCCGCGTCCTGATCGATCGCACTCGTCCGGAGATCCTCGACCCCTATCTCGCCCACGGCGTCGTCGCTCAACGTGGACCTCGGGACCCGCGGATTTTCCCCAAACACCATCTGACACGGGCTGAAGCCGCCCCTATGATACGTCTGATACGCGCGGTTCTTTCCGGACACGACCTCGCAGAGAAGAAGATCCACCTCCTCTCGAGTCGCGGGCACAGCTGACAAGGCCGCACGAGAGACGGCATTCTTCACAATGCCACCGTGCCTCTCGCACTTGCCGTTGAAATGACGGGAGTTGGCTGGAATCACCTGGAGATAGATGCCCCCGTTCTCGCACCCCCTAGAGAAACTACCACCGAACTCGGCTCCGCCGTCCGACACTATCATCTCCGGAAGGCCAAATATGCGGATCCACCACCGGGCGAGTGCAGCCCGCACCGTCGCGGACCTGTCGTCCGACAGTAAGCAGCACTGCTGGTAACTTGTACCGTGGTCCACCATACTCAGCACTGGCAAGCTCCCCCCCTGGAAGTCCAGATAAAACAGATCGACCGGAAGCAACCGGTTGAATCGATAGGTCCTGGGAGGGTGGGCCCGGCGTCTCCAATGGGGACGCAGGTGGGAGGCACAATGCGCACAGTGAAACTTGTGCTTCACCTTGTGAGGAACTCTGGTCGAGTTCCTGCGATGCGAAGAGTCCACAGGAAGTCATCGAGCATCGGGTGCCCGAGATTCACATGCAGCTTGTGCAATTCTTGCTGCGTCCCGGCGTCCACCTCGGCGCCCGCGCTGCATTTCTGACCGAGAAGGCCCGTTTTCGTGGCCACCTCCTCGCCCTCGGACCCCGGGGCCCCCGCGCCGTCCGCCTCGGGACTTCCGTCACACTCTGGACCTCCGGCAGGAAAGCTGGCGGACTCGAGCAACTGCGGCTCACGATTCCACAGCGCCGTCTCGATCCCGTTCGCCAGGGCTGCCACCAACTTGGAAGGGTAGCGCTCCGCCCGGCGAGTCCTGGCACTCCCCTCGAGAGGGAGATGCTCGTGCCCCCCCCTGCACCTCTTACCGCATTCCCCCAAGAGATCCGCTCGGCTCGCCAGAAATCGCGCGGGCTTCTTCGAAAGCGTCCCCGGAGCGACCGACAGGCCGTGCATGCAGGAGACCACGCCTTCCGAATTCGCGATTATCTTGACGCACTCCAGGTCCCAGGAACTCGCAGACTGGGGATGCTCAAGGACGAAGTCCCTGCCTCGCGCGAGCTGATACTGAGCAATCTCGCAGCACAGCTGCATGAACCTCAACCCCTTTCGCTCGGTCTCCTCTCGCTCAGCCCTGCTCATACGGCCCCAGTTGCTGGCAAACGCCACGCTGAAGGCGCGGCGCACTGGAGACATCGAGACGCACATCGGCTGGTCCCGCTCGATAACTTTCCAGAGCTCTCGAACCCCTTCATCCGAGTCCAGGCCCCACCCCGAAAGAGAGTCAACCGCCGGAGAGACTCGATACCCGCGCTTCTGAAGCAAGGCCGACACCCTAAGAGGAGAGAAAACCTCTAAAATGACGGTGCCCCCCCGCTCGGCCTCGCCCTGCTGCAGGGCCCGCCGCCTCCAGGCGTGCTTCCTGGCTACTCTGGAGCCGTCTAGGGCCTGCAGCGCTGCTTGCCTTACTTTACGGGGAACCGTGGGGTCGGGGGTCTCAAAACTCCCCTCGAGCGCCCTAGCGACGAACGAGTCGACCTCCACGGCGTAGTAGCGGCCCGCACCCTTAGTCTCAAAGCTGGTGGCCGTCTGAGGGCCGGGGGGATCGTGCGAAGCTAAGTCCGTGACTCCGAGACCCCGAGCGCCTTGCCCGCTAAGGCCGTCTGAGGCCGTGGCTTCCTCCAGGCTCTCCGAAACCCCAGACCTCCTAAGGCCCTCTAAGTCCCCGACGCCGCCTCTCTCCTCCTCATCCTCAACCTCCTCACGTTCTGCCCCGGAGGTCCAGAGATCGATCGAGCAGTCGGACACCTTTCTATCGCTAAAAACTTCGCCTAACTCCGAGTACGAGAGATGCCTCCAGAGCGTATCTAGAAGCACAGTGCCCTCGGTCCTCACGCGCACCCTGTGGACGCGAGGCGGCACAAGAGCTCGAGGGGGCCGGCCGCCGCTCCTGACTAGAGCGACTCCGACAAAGAAAGCTGATCGATCGAGTGAGCTTAGAGTGTGTCTCTTCCAGCCTAGCTCAGATCCCGCATGATCCAGCGAGACCTCCTTTCCCTCCTGACGATCCCAGACTCCTCTGCCGCATCCTGGCGCGGCCGGCTCCTGGCTGATGATCGTCCGATCGCGTCTTGACTGGGCCGCAAGGTCCCGAAGCACGAGCTGATTAACGTCCGATCCTCGGTCGAGCGTCCGCAGCGCTCGGCGCTGCTCTACCTCTGGCCATGCCTCAACCATCGTCCAGGTACTTGTGGAGCCTATGCTGGCGGCCGAAAGATCGGGTTGCCCTCCGCATCGTGCTCTGCCTGCTCTGTCGGCCTCCCGGATCCTGCGCGCCAGGCTGAGCACCTCCTGATCCGACAGGGTAGCACGTTGTGGGGCCGCCTGAAGATCTTGTTGAACCGAAGCCAGCTGCTCCGCCATCACGTGCATCTGGTCGAGCAGCGTTTTCATCTGATTCGCGTGGAGCTGCCTGGTGTTGATGCTCGGCACCGGCGGAGCTGGGTTGGACAACTGCGGCGGAACCGGAGGCCTCATCAGCGGCGGGCTCTCGACCGCGGTCGGCGGCACGCTCTCCGGGATCTGCGACGGCTCGAGCACCCCCATGCGGTTCATCACGAAGCCCCGCTCCTCCTCGATTGAGCGCGGTCTCGCAGACCCTGAAGTTGGATCTGGCCATGTTTTGTCCTCGGCTGTTTTATGTCCATTTAAATAGGCCTTCACCACCGTGTCCTTTTTAAAATGGCCGGCGCTTGTTTTATGTATGTTTGTTGTTTGCTTGAACTAGTGCGTGAAAACCAAGTGCCCGCGAGCTCTCGACACCGAAACAAAATGAAGAGGAGAGAGGAGGAGGAGGCAGGAGGAGGTAGAGGAGGAGGGAGAGGAGGAGAAGGAGGAGTAACAGAAACGAGATGAGGAAAAGAGGAAGAGAAGAAGTATGAGGAGGAAGGGGAGGAGGAGGACGGTTGGACGGACGGACGACGGCGGACGGACGGACGGATGAGGGAGGAGGAAGATGGATGACGAGGAGGAAGGAGGATGAGGAGGAGGAGGAAGGAGGAGAAGGAGAAGGACCAATGAAGACCCAAGACCCATCAACGATGTTGGAATAAACCCTCCCTGCAACTTCCCTCTTCATAGGCCTACAATGCCCCGCTGGGAGACAACTGTTTGAAGATCTTAAAGTGTGCCATAACACCATTCTCGGGACTTCAGCGAAACAGATCAACATGACTGTTCCGCATTGGCGATCCTGGCTCGTGACAGAACACCCTTCCTGGGAATACATGTCTTCGCCGTCGGCGTCGTCTCCGCAACGACATTGGGCTCGGGTGGTAGCGCCCCCTGGGCGGCAGCGACGGCAGTGCGAGTCCGCGGCGGCTTGCGATGACGGATCGTCGGTCTCGCCCTCACCCCCACGTGCCAGAGCCCGTCCCGATCGAGTGGTTCTGGATCAAGCCTGGCCCGTGGGAGAACCCGACACCCGAGATGGAAAAGTTGATGAACGAGGAGGGGGCGGAGCGCCGCAAGCCGTTCATGAGCGGTGCGACGACTGCGGCAACCACTCCAGAAGTGGCGACCCGCGACGACGAATCCACCCACACCTCCCCCGCCCCCTGGAGGAAGAGGAGGAGGAGTAGGAGGAGGAGTAGGAGTAGGAGTAGGAGTAGGAGGAGGAGGAGGAAAAGGTTGAGGAAAAGGAGGAGGAGGAAGACAAGAAGGAGGAGGAACAGGAGGAGGAGGACGAGGAGGAGGAGGAAGAAGAGGAGGACTAGGAGGACAACGACGAGGAAGAAGAGGAGGACGAGGAATAGGAGAATGAGGATAGCGCGCCCCTCAGGTGAGTGCATCGTCGGCAGCAGCATCGGGGCCAGCAACACCGACGCCGCTCCCGACGGACCGCCGAGGGGGTGGGAGAAGGAGGAGGACGAGGAGGAGGAGGAGGAGAAGGAGGAGGACGAGGACGAGGACGAGGACGAGAAGACGGAGGAGGAGGGGAAGGAGGAGGAGGGGGAAGAGAAGGAAGAGGAGGAAGAGGAGGAGGGAGGGGGGATAAGAAGGAGAGAGAGAATGGGGCCGCGTCTCGAGAGGACGCGGGCAACCAGATCGGCATCGGCAGCACGCAGATCGAGGAGCGCCGCCGCCGCAGAATGACGAGAAGGATGAGGAGGAGGAGAGGAGGAGGAGGAGGAGAGGAGGAGGAGGGAAAGGAACGAGGAGGAGGAGGAGGAGGAGGAGGGAGGAGGAGGAGGAGGAGGGAGGAGGAGGAGGGGAGGAGAGGAGGGAGGAGAGAGAGGAAGGGAGGAGGAGGAGGAGGAGGAGGAGGAGGAGGAGGGAAGTCAACTTTACAACGCTACAAACTCGAGGTTATGTTTTCCAGGTTTGGCTCGGCCCTCTCGGGGGCGCTCTCGTCGCCACGGATGGGCGGGGCTCGATGTGCCAAGGGGCAGGGGGTCCACGGAATCAGTTTTTGGTGTTGTAAAGTTGACTTTACTCCTCCTCCTCCTCATCCTCCTCCTCCTCCTCCTCGTCCTCCTCCTCATCCCCCTCGCCCTTTCCCTCCTCCTCCTCCTCCTCCTCCTCCTCCTCCTCCTAGGCTTCATGCACCCACCCGTCCATTTACTCCTCCCAAGTTTCCGCCTCCTCCTCCTCATTATCCTGATCATTATCCTCATCCTCCCGCTCCTCGTCCTCAAATGTCCTCGCTCACCCGTCTCCTCATTGCACCTCCTCCTCCTCAGCAGCTCGCGCGTCGCCATCTGGGCTCAAAACGAGCGCCTCTCGGCGGTGCGAGGCGCCGCGCGGCTCCACGCCGCATGGCCGATGACGAGGATCAGGACTCGCCATGCAGGGGCCTCTCGTGTTCGGACGTGGAGCTGATGGTTTCGGAGTTCAAGGGATTCTTCGAGCGGCCAGATTGGCTGCAGTACAGGGCGGACCTCAGCAAGCACCCGAGCAAGGACGACCAGGAGGGCATCAAGAGGCACATCAAGGCGTGCATCGCCATCAGGAGCAAGGTCGCGCCGAACTGCTCGCTGGCTAAGAAGGCCACGGAGCACGCCGTCGAGCTGATCTCGAAGGAGAATAAGTGGGAGCTCCCAGGGGACACCCTCGTGGCGTACCGCGCCGAGGTGGCGGCGAAGCTTCGGACGCTCGCCAGGCACTGCGCATCGCTGTGGAGCAGGCCGAAGCTGCCCAAGTGGTTCGTGGAGTACCTCGAGGCAGAGGGCTACAACGAGAGCCCCGACGCCAAGCCAGCGGGAGCGGCTGCTCCAGCTCCAGCGCCAGCGGCAGCAGCAGCAGCAGCAGCAGCAACACCAGCAGCAGCACCACCACAACCGCCACCGACGGCGCCTGCTGACAGCAAGAACTTCGTGTACAAGTACAGCGAGTACAAGAACACTGCGATCAGGATCCAAACGGGCACGACTGCCGAGATCGAGTGCGAGAAGATCGAGGGCCCAGATGCAACCGGCTGGTGCAGAGCGTTCTGGCCCGACGGCGCGACGTGGCAGTTCCCCAAGCATCTGCGCGTCAAGCCGAAAGCATGCGCCAGCAAGCTGCCCCGCATCACCGTCCAGTGCAGGAGCGAGGGCCAGTTCGAGGTGTTCATGCGCCTGGCGAAGGACAGGGACCCAGACCACCGCCTGGTCCAGATCATGAAGAAGACCAGCACGACGGAGAGTGGCACCGTCCTGGAGCAGCAGACGCAGGCGAGCTGCGGGTACTGGCCCTCGGAGGACGAGGCGATCGCGGCGATGAAGGGCATACTCGACAAGTTCGTGAGCGGGGAGATCACGACCAAGCAGGAGGCCAACAAGTACAAGATGGACATCATCAAAGGCCTGGAGAAGCGACGAGGCGTTGCAGGCGCAACGATGCGGAAAAAGCTGAGGCACGAGTGGGGGGTGGCAATCTTCCGATTAGGATTTGAGATGTTGTGGGTACGAGTTCGGAGGATGCCGAGGAGGAGGAGGAGGAGGAGGAGGAGGAGGAGGAGGAGGAGGAGGGGGAGGTGAACTCACGAGGAGGTGATGGGAGCAAACTGGCTGCCCCCCCATAGGACGGAGGAGGATGATGGTGATGAGGAGGAGGAAGATAAGGAGATAAGAGGAGGAGGAGGAGGAGAGGAGGAGGGAGGAGGAGGAAGGAGGAGGAGGAGGAGGAGGAGGGAATAGGGGGGAGGAGGAGGAGGAGGAGGAGGAGGAGGAGGAGGAGGAAAGGGAGGAGGAGGAGAAGGAGATGAGGAGAGGAGAAGGAGGAGGAGGAGGAGGAGGAGGAGGAGAAGGAGGAGGAGGAGTAAGGAGGAGGATTGCCACCCCCCACGCGCACTTCAGCTGCCTCTGCATCGTTGGCGCCCGAAGGTGCGACAGCTGGTGCCGAGGCCGCCGACTCGGGGCTACAGAACGGACTAGGGGAAGACGAGGCGCCTGGCGATGAAGGGGACGACGACGCAGCAGCATCGAGCAAGCGCAAGGCCAGCGTCGAGAAGAGCTCCGACGCGAAGGTCACGATCATCCCGATGAAGAAGGCGAAGGCGAAGGCGAAGGTGATCGAGCAGAGCTCAGACGCGGAGGTCGCGATCATCCCGATGAAGAAGGCGAAGGCGAAGGCGAAGGTGAAGCCGACGCAGATCGAGGAGCCGACGGGGGACGCTGTCGCTGCCGCCGCGGCTGAGGCGACGCACACGCAGAGCACGCCCGAGCTGACCGCCACGAAGCCAGCGGACACCAACATGGTCAGCGAGGGTGTGAAGGGGCCGACCCAGACGGCCATCGAGAAGGCAGATGAGGCGCTGAGGATCATGGTGTCGGACTCCGAGTGACGTGGCGAGATGCCGCAAGACCAAAATTCATCACCACATCCACCTCCGCCGCCACCACCATCATCACCATCACCACCACCTACAACAGACACTAGGGAAAACCACTTCGGAAACTGATGAGGATGAGGATGAGGAGGAAGAAGAGGATGAGGATGAGGATGCGGATGAGGATGAGGAGGAAGACGGATGAGGTATGAAGCACTGCCGCCACCATCATGGCCACCACCACCATCATCCATCAGCCGCGCCTCCTGTCCCAGCTCGGCCTACATCCCTCCCCCATTTCTCTACCCTCTCACGCTCACTACGCGAACTCCCGCAAACTAAATCCTCCCCATATCCTCCCATCCTCGCATCCTCTTCATCGCCTCTCGTGCTCCTCCGTCCCAACCTCCTCATATCCGTTATCACTCGGCTGCTTGCCCTGACCCTCACATTGATCGCTCGTTGCCTCCCCCGCGCCGCCAGGAGGAGACGCACAAGTGCCAGGAGGGCTCGACAGTGGGCTACGGCAGCTTCGTGTGGACAGCGGACCGCTGCCCCACGACGCAGGAGTTCGAGGAGCGAGCGGGTGGCACCCGAACAGCCCTCCTCGTCCTCATACTCCTCCTCGTCCTGCTCCTCCTCCTGCTCCTTGTCCTCCGCCTCCTCATCCCCCATCCGCCGCCTCCTTCTCCTCCCTCTCCTCCTCCCCCTAACCCTCCTCCTCCTCCTCCTCGTCCTCCTCCTCCTCCTCCACATCGTCCCTCCACCTTCTCGTTCTGCTCCTCCTCCTCCTCCTCCGCCTCCTCCTCCTCTTCCTCCTCGTCCTCCTCTTCCTCCTCCTCACCATCACCCGTCCGCAGTTTTAGGAGCCCGCATCCCCCTCGAAGGATGTGAAGCGTGCACATCGCGAGTGGGCGCAGCGTGCTGGACGCCCACTCTGCGCGCAGCCGCCAGAGGCTGAGGTCGGAGGCGGAGTGGCACCGTCTACGCCCGCGGCAGAGGCTGAGGTCGGAGGTGGAGTGGCACAGTCCAAGCCCGTGGCAGAGGCTGAGGTCGACTGCAGAGTGGCGCAGTCCAAGCCCGTGACAACGGCTGAGGTCGGAAGCGGAGTGGCACCGTCCGAGCCCGCGACAAAGGCTGAGGTCGGAGGCGGAGTGGCACCGTCAGAGCCCGTGGCAGGGGCTGTCGGAAGCGGAGTGGCACCGTCTGAGCACGTGACAAAAACTGCAATCGGAGGCGGAGTGGCACCGTCAACGCCCGTGACAAGGGCTGGCACAAGAGGCGGAGTGGCACCGTCAGAGCCCGCGGCGGTGGACATCGGCATGCGTGCTGCCGTGCTGGGCCAGATCGGCATCGTCGAGGCGAACCCGATCGCCTTCGGCATGGCGCCTGTGGGCATGGCCTCGATCGGCGTGCAGCCAGCGAACCCGAGCCAGTTTGGGCTGCAGCAGGTCGCCGTGAGCCAATCGGCCCCGCCACCACCGTTCATGCACAATGGCGACAGCTGGGGAGCGGCACCCCTCGCTCGGAGCCTCCCGCAGGACCCGTCCACTGCGGAGAAGGGCGGCAACCTCCTCGGGCTCTTCGGCATCCAGCACCTGAGCATGAAGCTCGGTGAGCTCGCGAAGGAAGCGGCCCAGCTCGCGTCCAGCGCTCCCGCCGCGGGTGGCGCGCCAACAAAAGAGGTAACCCAACCACAGGAGATGAGGAGAAGGAGGAGGAGGAGGACGAGGAGGAATAAGGGCCCCAACGACTCACTCCACAAAGAGGAGCATGAGCCCGAACGGCTCACCCCCACAAAGATGAGTCCGAACGGCTCAAGAGGAAGAGGAGGAGGAGGAGGAGAAAGATACGGAGAATGAGGAGAGGGAGGATGAGGAGGATGAGGAGGATGAGGAGGATGAGGAGGAGGAGGAGGAGGAGGAGGAGGAGGAGGAGGAGGGGGGTGAGGGAGGAGGAGGGCGGACGGGGGAGGGGGGAGGTGGGAGGAGGTGGAGGGGGGACGGAGTTTCTTTTTGAGCTCCACAGGTGGCAGCGCGCAGCCGATGTCCAAGGAGGAGAAGACGGTGGAGGATGCGTACCTCGCGCGCAGCGTCCCAGCCCGTTCGGCCATCGACAGCAAGTTCAGGCGCTTCATCGCCGACGAGCCGCAGGAGGCGGCCAAGTACAAGAAGTGCGTCGGTCGCGACGCGAAGGAGGCGTTCAGGCTGGACTGGGTTGACAAGGAGTGGGCGAAGGTGCAGACCAAGCGGATCGACGGGCATCTCAGATCGTGCACCGCTCATCTCGACCATAGCACCCAACGTCCTCAGTCGGGCGCTCGAGGCTATGGTCGAAGTGAACGGGTCACAGTCCCAGATGACGTCAGGAGCCACGTGAGGGAACAATCCGAGAGCATCGAGGACTGGGGCGAATACAAAGCGTTCGAGGTCATTGCCAGAGAGGAGAGCGGGGCCGGCATCACGGAGTCAGGGGCCACCGCGGCGCTGAACATCTGCTTGGCCTGCATGAAGATGGGGGCGCAGTTCGTGAGGTACGACGCCTGGTCCCGCAGGATGCAGTTCTTGCACGTGAAGGGCCAGCACCGCTGGAGGTGGGAGCGCAAGTGGCAAGAACACCAGGAGGAGTACGGTGACCAGGGTGATCTCGTGGAGCAGTTCGCGAGCGTGGTGGCGGACAGCGAGGGCGAGACGGCAGCGAAGCGCCGCCGCCTCACGGGCAAGACGTCAGACACCGCGGCGGCGGAGCCCAGTGCGACGGCCGCCGCTGCGGAGCCCGCAGCCTCTGCGGCAGGCATCCCCGCCAGCCAGGCGGCGGCAGCACCAGCGCCCGCGACAGGCGTTCCTCCGACAGCGGCTGCAGGCGCCCCTCCAGCTGGCGCGGGCCAGCCGTCGATGCCAAAGGTTGGCGCGGCCCAGGAGGCGCCCTTGGCCAAGGCCAAGGCGGTCGCGCCGAAGGCCAAGGCGGGCGCGCCGAAGGCCAAGGCGAAGGCTGCGGCCAAGGGCGCCGCCAGCAGCAGCGGCGGAGGGAGCGGAGGCGACGGAGCCGACGACAGAGCTGCTGCGAAGGAGGCGGCAAAGGAGCTGGCCAGGGAGAGGAAGAAGCTGGAGAGCGAGGCCCAGGCGCAGATCCAGGCGTACAGCTCGGCCAGCACGCAATCGACGCTGCTCTTGAGCAACGTCGCGACGGTGTCAGAGTGGCAGTGGGCCAACAACGAGATCAACACGAAGAAGCTGAAGGCTGCCTTGAGTGAGCTCAACGGCGTGACGACGAAGTCTGGCACCTTCATGTCGCAGATGCTCTTCTTGCCACTCAACGAGGTGAAGCACGACTGGGGCGATGAGTACTTCTACAAGCATGTCGGCCCCGTGACCCAGGCGATCCGCCCCAAGGTCGCGAAGGTGATGGCGGAGACGGGCCGCATGCACAGCATGCACGCGTCGTTCAAGGCAGCCGATATTGCCATGGGGGATGATGATCAGTAAGCGCGTGCATGCCATCCACCTTCAGGCGGTGAGGCTTGGTGGAGAGCCTCGGTCGTTCGATGAAGTGAGTGAAGTGTGAAGTGAGTGAGTGGCGTCTTCTGTGCATCGGCCGCAGCCTCGGGCCACGCAACGGCCTGTCGCATTTTGTTTGGAGGCCTCGCAGCAGCACGCTGCGAGCGAGTGGGAATTCACTCAGCACGAGTGCAAGCAGGGCGGACGCGTCTCGTTGATGAGCCGAGCCGTGGCTTGAGGATCGGGAGGGGGGAGACGGACGGAAGATGAGGGAGGAGGATCAGGAGGAGGAAAAGGAGGAGGAGGAGGAGGAGGAGGAGGAGGAGGAGAAGGAGGAGGGGAGGGGGGAAAAGGAGAAGGATTAAAGGGGCGAGAGAGGATAGTGTCAGTGCAGTTCTTTTAGCTCGGACTGCGCGGCAGTCAAAACTGCGGGTGCGTCCCAGGGCCCTAGGACTAGGGCCAAAACAGCGGCGGGCAGCGTGCATGCCACAAAACAAAACAAGCGTGTATATCATGCACACACGGTGACACGGGCGGAGGAGGGGCAGGGGAGTGCACTCTTTACACTGGGTGAGTACAATGCTGCCCCGATGCCGCTCCCTTCGAAAAGGAAACGCTGCACGCAATTATAATGTATATCAGCCCACAGGCCGAAACACCTCAAGCAAATGCGGCCTGAGGCTCAAGATATAAATATAAAATACGAATGTCTAGATTCACTAATCCAGACTGTCAACTCAAAGGATATGTATGAAACGCCTCAAGCAAAGTGCGGCCTGAGGCTCAACATATAAATACAAGAATATGAATGTCTGGATCCACTATTCCAGACTATCAACTCAAAGGATATGCACACATCACCGTAGCCCTCACTAGGTCCATCAGCAGCCGCAATCAGGACCTCACGGGCTCGCAGGCCCTGGAACGGCGACCCGACGCAGGGCCTTCCGCTCCTTGGCTCTCTCACGCTGTCCGCGGCGCAGCCGCAGACGGTGTGCCTCCTCATCCTCTTGCTCAGCAGTAGGCACCATGCTGAACAGTCCGTGGCGGAGGAACTGCGATAGCACCTCGTTAGGCTGCACGGCCTTTGTCAGCACGTCCGCTAGCATGTGGCTAGTAGGCAGCCACTTGAACTTGATGGCCTCCTGATCTATCAAATCCTTGGCCACCAACAAGTCAATGAGGGTCTGCCGAGACACCGGCATCGAGCAGATCTTGGACGTGTGATCGTAGAGCGACTTCGCATCCGTCACGAGCGCCCCTGGAACCTTCAGCGCCAGCCTCCAGTCCCCTTGCAAGGGCGGCTCCCCGCACCAGAATGCCTCAATCAGCAGCCTGAGGTAAAGCTGCCGATCCAAAGCCACGGACATAGCCGCAGACTCTGCGGCCATCGTAGATCCAACAACTCTTGTAATAGTACTGCTCTGAAACTCCACTAGACAGCATACAGTTAGCTCCTTCAACACTCGGGCATCCGTAATCATACTCATGAACCCCATCTGGCTCTTACAGCCGGGTTTCCTCGCGAACGAAGCGTCCATAAGAGTGAGCACCTGCAAATGCTCGATGTCCACACGGCGGATCCGGAGAGTCGCAAGACCTCTCTTGTCGTAGTCCTGAAGCCGGTCGATGATGTCATTGAGCACTCGCAGGTGCAGTAACCTCCGACCTTTCGGATCCTTCTGTGCGAGCGCCGAGACACTATACGCGAGCTGTGGCACCACGCGTGCGACAGGCCACCGCACCTTCTGGAGCAAGCTCCGGTAGTCGTGGTGCTCCTCGGGAGTCATCTCCCGCTCCTCGTTGTCACCCCTTGCAAGGGGGTGCTTCGTCAGCTTGCCGATGTACTCGTGCATGCTGATCTCGATGTGATCGGGGTGGCGCCACCACTCCTCACCGAGATAGGCGACTGCCTCCTTGTCGTTGCCCTCCTTCCAGTGCTTGATGTTGAAACGACTGTTGATGTTCGCCTTCACCTCCTGGTACTGGGGATCGTGCGGGTCTCCAAACAGCATGCCGTCATCGACGTGCAAGGTCAACATAGCAATCAACTTATCGTCCATCCGATAAACGAAGACAGCTCGAGCACAGCGCAGCTCCACGAAGCCGACCTCGTCCGTCAGCACCTGGCGGGCTTGGAGATACCACAACCGAGGCGCCTCCGTCAAACCGCACGCCCCTTTCAGCAAGCGAAGCAACGCATAAGGTCGCACGGCTGGCCATCCAGCACCGTCGACGGCTGGAAGCCCGTCCTTAGGAGCCCTCACATACAGCTCCCGTTCCAGCTTCAGCCCGGACAGGAACGCAGTCGCTACGTCAAAGCACTCGAATGTCCAATCCATCGCCATTGTGATAGACGCACACACCAGCACAGCCAAAGGGGAAGTAGTAGGCGAGTCCGTCCTGAATAAACCAAGCTGCGGGTCGAGATGGCCAGGGATGATCAAGCGCGACTTCGCCTCCAGCTCCAGCCCTCGCCCCCGGTTCGTGCGAACCGAACGCATGGGCACCGAGATGATCTTGTCCTTTGGGATACTCTTCTCCTCCTCCTCGGTGACCAGCTCGACCGTGTTGTTCGCGATCCATTGCCGCCACTCGGCGGCGTCGGCCTCGTCGAACTTAGCCTTCTCGTGCTGGTTGAAGTGACGTGGGTCTAACTCCTTCGCGTTCTGCTTCATCACGAGTGCGAACACGTCGTGCTCGTGCCGGGCCTCCTGCAGCCATGCGTCATACACAGATGACACGTTGATCCATTCCTCGTAAGTCATCGGCTGCCGTACAAGACCCTCCGGAGTGTCCAAATAGTACACCCCTTGTGCCTGAGCGTCCGGCTTGTCGTGGTAGAAAAGCGTGAGACCAACCCAGCTGTCCTCCGTGCGCTCGTTGGTACGGCTCGCGCCGTCGCCCATGTAGGCACACTGGCCCGTGGCGGAGAGCATCGCCGACAGGCGATTGCACTCCCGGTGGCGGTCGTGATCATAGAGTCTCCGCCGTGGCTCTCGATGTACGCGTACTCCTCGTACGACCTTCTGAACGAGCGTGGAGACACCATCCAAGGCATTCTGGTCGAACCACTCCTGGGGTCCCGAGTGCACAACAGCGTTCATGGCCACCTCGCGGAGGGCCGGCAAACCACTCGTAGGAGCAGCCTGCAGACGCGTCTTCTTGATGCAACTCGGCACGTCATCTACCAGGAACTTCCGCTTGCGCTCAAGCTCGAAATCGTCTCTGGGAATCGGCGGCACCGAAGGGCCGCCAGAGCCCGACGCTCCCGGAGAAGCCTTCGGGTACGTCTCAGAGGATATCCGGCCTGGAGGGGAACGAGACCGCGCCCTCCTCGGAGGGGGAAGATGCGGCAGCTGCTGCTGCTCAGGCGGCTCCTCATCCTTAGCCTGTGCCTCGATGGCGTCCAGGGCCCCCAGGTCCACCCGAGGCTGCCTGGACCCCTCGAGCTCCCTATGTCGGCCACGCTCCTTCTTCAAGAATGTCTTCTTTACCTTCTGAACTTTCACCTTGGGCGTGACGTCCACGATGTCGTGGTCGGCGCGATCATCTCGCTGCTGTGTCAGCCGCACGTCCGTCTGGATGGACTCCGCAGCTGCGGCCTCCTGGGAGGAAGCGCGCCGGAGCTGCTCACGAGCAACAAGTAGCACGTGACCACGCCATGACACGTAGTACCGGCTGTTGGATTCCTTCGCGATCACAGTCGCAGGACCCCGCCATCTTTCAGGATCTTGCCGACGACGTCCCTTGAACGGATTCGGTGCCCAGAAATACACCCTCGATCCTGGGCGCAGATCTCCGACGACCGTCGGCGCCTGTCGTAGCAGCGCCCTCCGCACCTTGTCCGTCGCGTCGCGCTCCAGCAACATCATCTTTGCTGCGGTGCGGATTTGAGACGAACGCCAAGCTATGCCCTTGGCGCCGAGAACCGACATGAGAACCTCATCGTCGTCCCTGTTAGTCACCTCCGTAAAGTTCAAGATCCGCCCGAAGACAGCCTGCTCCGGGGTCAATCCATTGCGGCTGATCGTCGAGTTCTTCGCATTGATGATGGCAGCCAGGGCCACAGTAGACATCGACTTGCCCTGGACGTGGAACTCGTGCACAACCTTGCCCCAGATAGTACCGAGCAATCCTCCGTGGCGCTCTGCCAGGCCATGCTGCCATGCTGCATGAGCTCCCGTCGTCTTCGTATTAATGCCAAACTGCTCCATCAGCGCGTTGAAGTAACCCTCGAACTCGCCGCCCTGGTCGATCACGATGTTCTCTGGCACGCCGTAATGCTTGAACCACTCGTTCATGATCTGGCGTGCTACATGCTTGGCCGTCCTATTCTTGAGAAGGCAGGCGCAGTGCCATCCCGTACCAGCATCTACCATGCTGAGGACCACCAGCTGCTCCTTGGCCGCGTCCCGTAGGTACTTCACGTCGATCACAACCGTCACATTGAAGCCGAATGGTCGCACGTCCGCCGTCCCCTGCACTGGACGGGGCGGCGCCTCCGACTCAGCACAAGTCGGACACTGCCAGTGCTTCGCGTATGCCAACGCGTTGGGCGTTGCACCGCCGAGACGCAGCATCTTGATGAACGTCGGTCGACTGGGGTGTCCGAGACCGCGATGGGCCTTCCGCACAGCACGTCGCGTACTCCGAAGAATCTTCGCCATGATGTCCTGCCGCACCACCTCCGGAAGCTCCATCTCTGACCAGGAGGCTGCAACCTCCTCCTCCTCCGCAGGGTGCTGCATGGACCCCTCCTTCACCGTCTTCTGCAATGCCCCGCGAATCTCGGCTCGAATCTCCTGCGGTGTTTTGCCCCACTCAGGTCTCTCCGAAACGTCTCTGGGAACCTCTCCATGACCCTGCTCCGCGGTCTCGGGTCCATAACTCCTGGGCTCCTCCGTGGGGCCAGGGAGTTGTGCTGCAGGAAAACTCGAGTTCTCGAACTGCCAAGCCAAATGATCCGCGGCACCGCTCATCACAGTCGTGCCGAACTCCTCTGCGCAGCTCCCGCGCACGGCCGTGCAAACCCCAGGGTTCGCCAACACTCTCGTGGTGTCCTTGAGGCAGATCGCGTCCTCGAATGCTGGGTTCGACTTCGTTGCACTCACGGGTGGCTGGCTCCAGATTGTCGATTGCGCGTGGTCCATTACCATGGCTGCGCGTCCCCTTGCAGCTTGCCACTGCATCACCTCGTCCGTGAACGAGAGCAACATGCGGTACTCGGTCCGCTCTCGGCGTTGCCGGCGCACTCGCATAGGCCTTCGCTGGTCGACACTCTGCAGCCGACTCCATGCCGTAGGAGGTGGGGACAAAGCCACGAAGTCTGGGTCAACTGCAACCAGGTACGCCCGTGCCTCGTTCCTGCCCTGGACCGTCAGGAGGTCGAACTCTGGCGCTGCGATGGGCTGGTGGGCGCCCCATCCCATGCTCGCCGCCAGGATCGTGAGTTGGCAAGCCCATGCGAAGACCTCAACGATCCTCCAGGGCCCCGGTCGCCGCCGGGTCCCCTTTTGTAAGGGTAGTACACGTTCCTCCTGGTAAAGCCTGAGGGCGCCCTGCTCCTGCCGATCAGCCCGAAGCTTTCTGTTCGCCATTTCCTCGGTCATCAGAACCTCCAGCTCCTTCAGGTTGCTCCGGACGTGCCTGCGAGCACCTTTCGTCATGAAAACCTCGTTGTCCGCATTCTCCATGAAAACCTCCTCGTCACTCGATGCCGTCTCCGCGGACTCTGGGTCGCTGGTGTGATAGTGGGATGCACTCAGCTCTGAGTCGCCTACGTCCTGGCCGTCGTTGCTGTCAGAATCGTGCGTGTCCTCCTCCTCGACGGTCTCAGCGACGCTGCGCTCATCCTTCTCTTCGTGGCTCGCAGTTCCGCTGAACATCTCGTCTGCGAGCTCGTCCTGCTCCTCGGACTGTCCGACGGGGAAAGCACTCGCGACCGGCACCGGGAAATCCAGCAATGACACGCACGGATGCCCGGACGCAGCCGGGACCAGCGGCTTGGTCACACCGTTCGCCGTGAAAGTACCGCTCCTGAAGCTGATTGCTGCGTCCCGCTCTGCCATCTCATCGGGACCGATGAGACCTGGCACCTCGGCATCGACCTCGGAGATCACAACCTCGGCCTGCGCGCCATTGATGCCGACTGTGTAGCACCACGCACGCTCTGACAAGAGCGGCACGCCTGGGCCGAAGTTGAAGTACTCGCGCTGGTTGATGCTGTGGTACGGCACGCCCATGGCATCCAAGGTCTTCTGCAGCTCGACGTGCCACGGACGTCCACCGACAGCCCGCTTGCAACCCGTGTCAATCATAGCCAGCCCCGCGGGCAAGACAACAAGCATGACGGACTGCTCATCTACCACCTTGCGAGGGCACTCCTCTCGGGTAGTGACCATGTGGGCCGCAGATCCCCCCTTCGCTGCCCAAGGGTCTGCGCCCTTTGCTGCCCAGGGGTCCGCGCCCTTTTTGACGGCGACGTCCTCCCCAGTCGGAGCGGCAGACGTTAGTCCTGGCACAACTCCGTCTGGGGTGTTCCTGGGAGGTTCCCCTTCATCCGTCTTGGGCTTCTCCAGCGTGTAATGGATCACCGACTTCAGCGAGCACTTCTTGCGCTTCGCGAAGATCACGGTGGCGTTTGACTGCCACTTCAACTCGCCCACAGGATGAACACACGCAGCCTGCTGCTGCATGAGCTCTGGGTCGAACTTCGCCTTCGGACCTGGGACCAGCCTCTCGCCGTCGAACTGCGAGTCGTACATGGCTCGGTGCATCTGCTGCTTCTCCAGGTCGCTCTGCGTGGCACCGACACTCATGACGTAGCTCCGTCCAGAGGCGGTGTCTACGCGCGGGGCTCCAGATGCAGCTGGAGATGCCGTCGCAGCGGCAGGGGCACCTGAGCTCGCTGCTCCTGGAGGCGCTGGAAGATGGACACGTCGTCGTATTCCCTCCATGTTCTTCCACACGCTTCCGACTCCCTGCTGCTCAGGAGATGTAGGCAGGACACGCTCTGGCAGAGGTGCCTGCTCACGTCGCTTCTGCAGGCCGTCGTGGACCTCGCCTGGGTTCAATCGGGCGCGCATCTCCATCTCCTGTTTTTCTATCAGCGCGAGGCGATCCAGCAGCGCAGCTTTGTCACGCTGCAAGACCTCCAGTCGCTTCTTTTCCTCGCTCTTTCTCACTTCCTCGGAGGCTCCTGCCATGACCCAGTCCTCGTCCTTAGGAACAGCGACGGCCTCCCCAGTCGGAGCGGCAGACGTTAGTCCAGGCGCAGCTCCGTCTGGGGATTCTTTAGTCTTTGATGCTCCTTTCGCCGACGCCGCCGCTGCGGTATCCACCACGTATACAGGATGGGCCCTCGCAGGGCCGCTGGATAAAGAGAAGTCCGGCTTCTCGCAGCGGCGCGTGTAGAGATTGAGGCGCACGATACGGTCGTTCTCAGCGATGAAGTGGATGGTTGCCGGCGGCGCCAGGTAATCCCTAAAGATGTCCTGACGCGGATACCAGCTGCAGAAGATCTCGTCCATCTCCTCCGGCGTGAACGGCACCTCCTTATCCTCGCGCCGCTGATCGTTGTCGTCCTCGCTGGCCTCATCCTCCTCGCTGGCCTCATCCTCCTTCTGCACTTCCTTGCTGCTTCTTGCCTTCTTTCTCTCTTTTTTCTCTTCTTTGCTGCTCCTCGCCTTCTTCTTCTTCTCTTTCTTTTCTTCCTTCTCTTCCTTCTCACCGCGGTCTTCTGGTGGACTCCGCTTCTCTTCCTTCGCACCGCGGCCTTCTGGCGCACTCCGCGACCTTGAACGCGAGGAGGCCGCCTCGGGCGGAGGAGGGGCACGAGGCTCACGGAGAACAGCTCCCCGATCACGCTGGCGGTCGCCACGACGATCTCGATGATGATCTTCACGCCGCTTGGTGTCACGACTCCCGCCTTCGCCGCGCCGATCGCCACGGGGCTTGGTATCGCGATTGCCGCCCATCACGATCTTGAACATAGTTGCCGTGATCTCGTCGAGATCCACCTCAGCCGCCGTACAAGGCCTCGACGTGGCCAGCTGCAGACGCACCAGCCGACCCTGGACGAAGTCGAGGCTCTCGAAGCGGCCTTGCTTGAAGAAGATAGGCTTCTTGTTAGTCACGCGCTCCACGATGTGCTGGACCGTGGCAAGGTCAGGCAACTCCAACTCCACGCTGTGCCCCTTTGGGTGGGTGTTGGCCAGGATGCGATGGCAACGTACACATGCATCTTCATCCTCCTGATCCTCCCCGCGCCTGGCACGGGCGCGCGCACGTTCATCACTGCTCTGCGCGGGCCCTGGGCCATCGTCGGCGTCCCGTCGTAGGCTCGGCGCAGGCGTGCTCTTGGGCCTGGGATGCATGGTGATCCGCCCTGGAGCATCAGCTCGACCCTCCACCGGATGCCTCTGGGCAGGCACCGACTGGGGAGCACGGCGCCATGGAGCGCGGCCACGACGCTCCTCGGCACTGCCTGCCATGCCAACCCAGTGGATGATCGGCCCGTGCACCTGCCTAGGCGCCGGCGGCTTCACAGAGCTCCGCTGGTTGGGCGACGCCGGCTGGCCACTCTTATAGGCCCGATCTTGTTGTACGGCTCGCGCTCGCCACTCCTTAAGCTTACCTTGGGGCACTCCGGATCGCCACGCCAGTGGCCGGGCTGATCGCAGTCAGCACACCGGCTGTTAGCCTTGCGCTGGTCCGTCGGCTTCCGACCAGCCTGGAAGGAGCCGCTGTCGTTGATCTTCTTGGAGTCACGCTGCCGAGGGGCAACGAACCCGCGCTTCTGACGCTGTACAGCCGTCTTCTGCTTGGCCCTCCAGCCGGCCAAGAACGCTTCCTGAAGATCCTCCGGTGCCTCGTACTCCTCGTCATCTGGCCCGTCGTTGTCCGACGCCAGCTCCTCTTCGACCTCGGCGCCTTCCTCGAAGATGATCCCCTCGCCAGCTCCGGGGTCTCCATCGTCCTGCTCATCTGCTTCATCTTCGTCGTGCTGCGCCTCCTCCAGGTCGCCGTGGTGTTCATCGTAGTCTTCGCCGTTCTCTACCTCGTGCACGTGCTGGCCAGAGCGTCCTCGCAGCACGCATGGCCTGCGAGCCATGGGAGGGCGCGGATAGAGACCGCCCGAACTCCCGGAGGAGCGCCCGTGCTCACGCTGCGCCGCACACGGCGAGCGGCGAGGGAGCACCGAGCGCTTCTCGGTGTCGTGCACCTTCGAGTAGGCTGCCTTCAGCACGACCTCCATCCGCTTCGAGTCGTAGATGCCGCCACAGTTGAAGAGCACCTGCGCTCGCTCCTTCTGCGACAATCCAGCGCCACGAAGCATCTTGCTTGCCAGCGCGCGATCGCTGATCGCTGAAGTAGGACCCTCGAGCTGCAACTCCATGCGCTTCTTGCGCAAGTACGTGGTCCAATCCACGATGGGCTGCCCAGCTCGACGGTGTGCTCGCTCCCACTCCTGATGCACCTGATCGAGGCGCTCGTGATCCATCTTCTCGAAGGCGCCGTCGTAGATAGCAAAGATGGTCTCAAGCGTATCCTCGCGTCGGAGGTCCGACGCATCAAGCACCTCGATGAGCTCTTTGGCTCGACCTGTCACTTGACTGTAGATGATCAGGCCCAGCTCCACATCTGAGAGCTGGTTGAGGTTGCGGATGACTTCAACCTCCTTGCGCCACTCTCGGTGCTTCTTGGTGCCCGTACCGACTGCACCATCGAACTCTGGGAGCTTCACCTGCGACAGCAATACACGTGTACGTCTGGGACCGCCGTCGCCACCACGATCCCGACGTAAGGCCAAGAGCTCCCGCTGGGTCTCGGCCATTACGCGCAGGACTGCATGCAGGTCCGGGGGACCTGTGCCAGCAAAGGACGCAGCCTCCGCATCTGAGCCGTCTTGGCTAGCTGCCATGGCGGCCCACGCAGGTGGTCACGACCACCAAAGCAGAGCACGCAGTGCGTCCGCTGGAGCTTACAAGCTCCGCTAGCAATGTCAGTGCAGTTCTTTTAGCTCGGACTGCGCGGCAGTCAAAACTGCGGGTGCGTCCCAGGGCCCTAGGACTAGGGCCAAAACAGCGGCGGGCAGCGTGCATGCCACAAAACAAGACAAGCGTGTATATCATGCACACACGGTGACACGGGCGGCAGAGGGGCAGGGGAGTGCACTCTTCACAGATAGATCGGCCATTTGTTCTCTTTTGTCAAACAATCCATATTTTTGTCATTTCGCGTTCGATTTTCTTCAAACAATCCAGAAATTGTTCGGAATGGTCATGAAAAAACCGGATGTGCCGGGCATTTTTCAAAAAATACCGGTGTGCCGGGTATTTTTGCTCGATCTGTTGGAAAAAACGTGCGATGAAATTCGCGATGAATTTGCGATGAATCTGCGATGAAATCGACACGCGAACCATATATATGTATAGAGAGAGAGAAAACACAAAATTCATCGCGATGAAATGTGCGATGAGTTTGCGATGAATTTGCGATGAATTTGCGATGAAATTGCGATGAGTTTCCCTGCTGTTCTGTCGGGACCAAATTTCGGTTGTGCACATGGAATCCTTCTCGTCTGGTCGCAAAAATCCGTTCCGTGCGTCAAAAAGTACACTCTCGCGCAAAAAATCGAGGTGATGGACAGATGAGGCGGGCGTGCAGAGAGGGCATGGGGTGAGGAGGCAAGGGTGGAGGGGGGGAGCGGCAATCAGGAGGAGGAGGAGGAGGAGGAGGAGGAGGAGGAGGAGGAGGGACAGGGACAGGAGGAGGGAGGAGGGAAGTAGGAAGATGAGGAGGTGAGTTGTGAGGACAAGCGACGCTCCAGGCATCAAGGCGAGTTGGGAACGCTCGCGCGTGCATGCCCTGTGCTCTCTCGCGTTGTGTTGAAGCTGTGGCATACATCAAACAGACTGCACAAGTCGCAAAAAATCAATGGGCACGCAACGATTGTACCGACCGCGCAAGTAGTTACGAGGTACGAGACATGATACGAAACCAACATAACATTCGTAACACACGAACCTAAGCACCATGGCAAACAAGGATACGAACACACAACACAACAAACAAACATGACACACAACAGTATAATACCAGCTAACTCATAGCAAACAACGAGCCAACATCACAAGCATACCAATACAGTTCCTTCCCAACTTCCTCCTCCCCCTCCTCATGTTCCTCCTCCTTCTCCCCTCTCATGAACATGCTTCATTCCTGGAGCAACAATGCTTGCAGCAGGAAGCTGCAACGCGGTGTGCACACGTATAACAGGACACATACTACTCCTGATAGACTTTGACATACCATGTCCCCTCCCTAGTCGATGGGGGGGGTCGGGTGGACCCGTCGGTGCCAATGAGGAGGCCCCCATGACCTCTGTGGGACTCCTCCTGGTTGCCCTGTTTGGACCCACACCTCGGGGCCCTCGGCTTACAAGCCGCATCTCCCCCCTGGGAGTCCTCCTGCAGAGGCCCTTGTATAAAGCAGCCCACCCACCCCCACCTCCCCCACACCCCCTCAAGCGAAAACCAATGTGGAATTTGAGCTGTAGGTACCTATGATGGGGCCTCCAAGAGCTATGTGGGACTCCTCCTGGTTGCCCTGTTTGGGCCCACACCTCGGGGCCCTCGGCCTACAAGCCGCATCTCCCCCCTGGGACTCCTCTTCCAGAGGCCCTTACAGGCAGGCCCCACATCAGGCGAGCACCACGCTGTAAACTACGCCGTCCGCGCCTAGGATATGAGATCTCCGCGGGACCCCTCCTCGTTGCCCTGCTTGGACCCACACCTTGGGGCCCTCGGCCTGCAAGCCGCATCTCCCCCCTGGGATTCCTCCTCCAGAGGCCCCATGTACAAGCGCTCCCCAGGTGAGAACCCAATGTTGAAAAAGAACGTGTACTTAGGATGGGGTCCCCATGGGAGCTCTGCGGGGCTCCTCCTCGTTGCCCGATTTGGATCCACACCTCGGGGCCCTCGGCCTGCAAGCCGCATCTCCCCCCCTGGGATTCCTCCTCCAGAGCGCCCAGGGCAGGTCCACCAGCCTCAAGCGATAACACCATTTTGAAATAAGGAACCGCCCATGGAGAGAGCTCTGTAGGGCCCCTCGTCATGGCCCACACGCCGTGGGTAGCATGTCCTGGCTCCAGCTGATCGGAGCGCCCCATACGCCCATCCTAAGTTCTGAATGCTGCGATGAACAACCGACGGGGTTTGACGTGGGAGCGGGAGAGGGAGGCACTTCGGAGACGTGACAATGCTGGCGGGACACTCTGTGAATACCCCTTGTCGATGTATGCGGAGAGCCGTCCCATGACAACGAACGACGTGTGTTGTATACTGTTACGACACGCTGAAATGGCTGGAGCTACTGGCGCTGTTTGTAGTTTGGCAATGGGCCCGAAACACAAGGGAGGTTCGTACCAGCAGCACCTCGATACATGTACCCCCAAGAGGCCACCCGAGGGTTACGTGCGTGTAGAGACACACGGTTTCTCGAGAGGTGTTTGGCGCACAACGAGGCGGATTCCAACGGTACCATTACACGAGGCGGTCGACGAGCAGGTGACCGCGTCCCCCGAACTATCGCGCGATCAGTTGGACGCCAACCCAGAGTTCCTGGAGTTGCATAGTTTGGGGTTCGGAAGCTGCCCCCCCTAACCCCGCTGTCCGACACCCAAACGCCCGAGGAACAATCGCCACCGTAAGAAATCGAGAATCCAACATCCACAATCACCAACCCACCAAAAACCATAATCGCCCCTTAGGGGTCGGGATTGCTGGGAGGTCAGGAAGCAGTGTCCGAACGTCATGTGGGTAGTGAGTTGGCACCCTGGGGTGCGCCGCGTCTACGTTTGCATTGAGAACGAGTGATGCTGCCGAGTCTGCATTCCGACGGCATTCGCTTTACTCGGTCTGAACGAGTTGGACAGACCGACGCACTCCTAGTTTTGTTCGTTTACCTTATGCCTCACGCCAGGCGCCACACAATAACGATCCTCAGACACAGCGAGCAGTGTCGATGCGGGTGTCGAGGGTGGTGCACTATCTACCCAATAATGTTGATGATGGCAAGATCAAATAAAGCGCTTTTAAACGGAACTGACCTCACATTACCCACGATCCTCAACCATTCCCCCCGAATGATACAATGATCGCGGGAGCAAGCACAGGCATCCGCAACGGGGCCCTGGCGTGGCTCAAAGGGGACCTCATGTAGCAATCCATCACATACGGGCTCAGAGGTCTCGGTAGCGGTTACCATCCATGTTTCGTGTGTCGGACGCTGTTGGAGAACATGAGCAATTGTGATTACGTGTCGTTGGGAAACGATGAGCGGGGACAGGTTGACCTTGCGTGGGGGCACGAGCTGGATGGTCGATGCAACGGCATACATGTGTTGGTCCGTAACGAAAGCGACCAACACGTATATAACCGATCATGCAAAGTTGGAATGCCGCTTAGCCTCTCCCCCTTCTCCTCCCTTTCCTCATTCTCCTCCGTCCGTTCTCTGCACTCCTCTTCATCTATCCTCATCCTCCTCCTCGCCCCGCTTCCTCCTCATCCTCCTCATCCTCGTCATCCTCCTCACCCTACTCCTCTCCCTCCTCGTCCTCTCCTCCGCCGTCCCCGCACTACCCGTCCCACGAACTAGGGGGGTCAAAACGCCCAAGCGTGCTTCAGTCCGTGTTGAATGCCCTTGAGATTTTTCGGACCTGGCCCAGGGACACCGAGTCCGCCCTCGTCGAAATGCCGCCCCCTGTCGGACTCGGAGGAGGAAGAGAAGAGGTGCGAGCTCGGTAGATCGCTGGTCAAAACGGCTACCCGTCTTCACGCGGAGTCTGGCTCATCGGACTGACGTCCAGTGAGCGCCCTCGGGGCAGACACCCTTTATTCAGCCCACTTGTGGGGAGCGGCTTGCCACCGTCCTGGCGCTCCCTGCACCAGGGGTCGGCGAGCCTTTTCTCCCTCGTGATGCCTCTCAGTATTATTATGTGTCTGTATTTCCTGTGTTACGTTGTTCCACGGGTCTGGCACGGGAGTGAACACTCACCCCGACCGTTGCCTTTCCCTTTCTCAGACTCGGCTGCCTGAAGTCGTTGTCCCCTGCGTTGGAGCGGATGGCGGCGGGTCCTTGATCGCTCTGCCCAATTGGTCTTTGGCCGTATCTGGAGGGCCCGTCACGGGGGCACTGGCTCGGTGCTTGTGTCAGGCCCACACCAGGGGCAAAGTTGGGGGCCGTCCTGGTGTTCGGTACACCAGGGGGTTCCTAGTTCTGTCGTGCTGGCGTCGCCTTTTGTTTTCAGTTTCTTATTGCGCCGATGAGGTTGTGCGGAAGGCGCGATTTCATCTTGATATGTTCTGGTTTGCCCGTGGCAGTTAAGTTCAAGCTGGGAGAAGGGAGACGGCCATCCCCTGCGTCCTAGCACTTGCCCTGTGCATGCAATGCTTTGTAATTGCTCGCGCGGACGGCGCGTGGTGTGTGTTTTGTTTTTGTTCCTGCCAATGGCGCACGGCCCGATGCGACTGACCCTCAGGGCAGGCATCCGTGTGCATACCCCACATCTGGGTCGAGGCCTGCCGCCGTCCTGGCGCTCTCTGCACCAGGGGTGGCAGGTCTCGTCGTCCTTGTGTGGGTGGTCGATTTTGGCTTCCAGGTTTTCTTGGTGGCAGCTCCTGCCACTTGGCGCACTGCGCCCCCCCCCCAACACTCTCCGTACAGCAAAGCCTGTATGGCGTGGGCGGGGGTTGGAGTCGCGGCCTCTCCCGCGTCTCCCCGACCTCCTGCTTCCCAACGCGTGGCAAGCTTGGTCGTTCACGAACTTGATGAACTTGGAAAGAATAATAAGAAACAAAAAAACGGAAAGTATCCAATCTCATCGTCCGCATGTTTCCTTCTCCTGCGGAGCCGCCCGTGCCTAGGATATGTGGCCCCCGTGGGAGCTCTGTGGGGTTCCTCCTCGTTGCCCTGTTTGGACCCACACCTCGGGGCCCTCGGCCTGCAAGCCGCATCTCCCCCCTGGGATTCCTCCTCCAGAGGCCCCTGAGCAAACGCCCCACAGGCGAGAACCCAAGTTTGAGAAGGAGCCACATTTACTTACTTAGGATGGGGCCCCCTTGAGAGCTCTGTGGGGTTCCTCCTCGTTGCCCTGTTTGGACCCACACCTCGGGGCCCTCGGCCTGCAAGCCGCATCTCCTCCCTGGGATTCCTCCTCCAGAGGCCCTTATATGCAAGCGCCCCTCAGGCGAGAACCTAATTTTGAGAAGGAACTCTCCGTATTTAGGATGGGGTCCCCATGGGAGCTCTGCGGGGTTCCTCCTCGTTGCCCTGTTTGGACCCACACCTCGGGGCCCTCGGCCTGCAAGCCGCATCTCCCCCCTGGGATTCCTCCTCCAGAGGCCCCTATATGCAGGCGCCCCTCAGGCGAGCACCCAATTTTGAGAAGGAACTTCCCGTACTTGGGATGGGGCCCCCATGGGAGCTCTGTGGGGTTCCTCCTCGTTGCCCGGTTTGGACCCACACCTCGGGGCCCTCGGCCTGCAAGCCGCATCTCCCCCCTGGGATTCCTCCTCCAGAGGCCCCTGTATGCAGGCGCCCCTCAAGCGAGAACCCAAGTTTGAAAAGGAACTCCACGTATCTAGGACGGGACCACCATGGTAGCTCTGTGGGGTTCCTCCTCGTTGCCCTGGTTGGGCCCACACCTCGGGGCCCTCGGCCTGCAAGCCGCATCTCCCTCCTGGGATTCCTCTTCCAGAGCGCCCAGAGCAGGCCCACCTCAGGCGAGAGCCCAACGTTGGAAAGGCTAGCGCCCAACACCCAACGCCAACAACCACGCCAGCAACCTGAATAATACTAACAACATGTACGAACACCAATCACCAACAATTACCACACCAACGTCACGCCAGCAACACCACCACCAACACTACTAGCAGCAGCATCAGCAACAGGAACACCACCAACAGCAACACCACCACTAACAACACCAGCACCAACACCACCGACAACAACAACACCGACAGCAGCACACACAGCAGCAGCAACACCACCACGATATCACCAGCAACACCAACACCAACACCTATCACTATACCACCACCGCCACCACCGACACCATCTCGAACACCGCCACCAGCCACAGCACGAACGTCACCAACAACACCACCACCAACGCCACCACCACCAACACCATCAACAACAACAGCACCAACAACACCAACAACAACAACATCATCGTCAGCCTCAACACCACCGATAGCACGACCACCATCGACAACACCAACCGCACCATCACCACCACAATCAACACCAGCACTAGCAACACCAACAACGACGACGGCGACGACGACCAAGGCAGCGACCACGACACCGCCAGCAACAACAACGCAACACCAACACCAACAACACCAACCCCAACCATACGTAATAACTACACCAACACCCACGACATGTCCAACAACATCACGCCCGACGTCAAACAACCACCACCAACAACCCCACCACCACCACCAACACTATACCCCAATCACCATCGCCAGCAACAACACCACCATCAGCAGCAACGGCCCCACCACCGCCAACAACAACATCAACTACACCACTAACCGCCGCAACACCAACAATAGCAACGCCAATGGCAATACATTCTCAACATGTCACACCCCACGGGGGGGGCTTCTCTACGGAGGCGACCACGCTCCTGATGCCTGGCCTGTCGAAAAGGTGCTTGTCGCAGGTGTGCCTCCTCTGACGTCTGTTCAGGATTGGGCCACTGATGAAACCCCACCCACCACGCCCCCCCAACACCCGTTCCAAAACCACTGCCGATGAGTTCCCCGACGGGTTTCTGACATGCGACCCAGGAATTCCCCGATCCAAGAAGCAACATGTTGCATCCGCGGCCTCACGAGCACATGCAAGAAGGCGTGTTACACTAACTTGGCCTATCACTGGGGGATGTGGGGCCCCTCCTTCTCCTCCTCGCCCTCCTAATCGTCCTCCTCCTGTTCCTCATCCCCCTCCTTCGCCTCGTCCTCCTCCTCCTCCTCCTCCTCCTCCTCCTCCTCCTCTCCTCCTCCTCCCCCTCCTCCGCTCCCCTCCCTTCCTCCCCCCCGCCACTCCCCTCCACTCCGCGCCTCTCCTCCCCCCCCTCCTCCTCCTCCTCCTCCTCCTCCTCATCATCATCACCATCATCATCATCATCATCAGCATCATCATCATCAGCAGCATCATCATAATCATCCTCCTTTCCCTCCTCGTCCTCCTCTTCCTCCTTCTCCTCCTCCTCCTCTTATTCCTCCTCCTCCTCCTCCTCTCCTCCCCACCTCCTCCTCCTCCTCCTCCTCCCCCTCCTCCTCCTCCTCCTCTCCCCCCTCGTCCACCTCCTCTACCACTTCCTGCTCCTCGTCCTCCGCATCATCATCCTCCTCCGATGCGCGGGCTGAGCTTCGGATGGGGATGACGGGAGAACGCTTGGAACAATAAACGTTGACCACAAACTGAAAACGCTCTCGTTCCGCCGCGGCAGGACCGCCGTCGCCGCGTCCCATTGACAAAGGTACACATTCCTTTTCCATCCTCCTGCGCCTCCTCCTCCTCCTCTCCTGCCTCCCCTCTCTTCTCCATCATCCTCTGCCTATCCCCCCCTCTCCACCTCCTTCCCAGCCGCCCCCCTTCCGTTCCTCCCTTCTCCCCTCGTGCGCACGTTTTCCTCAATCGCAGAAGCCCGTGGTTTGTTTTCACGATGTTGCGTTGGTTGTTGTGCCAGCACGCAGACCCGTTCATGGTTTGCAGAGACAGGCCGAAGTCGGTCTAGCAAGTGGTCCGCCTCATACGTGAGATCGGTGGCGTGGCAGCGTGAACCGCGCGCGTTGGTCAAATGTGAAGCACCCTGCTCCTGATGTATTGCGTCCTGTTCCTTTCCGCCACCTCCACCTCCTCATCCTCGTATGCCCTTTTTGCTCCTCGCCCTCCTCGTCCTCCGCTTCCTCCTCCTCCTCCGCCTCCTCCTCCTCATCCTCTTCCTCATCCTTCTCCTCCTCCTCCTCCTCCTCCTTCCCCCTCCTCCTCTTCCCCCCCCCCTTTTCCTCCTCCTCCTCCTCTTCCTCCTCTTCCTCCTCCTCCTCCTCCTCGTACTCGTCCTCTTCCTCCTCCTCCTCCTCCTCCGCCTCATCCTCCTCCTCTTCCTCCTCCTCTTCCTCCTCCTCCTCCTCGCTCTCCTCCTCCCCCTCCCCCTCCCCCCCTCCTCCCTTCCTCCTTCTCTCACTCCCCTTTTCTCCTGATCCACCTCCTTCCAGCCTTCGACGTTTAACGAATCTGGTTTTGGCCCGACACTCACGACATTTGTTGCGTTCGTTGTTGCTCGTTGTTTATTCTGCTTGCTTCCGCACCGAAAAATGGCGAACGCACGTAGAACGCTGCTGCTGCGCTGCGACGTTCGAATGGGCCTGGATGGTGAACAAAGTTGTCATTCCTCCTTCTCCTCCTCCTCCTCCTCCTCCTCTTCCCCCTCCTCCTCCTCTTTCGCCTCCTTCTCCCCTTCCGCCCCCAAATTCCGTGGACTCTGGGCCGCGCTGCCTCGGATCGTAAGCGCCGCGTGCGCGCGCGTTGGTTTCGTTGCGCGCGTGCGTGTCGATCAGAGATTGCGACGCGTCGGCATGTCAGCGAAACTTTATATGTTCGAGCACTGCTCTACATTCGGAGAGTTGCATGACGAACTAACTTGTTTCATGTCCATTTCATATATGATTATAATGCTATGGCCATTTCGTGCGCTTGTAAAATAACCTTCACGCTTTCATGGCCAAATGATTTGGTCATAGATTCCCTATGTGCAAAAAAAGGCCGGATCCAACCTCAGGGATGTCGCGCGAGTTTCGTCGTGCAGGGAGTTTTGGGGGGTCCTTGAGGGGATGGGCGGGGTGGCTTGTTGCGGCAGCCTAGCCCTCGCGGCGCTGGCGCGGAGATGGGCGAGAATTTCTGCGCCCCTGGAGGTTCCGGCCCCCGAAGGCGGGCAGGTGGCCGCAGAACTTGCGGCGGGGCGAGGCGTCGCAGCGCGGGGGTCTGGGCGCCGGGCCACGGGGTTCAGCCCGGGCTGTTGCCGAGGCGAGGCCCTGGCCGGACGGGGGCCGCGGGCGCGGGCCGCGTGGCCAGGGGCGCAGGGCAAGTTCTTGAATGGTCAAAGAAGCAGGGGGGCCCAGACATTCAGGCGAGGTTAACGGCCGCTCCGATGGGGTTGGAGGCCGACCCACCTGAGGGAGAAGGGGTCGGTGGAGCGCCAGAGGAATAATGGGGGGCCAAGGGTCGCATGGTCGCCTCGCATCGCCCGCCGCCAGCGGGGGCCAGGGTGGAATTTCAGTCCGAATGGTTTGATGGGTTGCCTGATGAGGCGTTATCGTTGGGGCGCCGCGCTCTTCGCAAGCGTTTGCTTCGTTTGGCCGCTGGGTTTGGCGGATGCCCGAGTCCAGTTCGCTGGGGTGCATTTAGGCGGGAGATCCGCCCGCTCTTTCGCAGTTGCCGGCGGTTGCGTTCAGGGCCATCTAGACGAGTGGGCGCGTCGACAATCCCATCGAGGTTTGCGAAAGGACCAGGTGGGCCATATTTGGCGTTGAGGGCGACGACGTGGAGATGGGCGGGGTTCCAGGATTGGGGGGGGGGGGCGCTATGAGATGGGCGGGGGCGACTGGCAGGCGTTGAAGTGCAGCGGGATCAGTGGGGGTGATGGAGATGAAGATGCGCGAGGTGCGGGCTGGGCTGGGCCTCGGGTCTCGCCGTCGATGTGCTTGATTGGCTCTCAGGTTCAGATTTGAACGTCGTTGGGCAGGTTGGCGAGATTGGGGGGGCAGCGGCGCTATGCGGTAGAGGGCGACAAGCGGCGCCAGCGTGCGTCTCGGAAGCTTGCTCGCCTGATCGAGTTGCTGGCGCGGCGAGGCGAACGGGGTTGATGCCGGCTTGGGCTTTGGGTCTTACGCGCGAGGCCACGCGGGCAAAGGCGCATTCGTTAGTCAAAAGTAGAAGTTTTGTCTTTGGTGCGCCCGCTGTGCGCGGCATTTAGCAGCCCTCGCGCGCGCTGCGAGGTGGGGTCGGGGAGATGGAGGGGTCGTCGAGTATGGGGTGGCGCATTCCACTTCTGCATGTCATGATGCAGCAGTCGCAGGGGCAATCGGGCTTATATTTAACGTGATCACCCAGCGGGGGTACTCAGCCAGGGCGTCGCGCTTGCGGAGGGGTCGTAAAGCGTAGAAAAGTTGATGCGTGGGAGGGCGACGTGCGTTTTATGGTTGGAGGCAGATAACCAAAGGGTGTGGTGGGTGGGGTGGGCGCGGGTTGGCGGCGGCGGGAGCGGTGGTCGGGGGCTCGCAGCGGGGGCCCCGCGGGGCGGGCGGGCAACGGCCCCCGCGCTGGAAGAGCCCGCGCTTGTAAAACATGCCAGGGGCACCGCGGACACGTGGAGCTGACGGGGTGACGCTGCGAGGTCTGCTCAGCCAGATGGTAGCATATGCTCGTGTATGCAGCCCATTCAAGACTTGCGATCCCGATGTTGACGCGACGAGCTTGGGTGAAGAGTTCGAGATTGACGTCGAACTGGAGCCAGGATGAGAAAGGGGGAGATCGCGGGCTCGCCCAGGGCGGGGGGGGGGCTACGGAAGCAACTGGTCGGTATTGTCTGGGCGGCAGGGGCCGTCGCGGAGTTCGCGCGCCCGCGGGCTTGCCTGGCCGAGCAGCCAGCGGCGCCCAGTCCCATTGCTGGGGCTGCAGCGCGCGCGAGCGCCGAGGATGCTCAGGAGGCAGAGGGCCTTGGCGCGCGAGGCGCGCGAGGGCATCGGGGGGGCGGGGCCTGTTCCGAGGGGGGATGTGCGCGGCTCATCGTGGCGAGAATGAGCGTGGCGTGCGCTTCGGATGGCGCGTCTGAAGGCGAGCTCGATCCCGCGCTCGCGTGGCCGACTTTCAAGGGTGGGCCTGGGGCGCTGTCGGAAGCGTGGGGTTTAACCGCTACAGGTCTGTAGTTTTGCCCCCCCCCCTTCTCTCTCGGCGGCGAATGAGGCCGGCCCTGCGCCCCCCTCCCCCCCTCCTCTTTGTGGCGCGGGGAGTGCCGCGGGAAGAGATGGCGAGTCCTAGCGGGGCCCTGGCGCTTCGGTTCCGCCGCCGGGCATATTGTAAGTTGCGCTTTATTGGGGGGGGGGGGGGTCAAGACATTTCAGGGTCATGAGCTGGTGGTGGGGGGGGCGCGTTGGGACGTCGCCAGGAAAGCGCCCGCGGGCGCGCTGTGAGTTCGCGTTGATAAGCGCGGCGCAACGCACCCGAGTGCCGGTCGCGGCTCGTGGCCCAGCAAGTTAAGCAGAGCTCGAAAGAATCGCGCGCGGGCCCAAGGGCCATTATTGTCAATGGCGCTCGCCGAGGGAATTGGATTATGCGAGTGGGGCCGCGGGGGAGGATTTCAATATGCTTACATTGCAATGGGCTTGGCCCTTATTCGTGCGAGCCAACGATGAAATCTTCATCGAGTTGCTGGAGGGGTGCTTGGCCTGGCATGTGCGCGACGTGGTTAGAGTCTTTGCGCGGGGCGCCCGATGTTGCCGGGGTCATTGGATTGCTCTTTGGGGTTGCGTTGCCATGCGCGTTCGAGCGCAAGGCCGGGCGGATGTGTGTTTGCTTTGAGCGGTGATTGTTTTATGGCAGGACTCGATGCCGATTTCAGCTGGTATGAGAAGAATTCCAAGACCAAGTTTGCAGGTGGTGTCCGGGGTCGCGTGGGAACATGGCTAGAGGATGCGGTGTCAATCTCGATCTGCTGCAGAATTGTCGAATGGAGTCCGGCGGGAGCGTGGTGTGAGGCTGACCAGCGACATGCTGATATATTTGTTTAAGAGCTGGGTTTGGAGCAGAACAGGGTCAGAAGTGAGGTGTCAGGGGGCGATCTCGCCGTGCGAAGAACAATTGCTGGCCTGCGAGGTGAGCAATTACCGGGCGAGGGTAGGTGGCGTGCATTGCCTAGCCTAGGACCGATCGGATGTCTAGTTTTCAGTTGATGAGCTTGCTCGGGCCATGTCATCGCCGACCCGGGGATCTCGGGGGAGCTTGTTTGATTGGCAAGCACTTGCACTTGGCAAGTCACGGCTGGTCTTGCTGCTGGTATTCATGCCCGTAGAGACCCGGGGAATTGCTGGTCTTGGCCGGCGCGGGTGATGCAGGGTGCAAAAGCGTTAAATCGAGGAGTGGTGGAACAGTTGTGCAGGTGTCGCTCGGGGTGGGACTTCGGAGCGCCACTTGGCGCGTTGTGGCGCTATCTCCTGGAGGGGCTGAATGCCGCGGCATGGTTCAAGGCGCTTCAGCAGGATTGGGGATCCAAGCGGTCTTGGAATATTCCAGCGTGGAGCGCAGTATTCTTTGTAAGACTCACGCCAGCGCTGCGATTGCAGTGGGCAGTCAGAAGGGGCGTAGGCAACGCGAGACACATTCCAGTATGCCAGCGATATTCGCATGGAGAAGCGAGGCGATGAAGTCGTCCAAATGGGGGCCCGCGAAAATGCGGTGGATGCGTTGGCGACGTGCGTGGGTAGAGATGGTGTGTTAATGCGCGCGTGGGGCACCGGCCAACGCGTCGCCACTGGCAGGCGCGGGTCGGCCCTGGCCACTGCGCGCCAACGCGGCGTCATATTGTTAGGGGCGCCGTGGGCCAGTTACGGCCCGAGCTCAGGACCGGGTGAGATCCAGGTGCTCGTCGTGGTGCCGCCGTGGGAATCACCGTTGATCGCGTCGGTAGATCGTAACGGCCAGTGTCGATCGCGCATTTACATGTGTGGTTTGCTCATTGCCTTCCGTTAGCTGCGCTTTAAATTCGTTTCCGTCGTTTGAATTTACACGTATCCGCACGTATATGCATGTATACATACATGCACATACATATACACACATACATACATACATATTTTCACACATAAAACATACACGCATGCAAACATGTATACACACATCCATAGTGACATGTGTGTGATACCTCTCTACACATATATAATAATAATAAGGTGTATGTGGTTTTGCTGATGTACGGATGCATGCATGTATGAATGTATGTATGCATTTGCGATGCACGCATGTATGTTTGTATGTACGTATGTATGTATGTATGTGGGTATATCTATTTTTGAATAAGTGTATGCACACATCTACGTCTTGTACTTTGACTCGTTCGTTTGACCATGCAGCGTCCATGCGCAGAGCAGCTACGACCCATATCACTTGTGCGGATATCCCGCCATAATCCAAACCACCATCTGCCTTGCCGCGTTGCGCTCCCATTTGCGCTGCTTACGTGTCGGTAGCCATGTTTTATGCGTGTAGCTTAGTACATATATGCATTATATATATATATAAATATAGATATACATACATAGTTGCCTCTGTCGTGTTTTGTGGTCCGGTGTGGCCGATGGTGTTTGTGTGTGTGCGCGCTCAATTGCCGTCGTGACGCTTGGAGGAACAAAAACCATCGTTCGCTCTTATGATCCAGTCGGCTACCATAACCGTTTGGTTCAATTCATCGGCCGCTGAGCATTCGCATCGCGGTTGAAATATCATTTTATCGTTATTGTGTAATGATTGCCAAACTTGCAGAAGGAAAATGGGGACGGTGGATGATGATGATGATGATGATGATGATGATGATGATGATGATGATGAGGAGGAGGAGGTGGAGGAAAAACAGAATGAGGAAGAGGAAGAGGATGAGGAACAGCAGGAGTAGAAAAGAAGGGGGGCGGAGGAGGCAGAGGTGGAGGACGTGGAGTAGGAGGTGGAGGATGCGGAGGAAGATGAGGAACAGGACCAGGAATAATAGAAGGAAAAGGAGGGGAAAAAGGAGGAAAAGGTGGAGGTGGGCGAGGAGGAGGAGGAGGAGGAGGAGGAGGAGGAGGAGGAGGAGGAGCAGGAGGAGCAGGAGGGGGGGGAGTAAGAGGAGGAGGAGGAACAGGAGGAGGGCGAGGAGGCGCAAAAGGAGGATTAGGATGCGTCCGCCCGCGGGCAGGTCTACCCGGGCAGGCCCGCGGCCTGCGCCGGCAGAGGCCCCGCAGACGGCGCGCCGTTTCCCGGCGAAGCGGACGGCGGGTGGCCGCAGGCGGGCGCGCGCGCGTCGTGCAGGGATGATCGGCGACGACGGAAGAGAACGTAACACCATAGTAATAATAATGATAAGCATAATACTAACAGCGCTAACAGTAATAGTAATAGTAACATCCAGAAACACAGTAACAATAGTAACATTAATGGTGCCAATCTGAACACGTGCATTACTGATAGTCATACTTACAGTAACAAGAAGAGGAGACGAACAATGATAATAATAACACAACTAATGATAATACTAAGAATAATAACGCGACGAATAACATACTCAAACTGTTACTATTAGTAATACTAGTACACACTGAGAAGACTAATCTCAATGAAGATAATAATGGTAATGCGACGAACAGTAATAATCATGGTAAGAATATTAATTATAGTAATACCAATAATACGAATAGTACGAGGAATACGAATAAACATAATAATAATGCGAATGCTGACAATACGGATAAGGACAACAATAATAATACTAACATTATTATTGATGATAATAATGCGAATAAGAATTTTTCGCCATCATCACAATACAAATAAGACGACCAATCATAAGCATAGTAACAATACCAAAACAAAATGCTAATCATAAGAATAAGTATACGAAGAAGAGGAAGGAGCAACGTCATCAACATACACTTTTGGCGCTCCGCGCGGGTTTCTCGGATCTGCGGTGGGCCTCTCCAGCGGCGCCTCTGGCGCCGCCCCTGGCGCCAGAGGAACCCCAGTGATGGGGTCCAGCGCACATCCACTAAATCCGCGCGGAGCGTCAACAATTTACGTTTATTGCGTTTTTTGTTGTTTCCTTCTTCTTTTCTTTCGTCGTTGTTTTCTTCTCTTCTTCTTCGTCTTCTTATTCGTCGTTTCCTTCTTCGTCTTCGTCTTCGTCTTCGTCTTCGTCTTCGTCTTCGTCTTCGTCTTCGTCTTCGTCTTCGTCGTCTTCTTTTTTTCTTGATATTATTATTCTTACTGTTATTACGTTTTCTTATTGTTCCTCTTCTTCTACTTCTAGATGACTGGCAGATGCTGTGGTGCATGGTGCCGCCGTGTATCCTGGCGCAGCCGATCCGATTCGATCCCAGCCTCCATGCCAATGTTGAGCATCGTACATTCGATGCCCATCCCCATGCCCCGCCAGGTGACCCGCAGGCCTCGGGATGTGCCCCGCGAAGCCCTGGGAGGGCTGCAGGTGACGGGGTTCAGCGCAAGCGTGGCTCAGTGAGAGCGCCAGATTCTGCAGGATCTTGCGCAAACAGGGTTTTGGCTGAGCCGGCGTTTGAGAGCTGCTCGCGGCCCTGGAGGTGGCCATGCAGATTGACCGAGCCGGGTGTGCGAGGTCCTCCCGAACAACTGCAGCGCAGTCTTTCTTGGTTGAGCCGGGTTTGCGCTGAGCTGGGGTAGCCCCCGCCCGAAGGAGGAACCCCTCCGACGGGATCGAGAGTTTCCACTTGGGGCAGGCGTTGGAGCAGTCTACCGCAGAGGCTGTTTTGGAGGAAGAATCGCCGATGCATCGCCGATGCGGCTCGATGTGTCTAGGCCATCCCCATGGGGTCGGAGCAGATGGGGTCGGAGGATCGCATCGCATCGCCGATGCATCGGCGATGCGGCTCGATGTGGGGCTGGATGTTCTACACGCTTACGCCGCCAGTGCATCGCCGATACATCGCACATGCATCGGCGATGCATCGCCGATGCATGGGCGATGTATCGGCGATGCGGCGCGATTCTCCGAACCCATCTGCTTGGACTCCATTGTGGAGGCCTCCAGTTGAGCTGGGTGTGTTAGTGCGATCTGGCCAGCAGAAAAGGGGGGGGGGAGTTTTTTTTGGGGGGGGGCGGGATCCTTTTCGGACTTCCTGGGGGCTTCTCGTCGCCACGGCTGGACGCGGCTCGAAAAGCTGATGCGCCTGGACCCCAGAGTGGGTCCAGGGACCGATTGTGGGCGGATCGGGCTTCATCCCCCCCTCTCGACCGATTGTCCAGGGGCCCCTCTGGCGCAGACTCCCTGGCCACCTCCCTCGCGGGAGACGCGGGGCGCCCCATGCGACACGACGCAGGCACTCCTGCTCGTCGCCCCAGCCGAACCCGCCCAGGCCGCACAGGCCCACTGCTTCCACCCGCGCTGCTCCGAGGGAGTGCGTCGGCCTGGCATAGGGGCGGAGCGCGCGCTCCGAGGCCTCGGATCGGGCGCTTCGAGAAGTGCCCCTGGCCGAAGGTGCCCTAGGATCTCCGCGGAGGCCCCCGCTGCCTCCAGAGCACTCCCCACGAGGCCCAGAGTGCCCCAGGGGCTCCAAGATTGAGCGAACAGCGGGGCGTACCTGGGCCAGGGGCACCTTTGGCAACCCCCGGTATAGCATGAGCTCTGTGAAGGAGGGGATTTCTGACTTGGCTTAAGTCGGGCCTTTCCCTCTACAGGAGGGAAATTCAAAAGTGGTCAAACAATAGTATGGATGGGGACGATTGGTCGAGTTGTTTTTTGATTATGTTTGAAAATGTTCAGGGGTATTCTGGCCTAAGACTTGGCAGTGAAGGCGCCGAAATACGGGCCACGGGCTCAAGATGGGGCTCTGGTTTGTTCGGGCCCTTCCTCAGTAGGTCTGGGTCGGTGGACCTGTTTACCAGTTTGAAACATATCCCTATCCCTATGTTTGACATCATCTCACCTCGATGCCGATCTTAAGGATCCCCTCAGTTTCTGAGGGCCTATCCCTAAGATTGTCCTCGCTTTCTGCTCGCCCATCTTAGGGATAGGGATAAGTTCGAGGTTGGTGGACCTGTGCGCCTCACATGGTACTCTAGCTTCTGATAGTAGCATGATGGCTGTTGGATGCGGCCGGGGGGTCTGAACCCAGAACATCGGTCAGGATGGGGGGATGAGGCTAGCTCTGCTCAAAATCGGTCCCCTGCTCCCTCGCGGGGTCCGTCTGGTGCAGTTTTTCGCGCCAGATCTGTCTCTGACGGTCCCGGGGGCCGAAAGCGGCTCCCAGGGACCGAAACAGGGAAAAAACCTTCCTGAACCCAGAGCCTCGAACCTGCCCGTCCTTCCTGCTGGCCCTGACCAGTTCTTCAGGAGGGGAAACAACACACAGACACAATTGATCGTCGATTCCCCAGGAGATATGGCAAGTGGAGGGGGGGGAGAGGAGAACCCAGAAAATAAGGGCAAATATGGGGAATCCTGGGATTTGTGTCTATTTCTTTGTGTGTCCCAGGGCCCCTTTCGTTTGAACGCGGGCGTGTCCCTCTACAGGAGAATTATTCAAAAAGAGTGGAGAAGTAGCCTGGGGGCGCTCTCTCTACTACCTTTGATTCTTCGGGGGTACTTGTTTGGACAATGTTTTTATTTTTCGTCCAAAATCCGCCTGTAGCTAACCTAACATTCCAAAATCCGCCTGTAGGTAACCTAACCCAACCTAATCGTCTTTTTATTATTCGTCCAAAATCGAACATTTTATTTTGGACATGCCCGACCTAACTTTCGCGCTGGGCCCCCCGAGGCCTGGGGGCGGCCCCGAGAGATGGCCGTGCTCACGTCGTGCCGCGTGTGCGTCGGCCCCGCGCGCAAGGCGCCCGCGCGCTCCGCCGTCCGGTGTTGGGCCGGGCACGTCCCCCCACAGGCGGATCGGGGGCGAAAAGCTACGAGTACCCCACAGATATTCAAGCATATTCAAACACGGTAAGCAAGTCGTTCCCAGACGTTTTTTGTTGTTGTTTTGGTTTTTGTGACATATCTACAGTGCCGTTTTGAATGCATGCTCCGCGTGCGGATCATGCGTTAAAGATGCAGGGATTTAGTATCAACAAACAACGATGAGATCATGCATAAATTTACTCGTGAATAATCATGTGTAGAAAATCATATATATATATATTCAAAAATCCTATGTATTAAAACCTGCCCTGAAATTTCACTATTTTTGAATCTCCCCCCCTGTGGAGGGACAGGCCCGACGGAAGTCTTGTGGCACAAGCTCCGTGGCGGGCGCCGCCCGACCATCCGCCAAGCCGTGGCGAAGCGTCCTGGCTCGCCCTGTGATCGTTCTTTACTTCGTTGTCTTGCCGATCGGCGCGGGCCCTCCCCCCCCTCCCCTCCCTCCCCCTCCTCCCCTCCTCCTCCTCCTCCTCCTCCTCCTCCTCCTCCTCCCTCCTCCTCCTCCTCCCCCTCCTCCCCCCTCCCCTCCTCCTCCCCCTCCTCCTCCTCCTCCTCCTCCTCCTCCTCCTCCTGCTCCCCCTCCTCCTTCCTCCCCCCCTCTCCTCCTCCTCCTCCTCCTCCTCCTCCTCCTCCTCCTCCTCCTTCCTCCTCCTCCTCCTCCTCCTCCTCCTCCTCCTCCTCCTCCTCCTCCTCCTCCTCCCTCCTCCTCCTCCTCCCCCTCCCCCTCCTCCTCCTCTGGAGTACAGTCAAAGACCCTAGTAAGGACGCGCGACTGTGCTCAGGGTACCCTTGCGTCCTTGCTCTTCCTTGCTCTTGCGTCCTTGGGGTTTGCGTCGTCCGCCGCCCCAAAAAATCCCAACTTCGGCTTCCAAGGGTCTTGCGTCCTTACCGCGCGTCCTTATTAGGGTTTTTGACTGTAGATCTTGGCTGCTTTTTGGCGCCTGTTTCGAGCGGGTGGAGTCTCCCCCAGAGGCAGCACTCTTGAAAGCAGTCGCACTGAGCAGAGGTCTGGAGCCAGGCCTCGTGGTCTGTACGAAGTGTTCTGGGAGCATTTCTGGCCGAGATCTGTCTTGTTTTGAACACATCGGGTCTATGTTCAAAGAGCATTGTTTTTGTTTTTCATGTTGGGGTTCTAGGAACATGACGTGGTAGGCCTATAGGAATGCCGGGACGGTCGGTCGCTCAAATACGGCTTGGACAACGAAGCGCTGTGAGTTTTTGCACTGTCTGTTCGGGCCGGAGTGGGTGCCCATGCCACTAGTCGGGGCTCCATAGCCAGGGATGGTCCCCGACCTGGGATCTGCATTTCTGCTCACATCCTTGGCCGCCGTCGACATCGTCCCCCTGCGCGGAAGGCCTGTGCTCCGGCACACACGCACACTATCTTCATGCTCTGAGCGTGTCGGGGGCCCCCAGACGGTGTGGTGACAGCACCGTGTGGTGAGTCGGTGGGGATTCGGGGTCACCGCACGGTTCTGGGACCCGAGGCCCTCTCCGAGGACGGCTCGGGCGACAGGGGCCTCCGAGGTCCCCAAACCGTGCGGTGACGGGCCGTGCGGTGAGGTCTTGGGGGGATTTCGAGGTCACCGCGCGGTCCGTCGCCGCGCCGTTTCGGCACTCGTCATGCTCCGAGCGCGCTCCGCCGTCCGCGGCTCCCCCTCCGCCTGTCCGCGCTCTGCGCGCTCCTTGCTGTGCCCCTCGGCCGCCTCCGGCCGCGGCGTGGGTCTGCCCTGTCGCGACCCCCCCGAGAGAGCTCGGCCCAGACGTCCGTCGCCAACGCACGCACACGGCACTATCCTGAGATCCGACGCTGCGAACAAAGTTTCAGGGGGGGGAGCAGACACACAGACACAATTCATCGTCGACTCCCAAGAAAAAACATGGGGAAATGTTGGACGTGGTGGGGGGGGAAGCCGGAAACCCAGAAGATATGGGAGAATATGGAGAATCCTGTTGTCTGTGTCTCTCTTTTTGTGTGTCCCAGGGCCCCTTCAAAGCTGCAGCGTCGCGAAACAGCACGACCAGAGCCCCAGACCCCATTTTGCCGTGG
>CAUYUJ010008558.1:352380-354880 GCA_963575745.1 Prorocentrum cordatum | reverse complement strand
TCAAGCGAATGCCCCATCTGAAAAAAGGAGCCGCCCTGCACCCATGCAGAGAGAGAGAGAGAGTTTCAAGGGGGAAACTCCATTTTGAAAGGACCTGCCCTCCATCCTGATAACTGATGTAAGCTTCCAGGACGATTGTGCGCGGCGCTAAAGCACGGCGCGAAGGCGAGAGCTCCTGTTTGAAATCGAATCGCCCTTTATCTTTGTAATTGTTGCAAGCCTGTAAGACGAAAGTGCGTGGCACTGAGTCGGGATACCTATTTCTACAAATACCCACCCACCATTCTTGTGCCTGTTGCAAACTTACCAGGGGAGCTGGAGGTTGGGGAGGGGCGGGAGGACGCCCCCCGACCCCCTCTTCCTCTTCCCTGTTGTTGTTCGTCGCATCTCCCTGGTCTTCTTCCTTTCTTTTGCCTATTCATATGGTTTTTCCGTTTTCCGCTTCTGCTTCTCCCTTGTCCATCTCCCATTCTTTTCCCTTCCCTTCTATCTTGTCTTCCCTCTTCCCACGTCCACCTCCACCCTTTGGGCCTTTCTTGGTGGCCCTTGGGCCGTCGTGGGGCGATCTGGGTGGCCTCTTGGGTGTCTCGGGCGCTCGTAAGATAGAACAGCCGAGAATGTAACCATCTGACATTTTTTGTGGAGGAGGAGGAGGAGGAGGAGGAGGAGGAGCGAAACGTTGGTTCTGGTTTCTGGGGCCAGCTCCCAGGGCTTGCAAGATGGCCTACCAATGCTCTTGCCCCCCCCCCCTCCTCCTCCTCCTCCTCCTCCTTGGGACCATCTTGGACCGTCTTGAGGCTCGCTGGCCCCAGGGCAAACCATGCGGCACATCCTGGGAGTCCTGCGACCAGCCGCAGGGCATGCGGAGACACGGGCGCTGGGCCCTTTCCACAACACTGGGCAATGTTGGCCAGCGTGGACCCCACGCGCGGATTTCTTTCAACCGGTGCGGGGAAATCTAGGATGTGCAAAGAATGTGGTGGAATCTGGGCGATGCACCTCATGTGGTGCAATTTATGTTGCCCAAAGCAATGCAGAGCAATGCAAACCAATGCACCGAAATGCGACGCAGTGCGAAGCAACACAACGCACTGCTCAATAACACAAACCAATTCAACGCAATACAACGCAATGCAACGCAATGCATCGCAATGCGAACCAACAGAACCAATGCAACTCAATGCAATGACATTCAACGCACGGCAAAGCAGTCCAAAGCAACGCAATGCAACGCACAGCAACGCAGTGCAACGCAATGCAACGCAACGCACCGCGATGCAACGCAATGTAACACAATGAGGCGAAATGCAACACAATGTAACGCAATGCAGCGCAACACAAGTCAGTGCAAAGCATTGCAACGCGATGCAGCGCAATGCAAATCAATGCAAAGCAATACAACGCAATGCAACGCAAGTCAAAGCAATGCGACGCAACATAGCACAATGCAAAGCAAGGCAACTCAGCGCACAGCAATGTACAGCAATGCAACGCAATGCCCAGCAATGCGACACATCGCAGCACACAGCAAAATCATGTAATGCAGTGCAGGACAGTGCGAAGCAACGCACGGCAATGCAAATCAAAGCAACACGATGCAACGCAATGTCAGGCAATGCAAACCAATACAACGGAATGCGACGCACTGTAACGTATTGCAAAGCGACGCAACGCAACGTAACGCAATGCGATTGAGTGCAACACAAGGCAAAACAACGCAAGTCAATGCAACGCAATGCAAACCAATGCAAATAAAGGCAACGCTATGTAATGCGATGCCACGCAATGCAAACCTGCGCAACGCAATGCGATGCAATGCGATTGTAGTGCAATGCAGTGCACCGCGATTGCAATCCGCACTGCAATGTGATGGCAACGCAATGCGATTTCAATGCAGCAGGGGGGGTGCAACGGGGTGGTTGCGACGGACGGCAACGGGGCCACCGGGCCCGAACACCGAGTTTTCACTTGGAAGCAATGTGCGGCCACGGACGGGAACGGGGCCGCAGGGCCCGAACACTGTTTTTTCCTTTGGACGCAATGTGCGGCGACGGGGACGGAGACGGGGCCGCCGTGGCCGCGCACGGGCCGAGTTCTGCAAACGATAATTCACGACATTTTGTAAGAACAAGCTTTTTTAGGGACTATCGAGTACTCAGCATACGGGACTCTTGGGAACCTGAGGAACCGTAGTGCTTAATTAACTCATTTGGGCTGCGCGCCACTGGCGCGCCGGCAGAGGCAAGGCCACCAGCACGCCTACCTATTTCCACCCTTTACCTGAGAATACTCCACTTCGTGCCTCGGGGCACGGTCGCGGGTTCATGGCCGCTCACACTGTCGTCGAGGCTGCCCGACTCTTGGGCTTGATCCCTGAGGCCTCCACAAGTCTTGGCTCTGGAGGCGGTCCGTCCGCAGGCCAAGAGGGCCTGTCGTGAGCCCGCGGCCCTGGTCGGCATCCCGTAGGAATCGTCCGTGCGAAGCCATGGCCGCGAAGGAC
>CAUYUJ010008558.1:317380-347380 GCA_963575745.1 Prorocentrum cordatum | reverse complement strand
GGCGAGTGCGCCGCGCGCGGCCGCCGTGCCGGAGGCCTCGGTGCGCGGCCTCCGCCTGCGCGTGCGGCCGGCTCGCCAGCCTCCCCCGCCCCCCGGCTGCAGCTGCACACCACTCACAAGCAGGAAGTCGTCGGGGATGGACAGACCTCCTACCCTGACACGTCGATTAAGGAATTGGCCGTTTTCGGTTCGCGAGAGGGCGTGGCGGCCGTCATTTTTGCGGGTCCAGGTCCGCCGGTTTCGGCCCCAGGCCGTTTTCACTAAGGGGAGGTCTACTAAAGGGAGGTTTGTCCACCGCCGAAGTCGGGCCCGTCCCTCTGCAGGGGGCATATTCCACAAGAGTTTAAACATGCCAGGGGGGCGATGTCTGTTTGACCATTTCCGAATACTTTTGGGGCATGTGTGGGGTATGTCTTATGTTTCGTCCCAGATCCGCCTGAGGGGGGACATGCCCGACCTAACACAAGCAGTGGCGAGGCGTCCGGGCTCGCCTACAGGCCCACCGAGGGATGGTCTACGAGCGTGTTTTGTGGTCTGCCAAAAAGTGTTCTTAGAACATTTCTGGCTCAGACTGCTTTGTTTTAGCACATCGGGTTCAGCCAGCTCGCCATCCTCCCCCCATGTGGCTGCAGCTGCACACCCCTCACAAGCAGTGGCGAGGCGTCCGGGCTCGCCTATAGGCCCACCCGAGGGATGCTCTAAGAACCTTTTCTCGTGGTCTGCACAAAAGTGTTCTTAGAACAGTTATTTGGCTCAGGCTGCCATGCTTCAGCACATCGGGCCTTTGTTCTAAGAACGCTGTCTCTGTTCTTAGAATATCTTGGGGTTCTCAGAACACTGCGTGGCAGGCCTATAGGAATGCCGGGACGGTCGCTCCCTGCTCAACGAGGCCCTGCTACCGTCCGCCCCGGGTCATGCGAGAGCTGCAGGCCAGCCACAGCTGGGGGAGCTGTGGTCCTCACCCCCCTGGGGGGCCCATCGATTTCGACACCCCTCCCGAGAGATCGCCGACGCGAGGGGTTCTCCCAGGGGGGTGAGGGCCACGGCTCCCCCAGTTGCGGCGGGTCGGCGTTGACGATCGAGGATCGAGGCTCGAGGCTCGAGGAGCGAGGAGCGAGGATCGAGGAGCGGGCGTCAGCACTTCGGACCTCTGGTGCGCGGCTTCCGGGGGGCGCCTTCGGGGGCGCAGGCCGATCGCTGCCGCGCCGCGAGCAGCGATCGGCGAGCCGCGCGCCGCGGGCCCCGCCTGCCTGTGGGGTGCTCCCGCGTGCGGCCGGTCTCTCGGCACAGCCGGAGGCCCCCGCCTCGGGCCCCGGGGGCCGCCGGAGGTCGATCCGGGATGGGGGCCATGGGGAGGGATTTGGGGGTGGCCTCGCGTTTTTTTTTGTTGCGGAGGAGCGTCGAGAGGGAGTTGTTGTTCTGCGTGGGCTCCTCACCTTCATCATCCTGAGCATCGCACTCTTGTCGTCGTGCCTGCCTCGTCTTGTGCGTGCAGTCAGGTGCTTCACGTTGCATCGCCGTGCTGGCCGCCGTCAGGTTCTGTCGCTGTAGGTATGCATGGGAATTCTAGACGCTTCGCGAAACCCCACCAGCACATCCAGAAACGATGTCCAGACGAATTGCCCTGATCAGGGATGTGGAGGAGCATGCAGTTGAACAAAGGGCTGGGTAAGATGTCGTTCCCCAAAACGGAGAGGATGGAGGAGGAATCGGAGGAGGAGCAGGAGGCAGAGGAGGAGGAGGAGGAGGAGGAGGAGGAGGAGGAGGAGGAGGAGGAGGAGGGGAGGAGGAGGAGGAGGAGGAGGAGGTGGTGGATAATGAGGAGGGGAGGAGGAGGAGGAGGTGGAGGAGGAGGAGGAGGAGGAGAGGAGGAGAGGAGTAGCGAGTGGGGGAGGGGGAGGAGGACAAGCTAGGTGCGCACGCGTCATATCTGACATCCTACCCCTCCCTCCCATCCCTTACCATGGCGCAGATCCCCTCTCCACTCGCACAGTCGGATGTCAAGCAGGGCGATGATCCCGAAAGGGCACGCGATGCATTGTAGAGCACGGCATGGCATGGCGTAGAAGAGCGCCGCAAAGCGTAGTATCAACCTGGCATTGCATTGCATGCCGTGGCATGGCACGGGAAATGACGCCAGCGCTGCAGCGGGAGCACGAGTCGAAACGAGCGGAAACGCGGAAATGAGGCCAGCGCTGCAGCGGGAGCACGATTCTGAACGAGCGGAAGCACGGAAATGAGGCCAGCGCTGCAGCGAGAGCACGATTCGGAACGAGCGGAGGCCGGCGAAAGCAGCATTTTGGGAAAAATTGCAGGCGAAAACCTAACTCCAGGGAAGGCTTCCCGGGCGCCAGAAGCAGAAATTCACATTTTCAAAAAAAATTGTATTGGAACGACCTTTTTTCGGCGCCGCCTCGGAACTCGATTTTCTGGCGCCGGCCGGAACCAGCTCCGGACCCGGCCCGGGCGCCGGCCCGGGCGCCGGCTCGGGCGTCCGGCCCGTGCGCCGGCTCGGGCGCCAGCCTGGGCGTCGGAATCGGCCCGGGAGGCCTCCCGGGCGCCGGAAGCAGAAATTCAGCATCCAAAAGAAAACTTTGTATTAGAATGGCCTTTTTTCGGCGCCGCCCGGGAACTCGATTTTCCGGCGCCGGCCGGAACTGGCTCCGGACCCGGTCCGGGCGCCGGCCCGGGCGCCGGCTCGGGCGTGCACTGCAGGCGCCGGCGGAAATGATGTCAGCGCTGCAGCGGGAGCACGATTCGGAACGAGCGGGGCCTGAAAATGAGGCCGGCGCCTCAGCGAGAGCAGCATTTTGGAACTTATCCCGGCAAAGCAACCAAACAGCGAAGTGTAGGAGCATATCTGGAAGCATTCCCTTTAAGATTCAGATGAGAATCCAGTTGTAGAATTCTGCTGTTCTCGCAGTCGTAGTCGCATTCGCGATGACAGTCGCGGTGGCAACGGAAGTCGCAGTCACAGCCTCAGCCTCAGCCTGCCTAAGCCTCAGCCTCAGCCTGCCTAAGCCTCAGCCCGCCTCAGCCTCAGCCTGCCTCAGCCTCAGCCTCAGCCTGCTTCAGCCTCAGCCACGGCCTCAGCCTCAGCCTGCCTCAGCCTGAGCCTGCTTCAGCCTCAGCCTCAGCCTCAGCCTCAGCCTCAGCCTCAGCCTCAGCATCAGCCTGCCTCAGCCTCAGCCTCAGCCTGCCTCTGCCTCAGCCTCAGCCTGCTTCAGCCTCAGCCTCAGTCTGCCTTCAGCCTCGGCCTCAGCCTCAGCCTGCCTCAGCCTCCGCCTGCCTCAGCCTCAGCCTCAGCCTGCCTCTGCCTCAGCCTCAGCCTGCTTCAGCCTCAGCCTCAGTCTGCCTTCAGCCTCGGCCTCAGCCTCAGCCTGCCTCAGCCTCAGCCTGCATCAGCCTCAGCCTCAGCCTCAGCCTGCCTCAGCATCAGCCTGCCTCAGCCTCAGCCTCAGCCTGCCTCAGCCTCAGCCTCAGCCTGCTTCAGCCTCAGCCTCAGTCTGCCTTCAGCCTCGGCCTCAGCCTCAGCCTGCCTCAGCCTCAGCCTGCATCAGCCTCAGCCTCAGCCTCAGCCTGCCTCAGCATCAGCCTGCCTCAGCCTCAGCCTCAGCCTGCCTCAGCCTCAGCCTCAGCCTGCTTCAGCCTCAGCCTCAGTCTGCCTTCAGCCTCGGCCTCAGCCTCAGCCTGCCTCAGCCTCAGCCTGCATCAGCCTCAGCCTCAGCCTCAGCCTGCCTCAGCATCAGCCTGCCTCAGCCTCAGCCTCAGCCTGCCTCAGCCTCAGCCTCAGCCTGCTTCAGCCTCAGCCTCAGTCTGCCCTCAGCCTCGGCCTCAGCCTCAGCCTGCCTCAGCCTCAGCCTGCAGCCTCAGCCTCAGCCTCAGCCTCAGCCTGCCTCAGCCTCAGCCTCAGCCTCAGCCTCAGCCTCAGCCTCAGCTCAGTCTGCCTTCAGCCTCAGCCTGCTTCAGCCTCAGCCTGCATCAGCCTCAGCCTCAGCCTCAGCCTGCCTCAGCCTCAGCCTGCCTCAGCCTCAGCCTCAGCCTGCCTCAGCCTCAGCCTCAGCCTGCTTCAGCCTCAGCCTCAGTCTGCCTTCAGCCTCGGCCTCAGCCTCAGCCTGCCTCAGCCTCAGCCTGCATCAGCCTCAGCCTCAGCCTCAGCCTGCCTCAGCATCAGCCTGCCTCAGCCTCAGCCTCAGCCTGCCTCAGCCTCAGCCTCAGCCTCAGCCTGCTTCAGCCTCAGACTCAGTCTGCCTTCAGCCTCGGCCTCAGCCTCAGCCTGCCTCAGCCTCAGCCTGCATCAGCCTCAGCCTCAGCCTCAGCCTGCCTCAGCATCAGCCTGCCTCAGCCTCAGCCTCAGCCTGCCTCAGCCTCAGCCTCAGCCTGCTTCAGCCTCAGCCTCAGTCTGCCTTCAGCCTCGGCCTCAGCCTCAGGCCTGCCTCAGCCTCAGCCTGCATCAGCCTCAGCCTCAGCCTCAGCCTGCCTCAGCCTCAGCCTGCCTCAGCCTCAGCCTCAGCCTGCCCTGCCTCAGCCTCAGCCTGCTTCTGCCTCAGCCTCAGTCTGCCTTCAGCCTCGGCCTCAGCCTCAGCCTGCCTCAGCCTCAGCCTGCCTCAGCCTCAGCCTCAGCCTGCCTCAGCATTCAAAATGTGGCCCGGGAATGGAGTTCTGGGAACTCGAAAAACACGAAGTGGCCTACAGTTGGCTCCGGGCATTCAAAATCATGCCCAGGAATGGAGTTCTGGGAACTCGAAGACACGAAGTGGCCTACAGTTGGCTCCGGGCATTCAAAATCATGCCCAGGAATGGAGTTCTGGGAACTCGAAGACCACGAAGTGGCCTACAGTTGGCTCCGGGCATTCAAAATCATGCCCAGGAATGGAGTTCTGGGAGCTCGAAGAACACGAAGTGGCCTACAGTTGGTTCTGGGCATTCAAAATCATGCCCAGGAATGGAATTCTGGGAACTCGAAGACCACGAAGTGCGTTACTGCTGGCTAAAAAAACAGTCCCCGGCATCCTCCCCTGGATCGCGCCCAGTGACTAGAAACCTATCAGTCTTCGCTGTTAGGTAAAAGAATGCAGGCGAAAACCCAACTCCGGGGAAACTTGTGTGTAAAAAACAGTACGCGGGGGGGCGAATATTCCCGAGACGTCATCAGGGGAAGAGGGAGAGTAGTATTCATATTGAGTAATTGTGGAGGAGGAGGAAGAAGGAGGAAGGAGGAAGGAGGAAGGAGGAAGGAGGGAGGAGGGAGGAAGAAGGGAGGAGGAAGGAGGAAGGAGGAAGGAGAAAGGAGCAGGAGGAGGAGGAGGAGGAGGAGGAGGAGGAGGAGGAGGAGGAGGAGGACGAGGACGAGGACGAGGACGAGGGGGCCGAGCAGAAAGGCCAGAGGTGTCTTGGATGCCTCTCGGAGTCTCTTCGGATTTCTTTCGAGCTTATCTGGGAGTCCTTTTTGGGTGTCTTGAGAGTCTCTTGGCAGTCCAAGGGGCCTCCCCCTCCTCCCCCCCCTCCCTCCCCTCCCCCCCTCCTCCTCGTCCTCCTCCTCCTCCTCCTCCTCCTCCTCCGTTGCCATTTTGGCTCAAGGCCCAGGAGGTCGGGACCCTTGGACTCACCCCTCGCGGCTGGATGGGCTCCTCAGACATGACGGCCTCGAGGATCGCCGTTGCAGGCGCAGCCCTGCTGGCCTGCATCGGGCTCGTGGGCTCGCACGTGCAGGCTGCTCTCGGCTTCGTCGCCGCGGCACCAGCCGCGAGCGCGCCGCAGGGAGCAGCAGCCTGGCCGGTGCGGCCCGCCAGTGGGCCGCTGCGCGTTTCGGCGCCGCGGTGCGGTACAGAGTTGGGTACGGCCAGCATGGTCGCCGCGGCTGCCGTTCTGGCAGGGGCGTTAATGGGCCGCCGCCGCGTCCAGGTGGCGACGCAGGCCTCCAGAGTGGGTTTGCCCAGAAAGGTGCAGAGCGTGAAGGGGAAGACGCCGATCATCCACCGCCTGATCTTCAGGGACATCCTCAAGGACGCGCACAAGCCCTTGATGAAAAGGTTCAACCAGGAGGGCAAGCTGAACGAGCTCGAGAAATGGACGAAGCACATGGCCTACGGGAAGATGAAGTTCAGGTTCACGTCCAGGCACTTCACCGACGATCTCAACATGATCGACGCTGCGATGGGCGGCGACGCGGGCAGAGCGCGCAAGGAGCCGATCGACCACCACGTCGGGGACCCGTACTACGTGCGCAAGTATCTGGAGCCCGCGAAGTTCAAGAAGCTCGAACTCGCGTCGTGGGAGATGCCAGAAGTTCTTGTATGCGGACCACGACGGCACGCAAATCTTCGATCTTGTCCAGACCGCCGCCTGGCTGAATCGGGCGTGCTATCACTGCAAGGAGGCCGCCATGAAGGGAGCACATTTCATCTTCGTGGGCACTAAGGAGCAGGCCCGAGATGCCATCAGGCAGGCGGGGAAGCGTACAAACAGCTCGTACGCCGATAGCCGGTTTGTGGGCGGCATGCTGACCAATTTCCGGTGCCGCCAAGAGAGTATCCAATTGATGGAGGCCATGCAGAAGCAGCAGGCGCAGTGCGTGTGGGAAGGCGACTCCGAGGCGGTCCGCGCAGAGAAAGAGAACAGACTGAAGAAGCTTCAGCGTCTCTACAAGGGCATGCAGGATATGGACACCTATCCCGACATCTGCATAACCGCCGACGAGAAGAAGTAGAGATACGTGGTCCAAGAGTGCAGCAGCGTTGGAATCCATGTGATCTTTCTGACGGACTCCAACAACAACCCAAAGACTATCGACCTCCTCATCCCTGGCAATGCGGCAGGCAAAGCATCGATCGACCTCATCATCGGCAAGCTCAGCGAAGCGATTGTAATTTGCTAGAGCCTGAGGGAGGCAACGACGCCAGCCGACCGTTTCGTGCACTTCAAGGCGTGGGACCCCTGGCTGTTGAGCACGGACCGCGACCGCGTCTTCAGGCGCAGGTCCAAGCGCCAGCCATGGCACGAGCAAGAGTTCGGCAGCTACGCAGCGGTTGTCAAAGCCAGGCCTTACGGCCTCATCACCCCGTGCCTCCCGTACAGCAGATGGTCGTGGAGCATCCTCAAGAACAAGTGATTGGTTCGCGCATGGGCCGCGTTGTCCAGGCGTGCGGAATTGGGGGGACGGGTGGGGTGCAGTCGGGCCGCTGAAAGAAGGAACGCTACATAAGGAACGAGGCCCCTTCTTGGCCTTGTAAGCGCCTCCGTGGCAAGAGGTACAGCACTGGCGTAGCCTAAGGAGCATCGAGCCCCCTCCGAGCCCAAGCTGTTCCTCATTTCAGCGTCTTGACTGTATGGTGGGGTATGGTGGGGAGGGCCTCGTCCAGTTGCAGGGCCCCCTGCTCACCGGGCGGGGCGCCACCTCTCGAGCGCCCGCGGTGGGGCGCGCCCGCGGCAAACAATTCCTCCTCCCCCTCCTCCTCCTCCTCCGCGTCCTCCTCCTCCTCCTTCTCCTCCTCCGCGTCCTCCTCCTCCTCCTCCTCCTCCTCCTCCTCCTCCTCCTCCTCCTCCTCCCCCGCGTCCTCCTCCTCCTCCTCCTCCTCCTCCTCCTCCTCGCCTCATGTGGCGTCTTGGGTGCCTCTGGGGGGCCTCGCGTGGCCGCCCTGGACCTCTTGGGAGCCTCTTGGGGGCACCTTGGGGGCCTCTTGGGGGCCTCTTGGGGGCCTCTTGGGGCCTCCTGGGCACCTCCTTGGGCCGTCTTGGGGCACCATTGGGAGCCTTGTGGGCCATATTGGGCCACCTAGGAGGAGATGGATCAAAGGAGGGGGGCCTCGTCAATTTGCGTTACCCCCTGAGGAGGCCAACATGTGGCCATGATCATGGTAAACAGCGATTTTCCCTTGGGACCCTGATTGGGGCCATCTTGGGCCATCCTGCAGGAGATCGATCCAAGGAGGGGTGCTCCTTATTTTGCGTTGCCCCCTTGTAGGCCAACACGTGGCCAACGCCTTAGTAACATTAATGATTTTGGCTTCCTCGTCGAGGCCATTCTGGACGCTCTGCTCTAACCCATGGCGGTCCCTCTCGTCTGGGTCCAGGGCAAGCGGGTAGGCGGAGAGGTCAAGAAACCCTTTCCGACCGCAAGTTGGCTCGCTCATTTCCACTCGCCCTCCCATCACATAAGTAGCACCCGAGCTTCAGCAGCTTCAGCTGTCGTCTATGGATGGGCAGCTGCTGGAAACCAACACAGACCCCATGTGCGCGACGCTGGGGCGAGTTGCGCCACGCGTGCCAAGCGTGCCAGGCGCGCCACGCGCGCCTGGTGCGCCAGGCACCCTTGGGGCCCAAGCGTGCCAGGTACGCCTGGCGCGCCAGATGCGCCCCGTGCTCCACGTGCGCCACGTGTGCCGCATGGTCCAGCCGCGCAGGGGGTGCCACGTCCTGGGCACGCGCAGAGTGTGCCAGGTGCGCACGCGCACGTGACAGCACATATCGGGTAACACGTCGGCCCCCACCATCCTTATCGAAAACAAGGCACAATCGTGGCGGGAAAGCCATTATGGTGTCTGCTGGGCCGCACAGTAGGCAATATGCCAGCACCCCCGCCGCCCTTGTCAGAACTAGTGGGCAGTGACTGCGGGGTGGCCGCACGCGATCCAGATTTTGCTGCGAATTGCAGTTTGTGTTGTTGCTTTTACAGGGGTGGTGGCCTTGCGCACAGCAGGCCATATGAGCCCCCCCCACACGCCGTCCGTGTCAGAAACAATGCAAAGTCTTCGCGGGGCCCACGATTATGACTCAACATTTTGCCCAACAGTGTAGTCTGTATTGTTTTTTGAAAGAGATGGATGGTGTGGGGGGGGTGTCATTGGTCCTGTTGGCTGCCGGTCGCCTGGGGGAGGGGGTGTTTATTAATAGGGAACTATGATAAGCCCCTCCCCGAAGGGGAAGAAGGGGATTGTGAGAGGAAATTCCCTCAACCACTCACGCCTTTCAGAGCTGGTGGGATTGCTTCTTGCGTCGTGCGCAGGAGTTCGGCATAATGGGAAGGGATGGGTGAGAGGGGCTCCTCCTCCCTCTCCTTCTCTTCTCCCCTCCTTTCTCCTCCAACTCTCCTTGCAGTTGCTCCTCCCCGTTCTTTCTTCTTCCTCCCCTCTCCTCCCTCTCTTCTGCTGCTCCTACTGCTGCTGCTGCTGCTCCTTCTCCATCAGGACCGTCCCCCTCTCTGTGGGGGAATCCGGCCGTGGCGGGAGCGCCCCGCTGGGCTCGCCCCCCCCCCCTCCCCGCCTTCTCCCCTCCTTCCCCGCAGCCCGCCCTTTTTCATCGGGGAAGCGTAAGCCAGGCGATCGCAAACATGGATCAAGCGGGCGTGGATTAGCGACGGGTCCCGTTTCCATGGGAAAGCGCGGATTTCCGCCGCCGAGTGAGGCGGCACTGGCCGCCAAATCCATGGATCGCTTATCCATGTTTGCGCGTCCCCGAGTAAGACTCGAGTGAGGTGGAACTCGGTTTTGCCGACGCTTTTTGACGAGCGCGTCTTGGATTGTGACGGTCCAGCTTCTGTGGGATGTTTGCGGCGGGAGTTCGCGTCAAATTTCAGAGTGGGTCTCGTCATTTTCATCGGACGGTGCGCGTGCCCCCCCGAGTCGTTCTGTCCCCCCCCGGTCTTCAGGCAGCTTGGAGCTTGGAACAGAGGAGCCCGCGGGCCCCTTCAGGAGGAGGACAATTCCGCGACCGCTGCACGTGCGGCGCGCGGCGGATTGTGACTAGACAGCGTGCAATAGCAGCTCGACCACAGGAAATCTTCCACGAGAAAACCCAACCCTGAGACCCCAGGACTTCCACACGGCAAAACTATCGAACCCCAAGAAACCCAGGGTACCCTGGAGGCAAGCATTCAGCCGGGCCTGTCCTTCCACGGGGGGAAACCTGTAAAAGAATAGTCAGGGGATGATTTTTGATTATTCTAGTTTTTTTTCCCCGGAAAGGGCATAGGCCCAGGGTTCTCTATTAGTTCCCGGAAAGGGCATAGGCCCAGGGTTCTCTTTTAGTTGGTTTACCCCCGGTTTTGACTTGTTGAGGGCCGGCAGAATTATTCTGCGTAAATAACGAGGTAAAAGGGTTATTTTTTTGAAACAGTGCGTTTCGTGCGTGCCCGCTCGAGGAAAATGCGCCCCCCATCTCAGATCCTCGATGAAACACGGGGTCCGCAGACCCCCGTTTTCTCTCGTAAAAAAAAATGTTGAGGATGTCTCGAGGGAAACGCTGGTTTTGCAAAATTTTGGGATGTCTCGAGCGGGGGCCTCGTGGGGGGCCAGAATTCAGGATGTCTCAGGCGAAATGCTTGTTTTCGTGTCCCGCTCGTAGGAATTCCAAGGATGTCTCGCGCGTGCCGCGTCCCGCGCGCAGGAATTTTGAGGTTGTCTCGACTAATTCGCTTGTTTTTTTCAGGATATCTTAGAATTTTGGCAGGATGTATCGAGCGAAACGCTTTTTTTTTTTTTGGTTGTTTTGATAATATGTTGAGGATATCTCGAGCGAAACGCTGGTTTTGCAAAATTCGGGGATGTCTCGAGCGGGGGCCTCGTGGAGGGCCAGAATTCAGAGGATGTCTCAGGCGAAATGCTTGTTTTCGTGTCCCGCTCGCAGGAATTCCAAGGATGTCTCGCGCGTGCCGCGTCCCGCGCGCAGGAATTTTGAGGATGTCCCGTAGCGCGTCCCCTTGGCACGTCCTACGGTGCGACCCCATGGCACGTCCCTTGGCACGTCGCCTGGCGCGTCCCTTGGGACGTTTCGCGGCGCGTCCTCCTGGCATGTCCCCCTGTCAATTAGCTCTGGGGCAGCTACTATGTGTTCAGGCAGCTCGAGCTTCAGATCCAGATCAGTTCGGTCAGGACTCGGATGCAAAGGAAGACTCGATCCATGACGCTATAGAGCACAACCGCGGCATGGCACATCGCAGTTCAGCACGGTGCAGCACAGCACAGCCCTCGGCACGGTACATCAAGATCGATAAAATCAGCATTGCACTTGCCCGTCACCCAATCAGGTGTCTTTGAAAACGTTGGGTTACATTTCTATATTCCTTTCCGGGTTCGTGGGTCGATCATGTTTTTTTTTTTTTTTTTTTTTTTTTTTTTTTGTTGTTGTTTTTTTTAAATAATATTTTTTGACTATTTTGATTTTTCGGCGAGCAGGGTGTTTCTTGGCATGGGTCTCCACTGTAGGCGCCCGCCTCCGGGCCGCGCCCGACCGACCTCCCCCGCCCTTCCTCCGCCGCCCGCTCGCGAGAGGGAGATGGAGAAGTCCAACTTCTGGCGGGCCGCCCGGGGGGTGCAACGCCGCTCCACCTCCCTCGTCGTCCTCGGCGTGGTCGTCGTCGTCGTCGTCGTCGTCGTCGTCGTCGTCGTCGGTCATCCTCCTCCTTTTCCTCCTCCTCCTCCTCCTCCTCCTTCTCCTCCTCCTCCTCCTCCTCCTCCTCCCACCCCCCCTCCTCTTCCCTCCTCCTTCGTTCCCGCCCCGGGCCATCTTGACCGGAGCGCGGACCCGAGGGGCAACGAGATGGGGGCCGACAGGCCCAGGGGAGGAGGCGTCGGCCCACCCCCCATCCCCCACTGGTCGCCGAGAGGGGGGCCCGATGTACAGCCAACCCGCACGGCAAGGAGGGGCAATCCTCCCAGGGTTAAGTCGGGCCTGTCCCTCTACAGGGGGGATATTCAGAAATAGTTAGAAAATAGCCTGGGGACATTTTTTTGAGTGTTCTTTTTTAGGGGGGGGGGGCATTTTGGAGTATTTTTTGGGGGGGGCTATTTTTCCCGGAAGGGGCTTAGGCCCAGGGTTCTCTTTTAGCTGTTTACCCCGGACCTGACTTGAGGTGGGCCGGCGGAATTATCTCTGATAAATATCGAGGTCGAGGTGGGCCGGCGGAATTATTTTAGAGGATGTCCCTAGCGAAACGCTTGTTTCTGAAATCGTGATCGATGAATCACAGGGTGCGGGACTCTCTTTCGTGCGTTGAGGATGTCTCGAGCGAAACGCTTGCTCCGCAGAGTTACCCAGGAAGTCTCGAGCGAATCGCTTGTTTTCATAATTTGTTGAGGATGTCTCGAGCGAAACGCTGGTTTTGCAAACTTGGGGGGTTTCTCGAGCGGGGGCCTCGTGGGGGGCCAGAATTCAAAGGATGTCTCAGGCGAAATGCTTGTTTTCACGTCCCGCTCGCAGGAATTCCGACGATGTTTCGCGTTTGCCGCGTCCCGCGCGCAGGATTTCTGAGGATTTTGACAGGATGTCTCGAGCGAAACGCTTGTCCCCAGCACGTTCCGTAGCGCGTCTCCTTGGCATGTCCCGCGGTGCGTCCCCATGGCACGTCCCTTGGTACGTCGCTTGGCGCGTCCCTTGAGACGTTCTGCGTCGCGTCCTCCTGGCATGACCCCCTGTCAATTAGCTCTGGGGCAGCTACTATGTGTTCAGGTAGCTCGAGCTTAAGATCCAGATCAGTTCGGTCAGGACTTGGATGCAAAGGAGGACTCGATCCACGAGGCTATAGAGCACAATCGCGGCATGGCACATCGCAATTCAGCACGGCGCAGCACAGCACATATTTCGGCACGGTACATCAAGATCGATACACTCAGCATTGCAACTTGGCGCGTTCCTTGGCACGTTCCGTGGGGCGTCGCTTGGCGAGTCCCCCTGGCACGTCGCGTGGCGCGTCCCCTGGCACATCCCGTGGCACATCCATTAGCACGTTCCGTAGCGCGTCCCCTTGGCACGTCCCGCGGTGCGACCCCATGGCACGTCCCCTGGCACGTCGCCTGGCGCATCCCTTGGGACGTTTCGCGGCGCGTCCTCCTGGCATGTTCCCCTGTCCATTAGCTCTGGGGCAGCTACTATGTGGTCAGGCAGCTCGAGCTTAAGATCCAGATCAGTTCGGTCAGTACTCGGATGCAAAGGAGGACTCGATCCACGAGGCTTAGAGCACAATCGTGCCATGGCACATCGCAATTCAGCACGGCGCAGCACAGCACAGCCCTCGGCAGGTACATCAAGATCGATACCTTCAGCATTGCATTTGCCCGACACCCAATCAGGTGTCTTTGAAAACGCTGCCATGTGTTACAGTTCTATATCTCTCCGGGTTCGTGGGTCGATCATGTTTATGTTTCGTCGCAAATCCCCCTGTAGGGGGACACGCCCGACTGAATCCCAGGGGTGCCCTCGCATCCCTGCCCCCTCGGTTCATCCTTGGCCACTTGCGCTGGCCGCGCCCCGCTCGAGAAGCTTCGGAGTGGGCTTCCACGGCCCTTGCATCCTTGTCGCGCATCCTTGCTGCGCGGGTTGACCATAGCCCATCCCGCCCAGGAACGTGCGGTTCCACCATCGGGTGCCGATCGCCGATTCCAGGTCGACGTATCCTTCATTGTGGCAGTCCCCCCCCCTATCGTTGCCCCTCAGTGCCCTTCTCCCGGGAGCGGCCAAGAGTCCTCCTCCTCGCTCCTCCTGCTCCTCCTCGCTCCTCGCTCCTCCTCCTCCTCCTCGCTCCTCCTGCTCCTCCTCGCTCCTCCTGCTCCTCCTCCTCCTCGCTCCTCGCTCCTCCTCCTCGCTCCTCCTGGATCCTCCTTCCTCCTCGCCTTCCCGCTCTCCTCCTCGCTCCTCCTCCTCCTCCTCCTCCTCTCCTCCTTCCTCCTCCTCTCCTCCCTCCTCCTCTCTCCTCCCCTCCTCCATCCTCCTCCTACTCCTCTCCTCCTCCTCCTCCTCCCCTCTCCGGACTCCTCCTCCCCCCCCCCTCCTCATCCTCCTTCCCCCTCCTCCTCCTCCCCCCTCCCCCTCCTCCTCCTCCTCCTCCTCCTTCTCCTCCTCTTCCTCCTCCTCCTCCTCGCTGCCCTTTGGTGCATAAGAATCGTGGGACAGGCCCGCGGGATTAGTCTTCCCCGCTCTCCGTCATGAGCCGAGGTCTGCATCAGAGTTGCTTGGAATTTCTTGTCTTGTGCACTATTGCGATGTGCACCCGTGCAGTCGTCTTGTTTCTAAGTGGCACTGTGCTTAGTATGTGTTGCCCATTCGATCAAGCTTGACAGACCGTAGAAGTTAGTAAAACAGGTTGAGAGCTTCCCAAAAAGGGTGGTGCTTCCCTGAAAATCATGCACGGCAGCCCTAACAGAAGGGAGTGGTTCGGCGATTGGAGCTCCGCCGAGTCCTACGGCCCATCCCCGCAGCGGGATCCCTGGCCGCGGGCAGCTAGTAGTCACCAGGCGCGGCGAAACGCTCGCATCGCCCTGCCCCGATCCTCCTCTCCGCCTCCTCCTCCTCCCTCCCCTCCTCCTCTCCTACCCTCCCTCCTCCCCCTCCCCCCTCCTCCCCCTCCTCCTTCCTGGGCTCACTCCTCCCTTTGTGCTTTTTATTTTTTTTTTATTGTTCCTTTCCTCCTCCTCCTCCCTTCTAGTCCCTTTTCCTTCATCCTCCTCCTCCCCTACTCTCCCGAACCCCCGTCTCCCACACCCCGTCTCACTCCATTAGATGCCAGCATGCCCAGGCCATGTATCACCTGCGGGCGGCAACCGACCAGTGAGGGCGCCGCCGGGTCGGGGCGCGGGGGGCACGCCGCGGGCACGCCGCGGGCCGGGGGCCGCGCCTGGGGCGGCAAAAGCGCCTATCGGCCGAGGCGCCCCTTCCGAGCCGTTCGGTTCCAGACTTCCGATGATCCTCGGAGGCGCCTTCCGACCCTGACCTTCCAGGAAGGCTAAAACATAGCACCTGGACATAGATACCCAAAGTCCAGTCGAGGTTTTAAGAAGTCCAGACAGGTCCATAGGTTTGGAGTGCCATACTCTTTAGCGCTCTGGAAGGTCAGGGGCGGCGCCCTCCGATCTCCGATCGGCCGAGGCGCCCCCCGATCTCTGGGTCCCATCGATCCAGTCGATCCGATCCGATCGATCTGAGGCCTTCGGGCCTTGCGTTCTTCTCTGCACCTCCAGGAGCAAACAACGGCATGAACGCAAACGTTCGGAGGTCCGCGCGGGTTTCTTGGATCGGCGGTGGCCCCCCCTGGCGGCGCCCCTGGCGCCGCCCGTGGCGCGCTCCGCGCGCCAGGGGGCGGGGTGCAGCGCCAATCCAGGAGATCCGCGCGGAACTCCGAACTGTCTTTGTTTTCCCCGCCTGTCCGGGGCATTTTTTTTCACAGGATTGAGCCAATAATCGCATCCCCCGGATAATACATGACACCCCACCTCACCCCTTGTATCATGATTTTTCCCGTGCAACTCATCTTTGGTGTGGGGGCGGGGGGCGGCGAGGCCGAACTTGATTATCACCGGGCCAAGTACCAATCGTAGCTGGAATCGAGAAGGAGTCTCCTCCCTGGCCCTCCCTTCCTCTCTCTCTCGAGCCCTTCCTCCCTCGCCCCCCCTTCCCTTCACCCCCACTCGCCCTCCCTTCCCTTCGCCCCTCTCCCTCGCCCTCCCTTCCCCCTCTCTTCCCTCCCTGCCTCCCCCCCCCCCCTGGACCCCCCGAACTTTTTTTGCTCCTTGGGCTTATTGCCACCGGGCCCTCCTCCCATGAGTTAGCCTACGCGTGGAATCGAAATCGTCCATTTTCAAAACGTTTTTTGTTTGAAAAGTATAGATTTGATAGGTCCGAAACTTTATGTTCTTCCATGAAATCTCCTCCCCGTCTCCCCCCAGTTACGACTAGTTACGACCACGACTAGTCACGATCGCGAGTGTTACTACTTTTCCTATTACTACAGCAACAACAACAACTACTACTACTACTGCTGCTACTGCTACTACTACTACCACATTTACCAGTATTTTTACTACTACGACTTCTATTAATATTACGACGACTACTAACTACTATTCTTACAAGTGTTCATACTATTTCTAGTACTAGTCGTACTACTACTGCTACTATTACTTCTACTACTACCAGTACTCGTACTAAAACAACTACTACTACTACTACTACTACTACTACTACTACTACTACTACTCTTACGGCTACTACTACTACTACTACTACTACTACCGCCACTACTTTATTACTACCACTACTATTACTTCTACGATTACTACTACTACAACTGCTACTATTATTACTACTACTACTACTACAACTACTACTACTACTGCTGCTGCTACTACTACTACTACTACTTCTATTATTATTATTACTACTACTACTACTACAACTACTACTACTACCACTACCACTATCACTACTACTACTACTTACTTCACTACTAACTATACTACTACTTACTACTTCTTATACTACTACTATTAGTAATACGTTACTAGTACTAGTCACTAGTACTACTACTACTACTGTAATTTACAGTTACTATTACTTACTACTACTACTTTACTACTACTACTATACTACTACTACCACTACCACTACCACACTACCACTACCAATACCACTACCCACCACTACACTACTACTACTACTACTACTACTAGTAGTAGTACTAGTTACTAGTTACTCGTACTAGTACTAGTAATAGTACTAGTACTAGTGCTAGTTACTAGTTACTAGTACTAAGTACTAGTATGCTACCACTACTACTACTACTACTACTACTACTACTACTACTACTACTACTACTACTACTCTACTATTACGACTACTACTACTACTATTACTACTACTACTACTACTACTACTACTACTACTACTACTACTATTACGACTACTACTACTATTACTGCTACTACTACTACTACTACTATTACTACTACTACTACTACTACTACTACTACTACTACTACTACTACTACTACCTATTAGTATTACTACTACTATTATTACTACTACTACTACTACTACTACGCTGCACCATACACTGTGCAGCTGTACACCGTATACCCGTACATCCGAGTTGCCGGAACAACATGTTTATTACCCACGGAACCCCGAATCTTGTTAGCCCCGGGGGATTCATATCGGGGGCACAGGGTTACTTGTCCAAATCAGAACGTTCTCGGCCCCTCAAATGATGCGCGGGCTGCAGCATTGGCTACATCTTGAGATTTTCATCGAGCCTCTGTCCAACGGAGCGTCGCTCTCGCAGCATCGATGGCTGTATTCTTGAATCTGCAGAAGTATTCCAATCGTTCCCCTCCTCCCCCTCCTCGTGCTCCCCTCGTCCCAGTCGTCCAACTCATCCCACGGCCCTTTTCCCCTTCATCCAGCTTCTGTTCTTTACCCTTTACCCGTTGCCTCCTCCTTTCTCACTGTACTTTCCTCGTCGCGGTCAGACCTTCTGACACCTCCGTCAATGCTTCTCTTTCCTTCTCTGCCCTTCCGTCTTCTCCATTCCCCTTCCAGTTACCATCCGTCTCCCGCATGACACCCCCATCTTTTGATATCTGGGGCCGTTTTGAACAAACTTGGCCTTTCGAGATCCATGTGTTCTTCGACATTCGACTCTGCGAGTAGAGGGGACTCAACTCCCTGGTAAGGGATTGGAGAGAAGGGTACGATGTCAAATATGGATAGCGCGATTGCACCAATATTGAATCCTCTCTTTTTCCTCTTCACTCTCTCCTCTCTGTCTTCCTTCTTCTCCGATCTCCTCTGTATCCCTCCCTTCCTCATCTCTTTTTCGTTTTTTGTATCCCTCCCTTCCTCATCTCTTTTTCGTTTTTTTGTTGCTCCGTCTCTGACTCTCTCTCGCTCTCTCTCTTTCTTTCTCTCTCTCTCTCTTTCTCTTTTTCTCTCCCTCTATCTTTCATCTCTCTCTCTCTCTCTCTCTATATATATATATACACATCCCAGTTTACGAGGGCTCGGGGCCGGGCCACGACAGCGCATGGGGGCCTGGGGGCCGGGGCCCGTCCCAAAAGGCTTCCGAGATGTCCCAAGCAGTGCCGCGACGGCCCCAGAGGGCGCTGAGTCGCCGAACAACTTCTCCCAGCCGCTCTTGATGACCTCGGATGGCCCAAAAGTTAAGTCGGGCCTGTCCCTCTACAGGAGGAATATTCAAAAGTAGTAAAAAAGGGTCTGGGGACCATACTATATATATAGTTATATGTATGTATGTATGTATGTATGTATGTATGTATGTATGTATGTATGCATGCATGTATGTATGTATGTATGTATGTATGTATGTATGTATGTATATATATATATATATATAGATATGTATACATGTTTGTTTCTGGCATTTTGTGGGTATCTTTTCATTTTTCGTCCAACATCCTTCTGTAGGAGGACACGCCCGACCTAACCCAAAACGCCCCCACGACGCTCCGCGAGAGCTTCCAGGCGTGCCGAAGCGTCTTCAAGGTGTTCCGAGAGGGTCCCAGCATGCACCCCCAGAGGGCCCAAGAGGCAGACACCAGCTGTTGTCCGATGGTTTTGTTGCGCCCCCCAGCGCTCCAAGACTTCCTCTCAGGGGTCCCGACAATCGCCCCGAGACGTCCTCAGCGGTCCCCACATGGGCGCCCTGATGGCCCAAGAGGCCCCCACAACGGCCCTCGCCAGCGTCGCCGCTGGCTGTCGGCCGCGGCCCGCTCGCCTCTCCGCGCGGGGCTGGCCGGCGTCGCCGCCGTCCGAAGCCCCCGCGGGGCCGTCGTCGATGCCGCCGCCGCCATCGCCGAAGGCCGTCGCCCTCGCCCCCTCGCCCGCAGCTCCCCTTCTCCGATTGCGCATAGCACGGTTTGGGGTCTTCCTCTGTTAGAGTTCCAGGGCGGCCTGATGGCATGCGTTCGCGGATGGTCCAAACATCAGCGCATAGGATTTTAGGTTTTGATTAAACAACAAAAATTGGATTGCCCCCAGCATTGTAACGGGTTTTTGAATGTACAAATTGGTAGTTGAATTCTTGACGCTTCGCGTATCCCCACCAGCCCATCCAGAAACGACGCCCAGGCGAGTAGAGGTGATCATGGAAGCGGGGCAGCATACAGAGGAACAAGGGGCTGGGGAGGCCGTCGTACCCCAAGGGGGCCGGGGATGGAGGAGGAGTCGGAGGCGGAAGAGGAGGAGGATGATGAGGGTGGGGAGGGAGGAATGAGGAGGAGGAGGAGGAGGAATAGGCGGATGATGATGTTGATGTTGATATTGATGACGCTGATGATGACGATGATGGTGGTGGTCTTGACGATGGTGATGGTGATGGTGATGGTGATGGTGATGGTGATGATGATGATGATGATGATGATGATGTTGATGATGATGAGTGATCTGATGATGTGATGATGATTGATGATGTGTGACTGGTGATGAGAGGGGGAGGAGGAGGAGGAGGGATAAGGGCGATCAAGAAGAGTTTCAAAGGCCCTCTTGAATGCTCGCGGTAGTACCTTGGGAAAGCTCTTGGAGATACTCTTGAGTCCTTGGGGCGTCTGGGGCCTCTTGGGGGCCTCTTGGGGGTATCTTGGGGGATTTTTGGAGGCCTCTTGGGGCCTCCTGGTCGCCTCTTGGGGCCTCCTGGGCGCCTCTTGAAGCTCTCTTGGGGCGCTCTTGGGAGCCTTGGGAGCGCTCTTGGGGCCATCTTGGAGGTGATCGATCAAAGGAAGGGGGTCCCTCAATTAGCCTCCCCCCTCGGGAGCCTCCAAAATCGGCCCAAACCCTACTAAAACCTATGATTTTGGTTTCCTCGCCGAGGCCGTTTTGGACGCTCTAACTACCAGCGGCCCCCCCCGTTTCAAAGTTTCAAGGAGGGTGGGGTTGTGAGGGTGAGGGGTTAAACCCCTGCCCCCGAAGGGGATGAAGGAGGTTGAACAGGAAATCATCGGGAACCACCTACGCCCAGAGGGTGGTGGGATTCGGTGGTGGGATTCGAGAAGCGAGGTTTCTTGAATTCAGAAACGCGGCGCGAGCGCACCCGGCTGGCCCGTCGCCCGTCTCCCGCCGCTGCCGCAGCCGCCGGCCCCCTGGCTGGCGGGCCCGCGGCCCCCCCCCCCCCGCGCGCGGGGGCCGGCCTGTGGCAGCGGGCGGCGCGCCGCCGCCGCCGGGCTGCGGGCCCGATGGGCCCGCGGGGGGCGCTGGCGAGGCTGGCGCGGGGCGGCGCCGCGGGCTGGCAGGCTGGTCGGCTGGGCGACGCCGGCGGCGGCGGCGGCGGCGGCCCAGACATCCCAGCGGCTCGATCGAGGCGAGGCGGCCGGTGCTCCTAAAAGGGCGGCATAAACATGGAGTTCGTTTCGGAGGTCCGCGCAGATTTCTCGGATCGGCGGCGCCTGGGCCCCCCCTGGCGGCGCCTCTGGCGCCGCCCCTGGCGCGCTCCGCGCTCCGTGCGCCAGGCAGGGGGGGTCCAGCGGCGATCCAAAGAAGTGTGCGGGGAGCTCCGAAAGTTTATGTTTACGCAGTTTTTGCTGATCTATTCTTGGGCCTCCAGGGGCCCGCTTCCGAGCGCCGGGGCTGTCAGAAGACGTCTCAGGATCAGGGTTGGGCCGATAGTTCCCAGAGGCCATGCCGCCATAAGATCGAGCCGCCGGATGACCCATCCCAGCGTACTCACGGGTGGCCACCCGGCAAGATTGTTTCTCGCCCTGTGCGGCGGTACCAACACGATGCTCCAGCAAGTGCCGTCTGACTGGGAGCCCAGCTCAAGCACAGAAGGTGCGTCCTACGGACACTTGCACGCCTACAAGATCACAAAACCTCTCGCGCGCTCATCATACAGAATCCTGGCGTAGTCTGGACAAAACAGAACTGAGCATGGCGTCCGCCATAATCCGTCAAGCATGAGTGTTCCCATTCGTAAAAGCTTTCGCGCACGGGTGGCCCTAGGAAGGCACGATGGCGCAAGCATGAAACCTCTTCCTCTTTCTCCACAAGCGCGGGAGTGAGCGAGTCCGAAACTGTACAGGCCACAGGCGCTCAGCCAGAGCGAGGCTCGTCCGGGGTTCGGCGACTCCCCGGGGGCCAGAATCAGCGAAACCTTTCGCGCGCTCCGCGCGGATCTCCTGGGTCGGCGCCGGGGCGCCCCCTCGCGGCGCCTCCCCCCCCCCCCCGGGCGCGCTCCGCGCGCGCAGCGCCAAGAGCTCCGCGTGGCTTGCCAGAGCTCACGTCCATGCCGTGTCTCGTTCCTCCATGAGGATCAGGCAGTGGCGAAAGACCGGAAGAGGTGCGCTCTCGGCCCGCGAATCAAAACGTCTCGGCCCCACCGGCCCACCCTCCCTGGCGGGGGTGGGCCCCGTGGGGCTCGAGGGGGCAGGCGGTTCGTCGGCCAGTTGGGCCAGGGCCACGTCAGCGGCGATGTCAGGGGCAGCGGCAGGGGGGCAGAGGCTCAGGGGTGGGTGCCTCAACCACACTCAAGCAGTGGCGAAGCGTCCTGGCTCGCCTATAGCCCCACCAGGCAATGTTCTAAGAACCTTTTGTGTGGCTTCCACGAGATATTCTTCGAACATTTCTGGCGGAGTCTGTCTTGTGTTATCACATCGGAAATATGTTCTTAGAACATTGTTTTCGTTCTTAGAACAGTTTGGGGTTCGAAGAACATCTCGTGGTAGGATTATAGGCATGCCGGGACGGTCGGTCCCTGCTCAGGGGAATCGAAGAGGCGCGTCGAAGCGGGTGGGCGAACGCCTGTCGCGCTCAGGATCGGGCTCCTTCTTTGGTAAGATTCCGGGAGGCCCACTTCGGCCTGCGTGCGCAAGGCGGGCGTGTGGGGTCCTCTTGCGTGCGTGACGCATGTGCGCCGGCATCTCATATACTGCTGTCTTCGGGGCTCAAGAGACGGGGGTCAATGCAAACGGGGGTCAGCCAGGGCTCCGGATCCTGCAGGATCCTGCGAAGACCCCCTCTGGCTGACCCGGGTTAGCGAGCCGCTCGTGGCCGCGAGGCGGCCGCGCGTATTGGTTGACCCGGGTTTGCGAAGACCTGCGCTGTAGTTTTTTTTTTTTCTTGTTTGTTTGTTTGTTTTTATATATATATATATATGTTTTCTTGCATTGCAGTTTTCGGTTTCCTGCTGACCCGGGTCTGGATTGACCCGGGTCAGAAGATTCCCGATGTTTTTTTAGGAAGCCCAGACGAAGTTTAGAGTGTTTGTTTGGGGGGGTTTCGGGCCTGCTTAAGTAAGCGAATTTAGAGTGGTGGTGCCTTGAACGAATCAAGGCGAGCCCAACCCAGGGGCCTCGACGCCCCAGAGGCTGTCGCAGGGCTCCCCCGGGAGGCACACCCAGGGGCTCCCCGCCTCGAAGACGCAGCGGGGCCCCGAGGATCGGGGGTGGCCAGAACCCCCACCCCGACACGTCGATTAGTGAATTGTCCGTTTTCGGTACTCGAGAGGGCGCCGCGGCCGTTATTTTCCAGGATTGCGCCCGCCAGGTATGGGCCCGAGGTCATTCTCACTAAACCATGTTTTACTGAAGGGGATTCTGTCCATCCCCGAGAGGAGGGTGTCTTGGGGTCTTCGGGTCTTGCGGCCTCACGGTCTCGGGGTATCCGGAAATTCGGACAGTGAGTTTTTTGGGTCTTCGGATCTTCGGGACTCGGGTATAAGGTTCTCAGGGCCCTGGTGTCTCAGCGTCTCAGGGTCTTGGGGTCTCGCAGCCGTGGTGTCTTACAGCCATATGGTAGGGTCTACGGGACCTCAGTGATGCGACCCAGAGGTCATGACAGGCCGGGGATTCGTAGCGCTTCACAGGGAAGGGGGGGATTTAAGACATACTTCCTGGCTCGTCGTCGTCGTCGTCGTCGTCGCCGTCGTCGTCGTCGTCGTCGCCGTCGTCGTCGCCGTCGAGGGCGCCAGGCCGCAGCCAGCGACCCGGGCGAGAATGAGCGGTGTTTTTTCCTTCTTTGCCGTCCCTGCCCGAACTATGTTTTCATCGTTTGGTCGCATTGCCACTGGCTACGAGGCAAATCATGGCGTCCTCGCGCGGTGCGGAATCGTTGTATCATCTAGTCCGCACCTCCGCCACGTCAGATATGCGACGACGCTCGCGCGGCGATCGTCCGGCGTGAGTCCGACGTAGATCCAGCGTGAATGCGACGCAAGTGCGGCGCAGTCCGACGTGGAGCCGACGCAATCGACTGTGGCTCCGGCGTGCTCCGATGGCCTCAAGCTGCCCCGCGAGGCCTCCAGGCTTCTTTCCCCACAGCACGGACGCTCTGCGCGAGCAGGGCAAAACCTCAGACACGCGGCGCCTCGGTTGCCTGGAGGCACGGGCCCCCGCCTCCTCGACCACCTCCCCCTGGGGGCCCGGGCCTTCACGCCGAGCCGTGCCCCGTCGCTCCCGAGGCCCGCGGAGGGCCCCGAGAGGCCGACGCCGACGCACCACCTCTCCGCCTCGAAGTCCTCGAGGCTCCATGGTGTCGGGGGCTATCTGTGGGCCCAGGAAACGGCGGGGCCGTTGTTTCGCCGTTTCCAGAAAAAAGGCCCTTGAAAAGGGAAACGGCAAACAACGGCGACCGCAAACGGCAACAGAAGCGGCTCCAGGATGGGAACCGGAGCCGGAACCGGTCAAGAAACGGTGACGGAAGCGGTAACAAAAACGGCGTCGGAGCCGGCAGCAGAACGGCAAAACGGAACCGGTAAGCAAAACGGCCCTGTCGTGTCCAGGGCCCGCTGAGGCCTGGAGGGCCTTTGCAGCCTTCCCTCGCGCATCCTCATGCTACGGGCCGACGGCAGCGCTCGGGAACCGACCTGCTATCAGGTACGTCCACTGCGGGTTCGTGTCGGACGTGCGCCTCCAACATCAGCACATCGTATCTATAGGTCTGGGGGCGTGCTGCCGGGGCTGCTGCTGCTGCTGCTGCGCCCCGGCGCCAGCGCTGCGAAGCCTGCGGTGCAGCGACCGGGCCCGGCTCCACCGCTGGGCATCCCCCCCGCCCCCTCTCTCCAGGCACGCGCCGCCTCCGAGCCAGCTACGGCGAAGGCCTCACTCAGGAGGGGGAAAAATCACACAGGCACAATGCGTCGTCCACTCCCAGGAAAACGTGGGAAAATGTGGGGGTTGGGGGGGACAAAAGCCCAGAAAATATGGGGAAGTATGGGGAATCCTTTTCTTTGTGTACTTATTTGTGTGTCCCAGGGGTGGTTAAGTCGGGCCTGTCCCTCTACAGGAGGAATGTCCAAGAATAGTTAGAGAATGGTCAGGGGAGGATTTTTGGACCATTTTTGCCAATTGGGGTAGCATTTTTGTAGTTCCCTACCTAGGCTCTGCCTAGAAGGGGGCGGGCAATGGGCCCCACCCCGGGCGGTTCCCCCAGGATCCGCCCCGCGGTTCCCCCAGTTACGTCCCCTTACCTTAGCGTTGTTTATCTCATCTTAGCTGAGCTTATTTCATCTTAGCTTAGCTTAGCTTCATCTTAACTCAGGTTTATCTTAGCTTTGCTTACCTTCATCTGAGCTTCGCTGAGCTTTAGCATAACAGAGCACATCATAGCATAGCATAGCGTAGCGTAGCATAGCGCAGCACAGCATATCATAGCATAGCAGAGCGTAGCATACCATATCATATCATAGCTTAGCTTAGCATAGCACAGCGCAGCATGACATATCATAACATGGCATAGCGCATCACATTATATCATATCATTTCATAACATATCATATCATAGCATATAATAGCATATCATATCATATCATAGCATAGCATAACGCAGCATAGCATGGCATGGCATAGCATGGCATAGCATAGCATAGCAACTCATGCTGCTTTTCTAGGGGCTCCAACTTCTAGGTAGGGTCGCACTGGGGTAACTTTTTTTATTCTTCGCCCCAAATCCCCCCTGTAGGGGGACACGCCCGACTTGAAGATATGGCGAAGGCCTCACCGCCGGTGCCGCCGATCCTGCAGGGGGACAACGACGACGCTGGTGGCGACGACGACGCTGGCGTGGGTCGGAGTCCTCGGGGATGCTGCCTGGGGTCTCTTGGGAGCGCTGTCGGAGACCTCTGGGGTTACCAGCCTCGAACTTATCCTTATCCCTAAGAGTGACACGCCAAGAGGCGATGACGATCTCGGGACCCGCCCTCAAAAAATAAAAGGGAGTCCCTAAGGTTGGCATCGTGATGAGGAGATGCCCAGCATAGGGATAGGGATATGTTCCAGGCTGGTAATGGGGGGCAGTTCTGGGGCCTCGCGGGAGCTTCTTGGGGGCCTCCTGGCAGCCTCTTGGGAGCCTCTTGGGGCCACCGCTGGGCCCCCCCCCCCTCGAGGCCGCCTCCGGCGCCGGGAGGCGCCGGGAAAACCAGCTGCGTGCAGTCGATTTCTTCCCCCCCCCTTTCGGCATCCCCAGAGGTTTTTTTAAGCGCATTTTGCCGCGTGTGCTCGTGGCTGTCATTCATGTTCCGACATGCTCAGCGCACGGCCTGCCCTCTATGGGGACCGCTTTGGCTGCTGGAGCCGGCACGCAGACTTCTTTTCCATTCCATTCCGGCATCCCCGATCCGCATCCGCGGCCTCGCGGGCCGGGCCCCTGGGCCGCGATCCCGCGAATACGGGGCGTTTTTTCTCGGATGCTCCGCGCGGAAAGTATCCGTGCGAATGCGTATCCGCGGGATCGCGCCCTGGAATCCAGACCGCGCAGGCGCGGATACACGCTCGTGACCTTCGGCAACCCCGATCCTCATCCTGTCGCGGCTTCGAAGTCCGTCACAGATGCAGCCCAACCCCCTCCCCATGGCGGACGTCGCCGCTGGGGGGGAAAGAAAAATAACAAAGGGAAGACGAATAATAGCAATCATAATAATAGCATTAAGAAACAATACATAGAAGAGGACTAATACTATTAATGATAAGGGTACGAATGCAATTCATAAGAAGCAGGTTCAGCATACCTATACGACCACCCTGTGGGTGAGAAGGAGGTATGGGGGTGCAGCAATGGACAAAAGTGGTGATTGGTGCTCTGACGATGCCTGTGGGGCGGAGTCTAGTGAGTAGTGTGATTGTGCACGTGAGCGTGATGTGATGTGGCGATGTTGGCGAAGCGCGCTTGACATGGAAAGCTCGCCGCGGCGCCCACAGCGCCTTACGATTTGCATTTGGATGTGCAAATCGATTTTCATTTCGATGCGCTTTTCGATCTGCATGTCGGTTTGCATGCAGACTTACATTGGATAGCCCGCCGCAAGCGGCGATGTTTTGAAATGCAACCCACGGCGGGACACCGGCGGGACACCAGCGGGACACTAGGGGCCACCGTTTGACGGGAGGAGCATCATTTGGTCCGGCCGCGGCCAAGACACAGGAGGATTTCGGGACACCAGCGGGACACCGGCGGGACACCGCGCGCCATCGGCCGCCGGAGGAGAATCATTTGGTCCAGCCGCGGCCCAGCCACAGGAGGATTTCGGGACACCAGCGGGACACCAGCGGGACACCGCGGGCCACCGGCCGCCGGAGGAAAAACATTTGGTCCGGCCGCGGCCATTTGAAAGGGTGTTTTCATGGGTGTGAAGTTCGGCGGCCAGAATCAATTCCAAACAAAATCTGTATGAATCTGAATGCGATGTGCGCATCGCCAGAGAAATCGCGTCGCGGGCGCGTCGGGGATGAGCGCACGTGGGAGACGCAGCAGTTGCCTCGTTGTAGACCGCTAATAGCAATTGTAAAGGTTTGTTCCAGACGATCGCTGCGCGGATCTTTCGCGCACCCACTTGTACACCCTTCCGCGCACCCGTCCCCGCACCCTACTTATCCCCGAGAGTTCCTCGTTTAAGTTGACCGTACAACCTTCTCCTCCTCTGTCTCCTCCTCCTCTTTCTCCTCCTCCACGCCGCCCGCCGTGCCACATGCTGTTCTGTTGCCCGCCTGCCGACAAGGCCGAGCTTCAGAGGGTTGCGCCGGTGATTGCCTCTTGACACTCGGCATCCTCCTCCTCTTCCCTCCTCCCTTCTCCCTTTTCCTCCCCCCTCCTTCCCGTCTCCTCCTCCCTTCTTCTCCCCCTTCCTCCCATCTCCTCCCATCTTTTCCTCCTCCGGTGATTGCCTCTTGAAGTTCTTCATCCTCCTCCTCCTCCTCCCTCCTCCTCCTCCTCCTCCTCCTCCTCCTCCTCCCTTCCTGTCTACTCCCTCCATCCTCCAATTCTGGGTGCCGCCAGGCGAGCTGCCGGCCCCTGCTGGCCGCAGGGAGCAGGAGCTCCGTGCCCGGCGGCAGACAGACTGCGCTGCGCAGGGGGATCTCCTCGTCCTCGAGAGCCATTGGGCGAGGAGGTTGCAGCCGCGGCCGCTGGGCGGAAGGGGAACCGTCGCCGCCGGCGCCCGCCGAGCGCCGACCCCGTACAGTCGGGGCCCTGAAGAAGGAACCCTTTTCGTTGGGGAGGGGCTCCGTGCTCCTCAATTGTTTCGCAGCCTGCCCTGGGATTTTCCTCAGGTTCTCGACACGAAATCGGAGTTCAACTTATGGAAAATAGGGACCTCGTTCCTTATTTAGGGTTCCTCAGGTCAACGCCTCGACTGTACCAGCCTGAAGCAGGTCCCTATCCTTGTGGTGGACATCACCTTATCTCGATGCCGATCTTGAGGGCCAGCTCAGTTTCCGAGGGCGCGCCCGTAAGACTGTCGTCGTCTCGTGGCCTGTCGATCGTAGGGGTAGGGATCAGTTCGAGGCTGGTCAACCCCGTCCCCCCAGCGGTGAGGACCTGCGCGCGGCGCCTGATTTTGAGTACCGCGCTCAGGTCAGCACCGCTGGGGAGTCGGAGTCGGCCTCAGGCTGGCGCCATCGGCGTTTCCCGCAGCCCAGCGGTTGTGGTTGTCTCGTCCTCGATTCTGAGAAGACGTCCGACTTCCCAAGGACATCCTCTTTCCTTTGCGCTCGCCTCATCGTCGGCAAACCGCCGAGGCTCGCGCTCAGGAAGGAGGCAGAGCTCTCGTCCCCCTGTCCCCTCTCCCTCTCCCTGCCCCTGTCCCCTCCCTTTCACCTCTCCCTCTCCTCCTCCTCCTCCTACTACGAATCCTCCTCATCTCCGCCTCCTCCGTCCTCCTGCTCCTCTCCGACTCCTCTCATCCTTCCTCTCCTCCTTCCTCCTCCCTCATCCTCCTACTCCTCCTCCTCCTCCTCCTCCTCCTCCTCGTCATCCTCCTTCGTCTCCCCTCCCTCTCCTCCCTCTCTCCCCCCCCCCTTCGCTCCACCTTCCTTTTTTCTCAAACGCGCATCTCTCAGCCGCCGGAGACCTCTTGGGGGGGGGCGTGTGGAATCCGCTGGCAGCGGGGAGCCGCTCAGCAACGAGCAGGATGGCCTAGGACAGAATTTCAGAGGAGGGAAAGGTACCGATACCGCCACCCTTCCCTCGTTTTCTTTTTTTGGGCCTCTTTGGGGGCATTCGACGCCACCGCCGGATTTGCTTCGACATTCTGGTCAGAGCGCGCAGAGGGAGAGGTCTGGGGAGTAGCAGCATCGGTACCTTTGGGCTGCCGCCAGCCTTAAGTCGGGCGTGTCCTTCTACAAGAGAAATATTCAAAAATAGTCCAAAAATAGTCTGGGGGCGATTTTTCAACTATGTGTGACTATTTTTGAACATTTCTAGGCTATTGTAATGGCCTCCGACCAGTGCCGCCGATCTGGGGGGCTCCGGATTCAGTGATCTTCGCGGCTCTGTGGCATCCTCCCTCCTCGATTCTTCCGGTCCTCTTTCTTCTTCTCTGGGGGGTTGCCTGGAGCGGTCCCGGGGGCGGTCTGGGGAGGGTTCCAAGGGGAGGGTCCTGGGGGCGGTAGCGGCTAGATCTGAGGGGGGTCCCTGGGAGCACCCGACACATCTTGGGGATGCGCAAAGCATAAAGAAAACGCCAGATGGGGGACCGCCCCCCCCTGTCCCCCGCTTCCCCGGGGGGGGTCCGGATGCGCAAATCATAAAGAAAACGCCAGATGGGGGACCGCCGCCACCCCCCCTCCCCCCCTTCCCCCAAGCAGAGCTGAAGCTCTTGCTTAGGCTCAGAGCTGAAGCTCTTGCTGTGGCTCCTTGTAGTTCACTCTCCGGATCGGCGGATTTTCGATTTTTCGCCCAAGATCCGCTTGTAGGAGGACATGCCCGACCTGACGCCAGCCCGCGTATCACACGCTGCAAGGGGGGACAGCGTGCACCGCAGGGGCCCTCGCGGGGGGGATCGCCTTACAGGGACAGCGTGCTCTTCGATGGTCGATGTTGCCTGCCAGCTCTCCAGGGCCGGCCGTGCGGGGTTCCCCGGATCCCAGCAGGGGGCCCAGGCGTCGAACCCTCACTTCTCTAGAGGATCTTCATTTCTTGATCGCCCCCCCCCCCCGAAGCGGCGCAGAGCGTACGAAGACCTCGAGCATCGAAGCTTGTTCTTCGATGGCCGTGCCCGTTGCTCGGCGGGGATCAGCCGGATGGCCGCTGCAAGCTTTATGATGTTCCAACCTACTTTAGCCTAAATCACCAAAAAGAATTTCGTGCACCAAGAAAGTACCGAAACTGCTGGGTTTTCACGTGCCAGCCCCTGGGAGGCGATACTCGTTCGACGCTATTTCGATACTTCTCTTTATTTCTGGGATGCGATCCTTAAGTACGATGGGAGTAACAAGTCAAGGTACAAGTTTCACAGCCAGCAGCAGCAACAGCAGCAGCAGCAGCAGCAGTAGCAGCAGCGGAGAGGAAGCCGCTGGCGGGCCGAGGAGAACAGGCACGGCAGGGCAGAGGGTAACCCACGCGAGGCGTCCAGCGGCGGGGCGAGGCTGCCATCGGGAGTGGTAGAAGAGTCAGGGGTCACTCCCTGGGGGGATGAGCGCAGGGGGGGAAGACATCGACCCGCATCAGGCGATCGCAAACATGGACTGAGGGGGCGTGGATTAGCGACGGGTCCCGTTTCCAGATGAAATCGCTGATTGCCGCCGCCGAGCGAGGCGCCACCAGCCGCATTTTGGGGAGGGCACCTCCCGCGATCCATGGATTTGGAGACCGCGCGCCAAATCCATGGATCGCTAATCCATGCTTGCGCGCCCCCGACCTCAGTCGCCCGTGCTTTGCCGACTGAGGCCTGGCCCCCGTCCCGCCCAGGAGCACGCGATTTCCCCATCGGGGGCCCATGGCCGATCAATCGGCTGTGCATCGCCGATCCCAGGTCATTCTCCTGCCCCCCCCTGAGCCAGGCTGCTCTCCCGTCGACCC
>CAUYUJ010008558.1:288948-312280 GCA_963575745.1 Prorocentrum cordatum | reverse complement strand
GGAGGAGGAGGAGGAGGAAGAGGAGGGGTTGAGATCCCTGTAGGTCCGCGTCGCGACTGCGACGTCGGAAGAGAGGTTCCCAGGTTATCTGGAGGATGAGTCTCTGGCCGGGCCTTCCTCCCTCGACCCTCGGGCCCCAGGGCTACCAAAAAGTGGTCCAGGGCGTAGACCAGTTCCTGGAGAAAAGGTCGTGGCGTCCTTGAGGGGCCGCGGACGAGGAAGAAGTCGCCCCAGAGCGCCTCGTGTCGCCCTCAGAGCATTCTGGCGCGCTCTGGAACGGCCGCGCCGCCGCTGCAGAGCCGCCCGCTCTCAGAGACTCCCTGGGCCCCAGGCTAGATGACACAATCACAGCGTCGGATCTCAGGGGACACAAGTCCACACCCGCCGCCCCAGAGCCATGCCCGCGAGATCTTGCGGGCCTCTCGCGGAGCGGCGGTGGACATCTGTCCGCCCCTGTGGCCAAGGCATCTCGGGGGTCTGGTGACAGGGAGGGATCTCGGGGGCAACGTGGGGGGGAGATGGGCTCCAGGGGGGGGATGCACCGCCCCCCAGTCGCCCCCCCCGCTCGTGGAGGCTTTGGAGGCCCGTAGGGCGAGGTCGACGAACTTAGCCTACGAGCTTGCGCGCGGAGGACCGTCAAGGACCACCGAAGGCTGGAAATTACCACCAAGCACCGGCGATCATCGCCCACTCATCGCCCACACGGGCGCGATAGGCCATCCCGCCCACGTGTGCGGTTCCGTTACAGAGGGCCTATCGTTGATCAATCGGCGATGCATCGCCGAGCTGGACGCCCCCCCCTTGGCTGAGCGGGTCCACCCCCATGACGTTGCCCCCGAAGTGGGGGCATATTATCAGGAGGGAAAGAGACACACAGACACAATTCATCGGTGACTCCCAGGAGAAGATGGGAGAATGTTGGAGGCGGGGGGGGGGAAGACGACAACTCGGAAAATTGGGGAAAATATGGGGCATCCGGTTACATGTGTATATTTATCTGTGTGTGTGTCCCAGGCTTGGCATCGCTCGGACGTGTGCATTTTTTCCTCGGTGGGGACCATCGAGGAGCATCCTTGATCATTTGGCGAAAAGGCCACGCACGACACCGAACAAAGCACAGGGAATGGACGCCCGAGCGATGGCGAGCAGGGCCCCTTCCTGTTGAGGACAGGGGGGGGGCCTACGCGATCCGCCGCCTGCCGCCGGCCTCGGCCCCGCCGCCGGGCGCCTCCCCCGAGGCACTCTCGGTGCCTCGCGGTGCCGGGAGGCGGCGGGGAGGAGCGGCCACGTCTCGGGCGGTGCCAGCAGCGGCCAGGGGCGACGACGGGGGCGAGTGGCCCAAAGGGGGGGGGAGCAGCACATGCATTCGGGTGCGCCGATGATCTATTCGGGCCGGACGAAAGGGGGGGACTGGGAAAGGGGGGGTTGCGAAATTTGCTGCATGCAGCTGGTTTCGACCCCACCGAGGGGCCCATTCCTCGATACATAGCCGCCTCCGGCGCCGGGAGGCGCCGGGAAAATCAGCCACGTGAGCTGATTCTCACCCCCCCCTTTGCTATCCCCCCCCCCCTGCCCGCCCCTGGGCCATTCGCCCTTATCGTCGCCGCCGAGAAACGGCCTTGCTGTCGAGAGTCGAAGGGGTTGTCGTCTCTGCAGCGGCGGAGGGCGGGGGACGGTCGGCGGAGGTGAAGCGAGGCCGCCTCCGGCGGCGCAGGGCCGGCGGAAGGCGGCGGAAGCTAAAAGGGCGCCCCCAAGAGATGAAAACGTTTTTGGGTTCAGGGTTTCCGAAAGTGGGCGGGCGTTTCGGCATTGAGCGGAAAGGGAGGGGGGGAGGGGGGTGGGGTCTGGCTCCAGACCTCTGCTTGATGCGATTGTTTGCAGCAGTGCGTCCTACGGGGGAGGCCCCATCTGCTCGAAACAGGCGCCCCAAACAGCCAAGATCTACACATCGTTTTTTTAAATTCATTGTTTTGCCGATAGGCGTGGGCCCCACCCCTCCCCCCCTATGGAGTAGATTTTGACTGGTTTGGGCGCCCTCTTCGAGCGGGTGGAGCCCCCCCCATAATGGACGCACTGCTGCAAACAGTCGCACTAAGCAGAGGTCTGAATCCAGACCCCCTCCTCCCCCCCCCCTTGCCGCCCAATGTCGAAACGCCGAATTAAAGAAAAGAACACCTCTTCCATGGGGTGGGGGAGGGGGGGAGCGAGGGCCCGCGCCGATCGGCAAAGCAATGAACAAAAAACGATCAAAAATCGCCCACGTGAGCTGCTTCGCTTCGCCAGGCCACAGAGGAGGATGAGGAGGATGAGGATGAGGATGAGGATGAGGATGAGGGGGAGGAGGAGGAGGAGGAGGAGGAGGAGGAGGAGGAGGAGGAGGAGGAGGAGGAGGAGGAGGAGGAGGAGGAGGAGGAGGACGACACGGGCATCCGCGGCCGCCGCGCCATAAGGAGAAACCCAGCAGCCTGCTGCAGCTGGTCTCGGCCCCGCCGCCGGGCGCTTCCCTCGAGGCACGGGCGCCTCTCGGTGCCGGGACGCGGCGGGAAGACCAGCTGACCGCGAGCTTCGGGAACCCGCAAAGGGTGTGTGTGTGCCCCGGTGTTTGTGTGTGTGTGTGTGTGTGTGTGGTTGTCTGAGATATGCAGAGAGGAGGTTTTCTCTGAGGCGAGGGCCTCCTAGGCCTGACCTCGTCCTCCTCCTCCCTCCTCCTCCTCTTCCTCCTGCCTCCCCGTCCTCCTCCTCAGGTGGCTCGCGGCGTGCCGTAGCCGTTTTGCCCCGCGGCGGGCACGGGGGCCCGCGCGCGATAGCCCCCAGTGCCGCCTGAGGGGCGGGCGCGACCGACGGCGGACTCCGACTGCAGGGGGCGGTCGAGGTCGCCAGCGTGGCACCGCCGCCTGCGCCGACTTCGCTCGCAGTCGCGGGGGCGACTCCAACATCAGCGCGACGTCGCGCGTCTCGCCGTGCATCACGGCAGCGCGCCACCGATGCATGCGGCAGCAGGGGCACAAGCGGGGCGCGGGGACGCACCACGCCCTTTGGCGTGCCAGCACTGCGGCTGCCGCAAGAACGAGGAGTGGTGGACTTGGTGCGGCCACTGCAAGAAGCCGCTGGTTCTCGTCCATGCTCGTCCTACTGGTGGTGGCGGCGGCGGCGCACATCGCGTCCAGAGATGCCCACCGAGCCGCGACCGTAACGGCGGCCGTGGCTGCCCACCCTTGCGCGAGGCGACAGGCGGTACCTCGGCCAGCGCACGCTCGGTGTCTGTGAGCCGAGGCGCAGGCAGCCGCCGAGTGCGCTTCTCCAGCGCCCTCGCCCTCGTGCCAGCGGGCGAGGACCCAGAGGAGTCAACGCTCGTCCAGCTGGTGGAGCTGCTCCGCCTCAGCGGCGACGGGCCCGAGGTCGCCAAGTACCAAGCGAAGCTGGATGAGGTCAGGGCTCAACGCGTGGCCAGGCCCTTGTCCGTGGACGAAGCGTGCAAGGCCATGGAGGCAGCGGCGGAGGCGCTCCAGGAAGCCATGCTGGAGGCTGAGGAGCTGCAGCGGAAGCTGGATAAGGCCCAGGCCCGCGTGGGCGAGCGCTCCGAGGTCCTCGATCGCGCCAGCCAGGCGTACACGGCTGCGGTGCATGCGTTGGCTACGTCTGTGGCGCCCCAGCCTCTCGCCAGGCGCCGCCGCCGTGCCGCGCCTCGGCAACTCCGCTGTCCTGGCTGGCGAGACGGCTTGGACGCTGGGCGACGAAGGCCATTTCGGCTTGGAGGAACTGGGCGGCTTCGAGGTTGAGGGGAGCGACCGCCAGGAGGCTCAGAGGCGCCGACAGGAGCTGCAGGACAAGTTCGGCAGCATGGCGCGCGAGGCCTTCGGCCAGTTCAAGGCCTCGGTATAGGAGCTCGAGGAGGCGCACTGACCGCAGCGGGACCGCCCAGGACGAAGAAGCGCAGGACCGCGGATGCCACCGAGGACGGAGGCGCTGCTGCCGAGCGGGCGCCTGCAGCAACGGCTGCAACCGCCGCCGCGACGCCGCGGGCGCCCGCGGCGGCGCGGGCGCCCCCGCCAGCCGCCGCCGCGACGCCACAGACGCCCGCGGCGGCGGCGCAGTCGGCCCCCAGCGCGGCCTCCACGCCATCGCCTGCCCCTGACGTCATGGAGCAGGGCCGAGCTCGACTGGCAGCAGCGGGGAAGGTCGCGGGCGGGCCGCCAGGCCAGGCAGGCACCCCCGCGGCTGGCGCCAAGGGCCTCGGGCGCGGCGGCGGCGCCTCGTCCTGGGCCGCGGGCGCCGCAGGCGCGCCGCACTCGGCGAGGCCTCCGTCGTCGGGCGACGGTGCCTGCCATGCCCCTCGCGAAGCACGCGGCGGGCGCGATCAGGGGCCGGGGGTCCCTGGGTGACGGCTGCGGCTGCAACCACGTGGACTACTGCGGGCTGGACGGCCACTCAGGGGAGTGCGAGGCCAGCTGCAACGACGACTGCAACTACGGCAACACGTCGGCTCTCTGTTACCTAGGGGAGTGCTACGACGTCGACTGGCCATCTACCCACGAGGTCGCCCCCCCTCTGCCCCCCTCGCCAGCTGTCAGTGCGAGGGGGGCAACGAAGAGGGTCAGGGCCATGTGCGAGCTCTTCTGTGTCAGCGTCCCGCTCGTCGGCATCTGCTTGGGCAGGCCCCTGCCCGCCTTCTCATCCCCGCAGCGCGTGGCCCTCTTCGGAGGTCGAGCCGCCTCGGGGTTCCCGCAGCGCGCGGCCCTCTTTGGAGGATGAGCCGCCTCGGGAGGTCGGCCTCCAGAAGGGAGGTGCTGGGCAGGGGGCGTCGGCTGCTGGGCGCTGCGCTGGGCCCTCGGCTACCCTGGGTGACGGTGAGTCCCTCCCAACGGGGGGCGTGGGCCCGTCGGTCGGCGCGTCCGACTACGTGAGGCGTGGGCCCGACAGCCCAGAGGTAGCCAACGCCTTGGGTGACGGAGCGCCCCTCCCTGAGGCGCGGACCCGTCGGTCGGCGAGCCCCTCTGCGTGAGGCGCGGGCCCGACTGCCCAGCAGCGGTGGGCGCTGGGCCGAGGCAGTCGGCATTTCTGCGGCCGCGCAGCCACAAGGGCGATGGCGACGCCCTGGTCGCCATGGCGGTGAATGCCGCGTGCTGGGGCGCCTGCCTGGCACAGCTAGAGCAGGGCAACGTCGGCGACGAGGCGCAGGCCATCCTCATCCAGGTGCATCGCCTGTTCGACGACGTGCGGCTGGCAGCAGTCGCTCGAGCAGCCAAGCGAGCGGGGTGGGTGGCCGACCTCGCCCCCGCGATTGCGACGGACAAAGGTGGGGTATCCCCGGGGCATTGAATTATGGTGCGCCGCGGGTGCGCATGAAGCGCGCCGAATTCAGTGATGACCGCACTTCGGTTCGTGGTTCTGCCCGCTTGGGTTTTTGGATGACATCGTTGGGTTCGACTGCGGGCGCCTTGCTGATCTCGGCATATTTCCACACCAACCATGACTTCAACGACTTCAACCTCGACCTGCTTGCCAATATGGGCTCGGTCGTCAGGGCCATGCACCGCCCCTTTGTCGTGGGGGCCGATTGGAATATGCTGCCCGAGGTCGTGGGCGAGGCCCACCTGCTCCCCGCGCTTGGCGCGCGCCTGGCCTGTTCGGGGGAGGCCGCGTGCATCGCGGCTACATGTGCGAGGGAGCTGGACTACTTTTGCGTGGAGGCGGACGCGCCCATCAAGGGCGCCAGCCGTTGCGACCGCTTCGATGCGCGGGCGCGCCGTGCAGTGCTGCTGCAGCTGGCCGCGCCGAAGCCAGGCGGCCTGGCGACGCGCGTGCATAGGGCCCGGGCTTTCCCATCCCAGGCCTTGTTTGGGCCTCGGCTTCCAGGCCCTGACTGGGCCGACGTGCGCGGCGACCTGGCCACGGTGACCGCGGCAGCAGGCTTGGAGGCAGCCTGTGGCAGGGTCGTGGACACATGCGAAGACGGGCTGCTGCGGCACTTCGACCTGGCTGGCACCCGCGAGGTAAGCGGGTTGCGCGGCAGGATCGAGGGTCTGCGCCTTGTCCAGACCCAGTTGGGCCGCCACCGCTCCAGCAGCTGGCAGCCCACGGCTAAGCCAGACCCCTCGGATGCACATTGGGCTTGGCTGGGCGATCGGGCGCAGGAGTGGCGGCTGCTGCAGGCGGCAGGGCAGGCCGCCCATGCGTGGCGCCTGCAGGTGAAGCCCCTGCGCTTCAAGCCGCCCGCCCCTGGCGGCGAACCTGCGGCGTGGCGCGCCTGGCGGCGGCAGGCGAGGCGTCTGCGCCGTATTCTGGATGATGAATGTGATGAGCTGCTGGCCCTGCTTCGACGACAGGCCTTGTCGGCGGCGGGGCGCGCGTCGCACGGGCGTTGCAGGTCCTGGCTCGACTGGGCGCGCGACGCCACTGCCGCCGTGGGCCCTCGCAGGGCTTTTCGTTGGATCCGCGAGCCCGCCCCGTGGGCAGCTGCCCGTCGGTCGCCCGCGGTGGGCCTGCAGGCTGTGCAGGAGGCGGCCGCCGCGGCCGCCCGCCCGTGGCGCGTCCTGCGGGGCGAGGGTGGTAGGCTGGGCGCTGTCTGCTGGGCGGTGGCGTTGGGCGACGGCCCTCCGCTGCCGACGCCCGACGAGCTGCGCAAGGTGGGCCACTCCCGCGCATCACGGGGTTGGGAGGTGATGCGTTCAACGCTCGGCACGCCACCTTCCTGTCCGACGGCGCGCTGGAGGCCTTCGCCACCGCCTGGGGGCGCATGCTGACCCTCGGCTATGTCTCCCAAGACGCTGGCGGTGCTGCAGATGGCGCTGGTCCCAAAGGCCGAGTCGGGAGTCCGTACCATCGGGCTCTTCGCGGGAGTGCTGCGCCCTTTCGCACGCTGGGCGCGCGGTGCAGTCGGCGCACGCTGGGCCAGCGCCCACCGGCGGGACTACATCCACGGCGCGTCGGGTCGCAGCTGCGAGACGTGCGTGTGGATCCTGGCGGCCAGTGCTGAGGTCGCGACTCACCGCAAGCAGGCGGCCTGCTCCGTGCTCATGGACCTCTCCAAGGCGTGCGGGCACGTCCCGTGGGCGCTGCTGGTCGTCCGAGCCCGCGCGCTGGGCTTCGACGTGATGCTGATGCGGCTACTCATCAGACTCTACGCCTTGCCGAGGTTCGTCGCCGTGGACGGCGCGGCGATGGGCTGGTGCGTCCCGCAGCGGGGCGTGGTGGCAGGCTGCAGCTTCGCGGACCTCTGCATGCGCATATTCCTCGTGCCGCGGCTCGACGAGATGGCGGCCCTCGGTGCCGTGGGCCCGGGGGACACCGTGGGCGACATCCAGCTCGGCAAGCTCGGGCACCCCGGGCTGGTGGCGGCGAACGTCAGTTCGGCCTACAGACGGATTCGGGGCGCCCTGACGGCGGACGGGCTTGTCGTCAACGACGGCGAGGGCGTGCTGCTGGCCAACATGTCTGCCTGCGGCCGCGAGGTCATGCGGCGACGCCGCCACCTCCGCGGCAAGTTCAGGATCTCGGCGCGCAGCCTGGGCATGGATTTCGACAGCGGGCGCCGGGCTGGAGTGAGCGCGCGGGCCAAGCGCGCTGCTACCGTGCTGCGCCGTGCTGCGCGCATTCGTGTGATCCGTGCTCCACGCGGCCCAACGCGCCAGCGCGTCTGCCTCGGACTGACCCCAGCGGGCACCTGGGGCGCGGGGGTGACGGGGAGGGATTGGGGCGGGATCGAACCGATGAGACGTGCAGCGCACTCCGCCTTGCATGTGCACGAAGCCCAGCCCGTCGCTCCCTCGATGTCGACCTCCACCTCTCCCCCGCCTCTTCGTGGGCCGTGGGGCCCGCTTGCGCTTGCGCTGCGGGGCCCATTCACATGCTTGCCCCGGCGATTTGGTCCTCGTGGGCACCTCGGGATTCGATTGCTCGGCTGATGTTTGCCTCTGAGGCCGCTTTCATGGCCGACCCCTCCAAAAGCGACTGGCCCCTGGTCAAAGGTCCGATTTCGGCCGCCGTCGCCAGCTGCCGTCGCATGGGTTGGAGGCTCGGACCAGGAGTGTGCATGCTTTTTAACTCAGGATGATTATAACATTGATGCCACTAGTATGTGCCCTCGCTCTGTGCTGCGCGTTGCTCGCCTCGCGATCGATGGTTGGCTGATGGATCGTGCCCGCCAGGGCTGCGACTACATGTCGAGCCTCTTACATAGGCCGCACTTGTCACCCACCCGCAAGCTGTGCACTGGAGCGTGCGGGCCTGACTGGGGCATCCAGCATCAGGCCAGTCTCCGAGCGATTGCAGCGAATGGCATTTGGGAGCGGGCTCGCGAGTACAAGCACGGTCTGACGACCGATCCGTCGCGCCCCCTGTGTGGCTGTTGTCCTGGCGCCCTCGCCGCTTAGATTGCGGGTGAGTGCTCGGCCACCTGGCAGTATGTGCGGGGCTATGACCTCCCCCCCTGTGTCCGTGAGGGCCTTCGTGAGCGCCCCGACTGGGCCCTTTGGAGGCGAGGCCTTGTCCCCGACCCTCGGCCCTGGGTGATCGGCCCCTCCCCCTCCCTACTCGTCCGCTGGCTCGTGCGTCCGCTGGGCGGCCATTTCGAAGGCGAGGCCTTCGGCGACGGCTCGTGCGTGTCGCTCGTACAGGGCGACATGTGTCTCCTGCGCGCGGGCTGGTGTGTCGCGCAGGTCTACGACAGTGGGGGCCTCGTGGCGTCCCTGTGCGGTCTGCTGCCTGGCCCGCACGTCGGACCTGGCCGAGGCGCATGGCCTGCTCATGTATCTCGCGCGCGCTGGGCTGGGCCCCTTTCGCTACCATTCGTACTGCGATTGGGTGGTCTCAAGCTTCCAGCGTGGCCGTGTCGAGACCGCGGGCGCCATGTGCGAGGGCGCTGACGCGCGGTCTCAGATATGGGGTCGCGCGGGCGACCTTGGGGGGGGGAGCGCGGAAGGTGAAAAGGCCATGCCCGCCGCCTCGCGAGGACGTGCAGGAGCTGGGTGCTGTCGCGAGGTGGGGGAACCGCCGCGCTGATGCTGGCGCCCGCGTGGGCGCCCCCCTCCATCCCAAGGATGCCGGGGCCGGCCGGCGTGTGCAGCGCTCCTTTAAGCTGGTCGCCATCGTGGCCAAGTTCCTTGCCGGGACAATGCAGCCTGTCGGCCCCAAGTCGCAGCAGGCTGCGCCGCGGACAGCTGCGGCGGGCCAAGCGACGGGGGCCGACGCCAGCCCTCACGGCGGACACGGGGCCGCCCCCTGATGCCCCCTTGCCCGTGCCGTCTCCCGCGGGCTTCAGGTGCGCCAGGTGCTTCCGCGTCGCTCGGCAACGGGGCGCCTTCATCCCAGCCGTGTGCGCCCCTGCAAGGGCCGCCGCGTCTGGCACGTTGGCCAGTTCGTCATCTGCGCCCGCTGTGGTGCGCGCTCCAGCGAGAATGCGCAGCTCCTGGCGCTCACTTGCCACGGTGGAGTGCCCCCCGAAACGCGCACTAGTTTAGACCGTCTCTGGGAGGGCTTGCGCCCTCGTACTGGGCAGCCGCTGCTGTCGTCTGTGCAGGGGCAGCTGAGGCCTCGCCCATTCGGCGAGTATGTCCTCGACGCCACCTGCGGGGGCCTTGGGCTAGCCTCATGCCCCTTCCTCGTGCGGCACTCCCGTGTGCGATGTGCCCGAGGTTTTTCTTGTCAGGCTCTCCCCTGAGTCTGTCTGCGTAGCAAGCCCCGCTTGCACGCTTTCAGCCGCGCCTGGATAAGCCCCCTCCTCCTCCACCCCCTCCTCCTCCTACTCCTCCTCTTTCCCCTTCTCCTCCTCCTCCTCCTCCTCCTCCTCCTCCTCCATCTCCTCCTCTCCCTCCCCCTCCTCCACCGTCTCCTCCTCCTCCTCCTCCTCCTCCTCTTCCTCCTCCTCCTCTGGTCGCCTACGGCCCCGGGGGAAACCGTGCAAGGGAAAGATAGTCATGTGGTTCCAACAAGGACCACCGGGAAAGGGGCTTTGAGACGGGCGGTGCCGATTGACCAAGTTCGTTCGGCTTCGCCCACAAGGTCGCTGCGCGACGCTTTCGCTTGCACTTCTCGAGGTCTCACATGCAACGCCGCGGTCTCAGGAGTCCCTTCCGCTGGCGTCCCTTTTGGGAAACGTATCAGAGAGAGATATAGCTCGATCGGTTTTTGTACCGAACCGCCCAAACCAAATGCATCCCAGCCGATGGCAGCTCCCGATCGTAGCCGGTCGGTGGGGTATGCGGGGGGCAACTGTTTGCGGCAGTTCGGTGCACCAGCGGATCGAAATCATGCTTCCCCTCGGGGTCACCCCCCGTTTTTGGTGGATCCCGAGAGCTGCCTCGCCACGCCATCTCCCCCTTCGGCCGACACGGGCGTCCGCGTCCGCCGCTCCACGGGGAGATCCCCCATGTGCGGCAGGGCTCTGGCAGCGGTGGAGATGTGGATCTTCCTCTGGCGGTGCGGCAGGGACCCCTCGGGCCTCACCGCGTCCAAGGCTCGGGAGGAGGACGAAGGAGGAGGAGGCGGAGGAGGAGGAGGAGGAGGAGGAGGAGGAGGGAGGAGGAGGAGGAGGAGGAGGAGGAAAAGGAGAGGAAGAGGAGGAGAAAAGAGGAGGAGGAGGAGGAGGAGGAGGAGGAGGAGGAGGAGGAGGAGGAGGAGGAGGAGGAGGAGGGAGGAGGAGGAGGAGGAGGAGGAAAGGAGGAGGAAGAGGAGGAGGAAAAGAGGAGGAGGAGGAGGAGGAGGAGGAGGAGGAGGAGGAGGAGGAGGAGGAGCATGAGGAGGAGGAGGAGGAGGAGGAAAAGGAGTCGCCCGAAGCAGCAGACCTATCCAATCATACGCTCTCGGCTTTCGGAGGTCCGCACGGATTCCTGGGTTGGCGCCGGGGCCCCCTGGCGGCGCCTCCAGCGCTGCCATCTGCGGGTGGCCCGCGCGCCAGGCAGGGGACTTCAGAGCCGATGCAAGGCATCTGCGCGCATCTCCGACAGTTTTACGTTTGTGTGTTGTTTCTTCTTCGATTCGCTTGCGGGCTATATATTTTCCTCGGCCTCGCGCCCTGGACGCCGCGCCCGGCGACCGCGTGGACCTGGGGCGGCTGTGCGCGGATGCCCCGCGCGGGGCGGACTTCCACGTGATCGCGTCCCCTGGGGTCGCGCCTCAGTGCCCAGACCGACCGCGAGGGCACGGATATCTACATGATCGTCGCTCGTGAGGAAGGGCCGCGATGATCGCTGGCGAAAGGTTATGATGTGTTTTCTATGTTCTGGCGCGTAATCGTCGTTGCCCGCCCCCCCGGGAAACGGTAACGGTCGTGTGTGTGTGTGTGTGTGTGTGTGTGTGTGTGTGTGTGTGTGTGTGTGTGTGTGTGTGTGTGTGTGTGTGTGGGGGGTACGTGCTGGTGCTCGCGCGCTGGTGCTCGCGCGCGTACTGTGCGATCGCAGCGCACCCCCGCCCCGACGTGCCCCACCCCGCCCAAGCGTTGTGATTACCTGGGGCCCGAACCCGCTCCCACCCCGGTTAACGCGACTGCTACTGGAAAAGATAAGAAACAATCTCTACGGAGCGTGTCTCTCATTCTCGTTCGGGACTCTGGGAGACGTCTCGTCGGCGCGGCTGGAACTCTGGTCAGCTCCAGCCCTTTGAGGGGTCCATGGGCAAACGGTGAGGCGAGCACACGCAGTGCAGCACGGAGGGAAGGGCTTGCAACAGCGCTTCCTCGCCTCCGCAACCATTTGCCTCAGAGGCCCCACGGAGGGCCGTGCTGGCAGCACGCGTTTTGCGCTGCACACTCGTCGATTCCAGGACAAGAAAGTGGTGAGGCGGGCACCTCCGCGGGAGGGCGCGAACTGCACACCAGCGCCTGCCCTGGCCAGGCCAACCCCGGGCCCAGGATCGGCTCGGCGCAGACGCCCTCCTCCTTGAGATCCGACGCCTCGAAACAATGGCAGCAGCGCAAGAAAAAGGCACGACAGGGGCCCCGGGGCAGGCCGATGCATCAAACCGGCCACACACGTCAGAAATATTGGCAGGCCGAGATCTGAGGCACCTTGGCGTAGTGGCTCTGTGCAGTAGTGCTGCACCGCGGCCCAGTCCCATGGCAGGAAGCTCTTCGAAGCTCTTGTCAGGAAACAAGGGCTCCCCCGAGGGCGCGAAGTTATTCGCGCTTCGCGCTTCGCGGTCCTCGTTTCTCCTCCCCCTCCTCCTCGTCCTCCTTTTCTCCCTTTGGGGGGGCGGCGCGAGAGCGCGAAGTTATTCGCGCTTCGCGCTTCGCGGAGCGCGAAGCGCGAAGTTGGGAGCCCTAGAGGAGAAGGGCTCAAGGGTGGACGATGGACCCGTCGTGCTGCGGCATGTCTTTTGAGCCAGGTCGATCCGTGATGGTCCCAGGGCCCAAGCCCGGGCGAAAACGCTCAGGAGGGAAAAAAACACACAGACACAATTCATCGTCGATCCCCAGGAAAATATAGGAAAATATGGGAAGTGGTGGGGAAGACAAAAACCCAGAAAATATGGAAAAATATGGGGGATATTTTTATTTGTGTGTATTTATTTGTGTGTCCCAGTTCCCCTTGAAACGCCTTCTGTGAAAGCTGCAGAGCTGGGATCTCAGGCTCTTGGCTTGGCCGGGCGGGCGTGTGCGTCGATCGGTTGGCGGCCTCCTGAAGGTGGCCATCCTGGCGCAGTCCCTGCCGGAGCGCGGCGCGGGGCCGACGACCCAGATGGGCAGCGAAGCAGCGGAGACGGTGCTGGCGAGGTGAGACGGAAGAAATCGGGGTGGACTGTGCCGACATTGGCGCGTAAGCTGCCCGCGTTAGGTCGCGCGTAAGCGCCCTCGTCTCCAGTGTGTGGCGTGCCACGATGGCGGCCCGCGTCAGCCGCCGCGTAAGGTCGCTATGCCATATCGGGTAAGACTCGTTTCTTTTTCGTCGCTCAGGTGGAAGGGGCTGTTCGAGGAGGCGGAGTACGACGAGCTCTTCGACGGCATGGCCGACGGCGCGGAGCTCTGCGACGGCGAGCTCCCGTCCCACAGCCAGCTGAACATCCGCGAGGTTCAGAGGAGGAAATGTACCGATGCCGCTATGCGGGGCCAGGAACATGTCCATTATACCATGTTACGCTTTCCACCACTTAGTGGCAAATGGCGGCACTTGTCCACCACGCACTGTGTACATGTATATGTATGTATGAAAGAGCGCGTTCTGCGGTCGCTTGGAGGGGAGGGGTTTGGAACTGGACCCCCCCCTGGATTGAAGGGGGGGTGGGAGTTTTTTCTGGACCGGCGCCTGCGCCTGCGGCGGCGGGCGGCGGCGGCGGAGTGCATCGACGAGGACGACGGCGACGACGATGACGACGACGTCGACGCTCCGCCACCGTGCCCGGTTTTGGGCCAGAGTCCCAATAGATGCCTCTTGGGGTCTCGTCGGAGGGCTCTCGGGGGCCTCTGAAGGGTATTTGTGAAGCCTGCTGGGCGCTTCTCTTGGGGCCCCTCTGAGGTGGTGGTGGTGGTGGCGGGCCGGTGGCGGTGGTTGTTGCGGTTGTGGTGGTGGTGGCGATGGTGGTGGTGTGGTGGCTGGTGGCGGTGGTGGTGGTTATTGTGGTGCTGGTGGTGGTGGCAGGTTGTGGTGGTGGTGGTGGTGGCGGTGGCGGTGGTGGTTGTGGTGCGATGGTTTCTGGTGGTGGTGGTGGTGGTGGGCAAGGTGGTGGTGATGGTGGCGGTAGTGGTGTGGTGGTTTGTCGTGGTGGTTGTGGTGGTGGTAGTGGTTGTGGTGGTGGTGGGTTGTGATGGTGGTGGTGGCGGTGGTGGATGTTGTGGTGGTGGTGGCGGTTTGTTGGGGTGGTGGGTGATGGTGGTGGTGGTGGTGGTGGTGGTGGTGTAGTGGTTTGTGGCGGTGGTGGTGGTGGTGGTAAGGGTGGGTTGTGGAGGTGGTGGTGGCGGTGGTGGTGGTTGTGGTGGTGGTGGTGTGGTGGTTTGTCGTGGTGTTGGTGGTTGTGGTGGTGGTGTGTGATGGTGGTGGTTTTGTGGTGGTTTGTGTGGTGGTTGTGTTGGTGGTTGTGCAGGTGGTGCTGGTGCTGGCGGTGGTGGTGGTTGTGGTGGTGGTGGTGTGGTGGTTTATTGTGGTGTTGGTGGTTGTGGTGGTGGTGAGTGGTGGTGGTCGTGGTGGTGGTTGTGGACGTGGTGCTGGTGCTGGCGGTAGTGGCGATGGTGGTGGTGTGGTGTTTTGTGGTTGTGGTGGTGGTGGTGGTGGGTTGTGCTGCTGGTAGTGGTGGTGGTGGTGGTGGTGGTTCGTCGTGGTGGTGGTGGTGGCTGTGGCGTGGTGGTGGTGGTGGTAGTGGTGGTGGGTTGTTGTGGTGGTGGTGCTGGTGGTCGAGGTTAGGTGTTGTGGTGGTGGTGGTGGCTGTGATGGGGGTTGTGTGGTGGTTTGGTGGTGGTGGTGGTGGTGGTGGGTTGAGGGGTGGTGGTGGTGGTGGTGGTGGTGGCGGTGGTGGTGGTGGCGTGGTGGTTTGGTGGTGGCGGTGGTGGGCTGTGGTGTTGATGGTGGTGGTGCTCTGCTGGTAGTGGTGCTGGTGGTGTATGGTGGGTGGTGGGTGGTGGTGGTGGTGGTGCTGGTTGTGGTTGTGGCGGTGGTGTGGTGGTTTGGTGGTGGTGGTGGTAGGTATGGTGGTATGGTGTGGTGGTTTGGTGGTGGTGGTAGGTTGTGGTGGTGCTGGTGGTGGTGTCGTTTTTGGCGGTGGTGGTGTAGTGGCTTGTGGTGATAGTGGTGGTTGTGGTGGTGGTGGGTCGTGGTGTTTGTGGTGGTGGTGGTGGCGGTGGTGGTGGTGGTGTGGTGGTTTGTGGTGGTGCTGGTGGTGTGGCTTTCGGCTCTTCCCGCCACCGTGTTTTGGACTCGGGTCAGAGTTCTAATTGATGCCTCTTGAGGTCTCGTCAGAAGGGTCTCGGGGGCGTCTGAGGAGCATGTGCGAAGCCTCGTGGACCTTCTAAGGGCCTCTCGGTGGCTTTCAGGGCGAGGGCTCGATATGGCGATTCGTGTGTTCCCTCTGCGGCCTCTGGGCCCTCTCTGGTCATCGTCGCTGCGTCCCCGCCGTCGGCGCCGCTGGCCGCCGCCAGCGCCAGCGCCGGCGCCGGGGGAGCGGGGGTGGGGGCGGGTCCCCCCTCCCCAAGGGCCCTCTCTGGTCGTCGTCGCTGCGTCCTCCCCGCCGTCGGCGCTGCTGGCGGCCGCCGGCGCCGGCGCCGGCGCCGGCGCCGGGGGGGTGTTCCCAAGGCAACCGCCCGTGAAACTCGCTCTCTCGTATGTATGTGTATATGTATATGTTCGTTTCAACACCTGCCGGCCCGGAGGACCGGCAAGAAACTTCTACACTATACGTTGCCCTGTGGCGTTTCTGCGAAGCCCCATGGGACAGGATCCAGATACCTTGGTGTACATCTATACATATATATACATCTATATATTGTCTGTATGCCTGTATGCATGGCTGTCTGTCTGTCTGTCTGTCTCTGTGTATGTATGCATGTATGAATGTATGTATATACGTACGTACGTATGCATGTATGTATGTATGTATGTATGTATGTATGTATGTATGCATGTCTATATGTATGTATGTGTGTGTATGCAAGCATGCATGCATGCATGTATGTATGTGTGTATGTATGCATGTCTGTATGTATGCTTTTGTATGTATGTATACGTATGTATGTCTGTATGTCGGTGTGGCTGTTTGTGTGTATGCTATATGTATGTATGCATGCATGCATGCATGTATGTATGCATGTATGCATGTATGTGTGTGTATGCATGCATGTGTGTATGTATGCATGCATGCATGCATGTATGTATGTATGTATGTATGCATGTATGTACGTATGTAGGTATGTAGGAACGTAGGTATGTAGGTAGGTCGGTATGCAGGTATGTGTGTATGTGTGTATGTGTGTGTATGTGTGTATGTGTGTATGTGCGTATGTATGCATATGTGTATGTGTGTATGTGCGAATGTATGCATGCATGCATGCATGCATGCATGCATGCATGCATGCATGCATGCATGCATGCATGTATGTATGTATGTATGTATGTATGTATGTATGTATGAAAGAGCGTGTTCTACCGCTGCTGGCGGAAAACCGGGGGGGTCACTACCGGTTCGAACCCCTCCCCCCCCCCCCCTCCGGAAAACCGGGGGGGGTCACTACCGGTTCGAACCCCTCCCCCCCCCCCCCTGTCATCATGAAAAGGGGGGGGGGTCACTACCGGTTCGAACCCCTCCCCCCCCCTCCGGATCCGGAAAACCGGGGGGGGTCACTACCGGTTCGAACCCCCCCCCTCCCCTCGAAAACCGAGTGGGGGTGCGGACAGTGGTGGGGACGGTGTTGGTGGGGACAGTGGTGAGGGGATAGCGGGACAGTGGTGGGGACAGTGGGACAGTGGGACAGTGGTGGGGACGGTAGTGGTGGGGACAGTGGTGGGGACAATGGTGGGAACAGGGGGGGACAGTGGACAGTGGTGGTGACGGTGGTGGTGGGGACAGTGGTGTGGGGACAATGGGAATGAGGTGGAAACAGTGGGACAGTGGAGGGTACAATGGTGGTGGGGACAGTGGTGAAGGCGGTGGCGAGGACGGCGGTGGGACAATGGGACAGAGGTACAGTGGGGACAGTGGTGGGGACAGTGGGGACAGTGGTGGGAACAGTGGGACAGCTCAGTGGGACAGCGGAGGAGTCAGTGGGACAGTGGGGACAGTGGGGATAGTCGGGCAGTGGTTGGGGCCGTGGAGACAGTGGGGAGAGTGGAACCGTGGTGGGAACAGTTCTGGGGACAGCGGGGACAGTGCGACAGTGGTGGGGCCACTGGTGGGGACAGTAGGGGCGGTGGTGGAACCAGTGGGGACAGCGGTGGTGAGGACAGTGGTGCTGGGAACACCAGTGGGGGATGTGATGCGGACGGTGGTGGGGACCGGGAGTCGTTTGCTGGCGGTGAGTAGGGGGGAGGGGGGGTTCGAACCGGTAGTGACCCCCCCCGGTTTTCCGGATCCGGAGGGGGGGGGGGGGGGGAGGGGTTCGAACTGGTAGTGACCCCCCCCGGTTTTCGAGCGGGAGGGGGGGGGGGGGAGGGTTAGGGGAGGGGGGGGAGGGTGGGGAGGGGGGCTGGGGGGGGATTTTCGGAGGGGGGGGGGGGGGCGACCCCCGGGTTCCGGAGGAAAAGGTTGGCAATTTTCCACAGTAAAGCGGCGGTGGATCACGCTCTCTCGTCGTATGTATGTATGTATTGTATGTATGTATGTATGTATGTATGTATGTATGTATGTATGTATGTATGTATGCATGCATGCATGCATGCATGTATGTATGTATGTATGTATGTATATACATGCACATATGTGCACATGTATATGTATGTATGTGTATGCATGCATGCATGCATGCATGCATGTATGTATGTATGCATGTGTCTCTCTCTCTCTATATATATAGTCGCTCTTCCCAGAAAAGGTACGGATGCTGCTACCTTACCCTCGTTTGCGCCTTGTCAGGCTTCCTGGATTGCATTCGTCGCCGTGTCTGGATCTGCATCTAACTCCGGGTTCGAGCGCACCCGGGGAGAGGGCTGGGGCGTAGCGGCATCGGCACGCTTCGGTTCCCGAGAGGCTGGCTTCGCCGAGAACGAGGCGGTGGAGCCTCTGAAGGACTGAGCAGGGCGTGGCGGCCTCTGGCGCATTCGTTGTGCTCCTGCTGCGCTTTCGGGTGCTGCTCGCAGCCGGTTCCCCTGCCCCCGGTCCCCGAGGTCCCCTCGGATGAGCTGGCCGCTCAAAAAAGGGAGGGAAGCTCGGGGGACTTAGGGGCTCTTCGGGTGCACCCCTATCGAGGATGGGCGCCCCCCACTGTGAGCGCCCCCCCATAGTATGACACCATTTTTGGTCCAGTCGAAAAGCCTACAAACTCGAGATCAAGGTCGCCATGCCCCTCGTTAATTAGCTGCCTGCGATGAGAGGCGAAGGGAAAGGAACGTCGGCAAATCCGACTGAGTCTGATTCTTACCGCATCGCAGATTTGCCCCGGGGCTTGGGACGAATGAGCGGTCGTTCAGGACAAGCGACCTTTCGTCGGCCCGACAGTGTCCGATAAATCATCAGGGGTGCCCTGAACATATACTGATTGACTCAGCGCGCCGACTCACCAACCCGCCGTAACACCAATTGGTTCGTGTGCATCTCTAACATTGGTGGGAGGTTTCGAGCGTCGTGTTCATGTTTTCGAGGAGGACGCATTGGGAGGTTCGGAAGGAAGTGGAAGTCATCTCGGGGCTTCTTCAAGACCCCCGCGACTGCAAATGTGAGCAACTTGCGCATTTTGGAGCTTCATTTGTGTTCATCCACTTTCAATGAAACGCAGGCAGCTTCTGGGGCAGCCCCCAGGCTGTCTTGGCGGCCTCCCTGGGACTTCTCAGGTCGAACTTCGGGTGTCTCGTGACTTTTTTCGCGGGCGTGTGGAAGCATCTCTGGGGCACGTGGGACGCTTTTCTGTTTTAGTTAACCCATGGCGAGAACGGGCGTGACTCCAAGTTCCACAGAGTGAATTGCACTGGATAGATTGCACCGCATAGAGTCTCGTTTTGACAAACATTAAAATCTACCCCCCCCGGAACTATCGATTCCCATTTTGATTGTATCATCCCAATTGATGTTGCACCCATCGTTCATGTTCAATCTGAGTTCACACCATCCCAGCCAGGCCGTTCCCCCCCATCCATTTCAAATCATACGATGCGCGCGCATGCGTTCATCAACAGTCACATCTGTCCAATATTCCCTTGCAAACAATGGGGCGACGTCGACACGTACGCGCCGTCGCGCGCATGCATCTTAGTTGTTGTTGTTGGTGTTGTTGTTGTTGTTGTCGTTGTTGTCGTTGTTGTCGTTGTTGTCGCTGTTGTTCTTGTTGTTGTTGTTGTTGTTGTTGTTGTTGTTGTTGTTGTTGTTGTTGTTGTTGTTGTTATAGCTGTTGTTAATGTTGTAATTAGTGTTATTGTTATTGTTATTGCTGTTGATGTGGTTGTTGTGATTGTTGCTGCTGCTGTTGTCGTTGGTGTTGTTGTTGAACTCGCATATCTGAAGAATATGTATTGTAGATCCCCCCTCACCGGTGCATATTGGTTTTTATCAATCAAAGTGTGCCCCTCTATTTTCGCACCCTGTTTTTTGACAGGGAAGGTCTTGGTGCTCAAACTGTACCCCTGGCCCCCCGGATCATAACAATAACGGCTCCCGCTTGAAACGTCCTCCAAATTTACTCAGGACCCCCGCTCCCGCCAGAGACTTCCTCACAATGTACTCAGGATCGGTGCTCCCGCTTGTGACTTCGTCGCAATTTAGTCAGGTCCCCCGCTACCATCTGAGACTTCCTCGCAATGTACTCAGGAACGGCGCTCCCGTTTGAGACTTCATTACAATTGAATCAAGACGTCTCCGCAATTTAATCAAGACCCCCGCTCCCTCCAGAGAACCCTTCACATTTTATTCAGGAATTGCGCTCTCGCCTGTGATTTTCATGCAATCTATTCAGAAACCGCGCTTTCGACGCTCAGGAAACACGCTGCGCCATGGACGCCGTCACAATTTACTTAGTAATCGCGATCTCGCCATATTCAGGCATCCCGCTTGAATGTCCCATCCGCCCGACCCGCCCGTCAGGGGATCGCCCGCCCGTCGTGGGCTCCCGCCCGAGACTTCCTTCAGGAACGGCGCTTTCGCCTAGATTTTCTTCGAACGTTCAAGCTCTAACCTTCCTGCTCCTCCTCCCTCTTCCTCCCTCCTCCCTCCTCTCCTCCTTTTTCTCTCCCTCCTCTCTTCCCTCATCTTTATGCCTCTCTGCCCTATCCCCTCTCCCTCCTCTCCCTCCTCCCTTCTCCCTCCCCTCTCCTGCCTCCTCCCTCCTTTTTTTTTTCTCTCTATCTCTCTCTCTCTTTCTCTCTCTTTCTCTACCTCACTTATCTGTCTTTCTCTCTCTCTCTGCCTCTAATCAACCGCCCCCCTCTTCGCTCCTTCTCTCCTGGCGTTCTCCTTTTTCCTTCGTCCCTCCCCCTCCCTTCCTCCCACTCTCCCTCGTTCTCCCCCTCCTCTTTTTGCAGGGCCCACACCAATTCCAATGGCGGGCACATGTACGCCCACAAAGGATTGCCCGCCCGTTCAGGTCTGCCCGCCTGCCTAAGCCCGCCGCCCCCCGCAAAGAGAAATAATCCCCCAAAGGGGGGGTGTGATCGAAGACAACAAGGGCGGGTGTCGAGGGTGTGGGGGACTCGTTCTGAATGACGCGCGGGCAAGTAAGAACAAACAGTCTTCTAATGATTGTTTGTTGTTGTTGTTGTTCTTGTTCTTGTATGTTTCTTGTTGTTGTTCTTGTTTTGTTTGTTTGTTTTGCCAAACTTGGTTTCGCACGGATTTCAAAACCGAATTTCCCGACATCGTGGTAAAACCAATGGGTGACCACGCGGAACTCTCACGCGCGCGTGCCGGACTCATTCGAAAGCCTTTGCGCTCTTGCTAGGGGGGGGCGCCTTCCTTGCCAACTAATATCATGCGGACCGCTCTCCCGCGCCGGCCGCGCGCGCATGTCGAAATGCTTCAACACTTTCACCACCGTCACGCGGTCGCCCTCATCGTCGTCGGCATGACCAGCATCGGCGCCGTTATTGGCCTTGCCGTCATCATCTTCATCCTCGTCACCTTCATCGCGGGAACCACTGTCCTGTTTGCCGTTGTCGACGTCGCCATGATACTGGGCCCCCCCAAGTCACCGACTTGCACTGAAGTGCCCGCGCGTCAGCGCGGCCTGCGAGGCGCGCTGGTAAGTTTCCAGCGGTCAGGGCCACCGCGGCCGCGTCGGTCGCGCCAGATTAGCTGGCCGCTCTGCGCGCGAGCTTGCGCGAGCTAGCGCGGCCGCAGCGACCGTCCATCCAGCGCTCAGCAGTCGTCGCAGTCGCCGCCGCATGGGTTTTGCAAACCGAGTTGCGGCATGGGTGGGTGGGTGGGGCGATTGCGCGAGCACTGGAGTTCACAGTTTCCAGTTCGGAAGGGTGAAGTGCACCCCGCAGATATGCATTGCATGTTCTGTATCACATTTATTGCGTGATATCAATTGCACAACGTATACTGCGCCGCGTAGATCGTGCACATTTCTTTCGCCACCAAAAAATCTCTCTTTGAAGATGCCCCCCCGGGACTATCCGCGCCCATTTTCGCATTGCAATCTGCGTGGGGTTTTGGCCCATCGGCCATCCCAATTATGATTTCGTATCATTCCAGGGGAAGCGGTATCGACCCCCCCCCCCCGTCATCCTCCGAAACACATGTGCGCGCGTGCGCTTATATCAAAATCATTGGTTTTCCAGAGTCCTTTGCAAGAAACGGGGCGAAGTGCGCGCGCGTGCGTCGTCGCGCGCGCGTGCTGACATCTTCCAAAAACTACAGGTTTCGTAAGGATTGCAAATGGAGTGCCCAGTGCACATATAAAACACACGTGGTTTCTCAACGCGGATTTCCCGGAGCAGATTTTCGCGCGCGCTCTTGCGAAATAGAGGAAGCCATAAGTTGTTCAACACTTTCATTGCATCCTACCACAAGGGCATCGCGCGCGCATGCCGAACATCGTTCGAACGCCCTGGCGCGCGCGCTGTCGCGAGAAGCCGCTGCAACATCGCGAACGCGCGCCGTCGCGCGCGCATGCCGAAACCCGTCCAAAAAACCAGCGTTCCGCGAGGATTTCAAAACCGAGTGTCGCGAAACTGTGTAGCAACATACGGCCTCGTAACGACAGCTGTCGACGAAAAACCTGCGCTCGCGCTCTTGCGAATTCTTGCGGGCACTCGACGTTCCCCAGCATTTCTGGATGGAATTCTGCCGAACGGGCCTCTAGCACCGCGCCCCGAGATGATTCGGACATCCTCGCGCGCGTGCCGGGGGGGCACGGTCCGTGACAAATGCGGGTCACTCGCGCGTCGGCCGCGCGCTTGTGTCGAACTCGATCCAAAACTTTCATCACCGACGCGAGGGCGCCGCCGTCGTCGTCGGCGTGATTGGCGTCGGCGACGTCACTGGCCGTGCCGTCGTCGTTGTCAACATCGTCGCCAGCATCGCTGCTATCATCGTCGTGTTTAGTTTTGTCGACGTTGCCATGATGCCGCGCCCGCCCAAGTCGCCGACTCGTATTGATGTGCCCGCTGGGATGTGCCCAGCGGTCAGCGCCACCGTGGCCGCGTCGGTCGCGCCGAACCCAGCTGGTCGCCGCGCGCGAGTGCACGCGCGGGTTTGCGCGGCCGCAGAGATGCAACAGCCAGCGCCAAGCACTCTGAGCAATCGCCGCCGCTCGTGTTTTGCAAGACAAGGCGCGGGCGGGCGGGCGCGATGATTGCGCGAGCAGGGGGGCTGACAACTGCGAGTTCCACAAGTGACGTGCACTACCAAGATTGCACCACGTAGGGCACGCTACATATGTGGCACCGCATAATTTGCGCCGCGCATGTAGCACCGCTTAGATTGCACCGCAGAGGCTGCTCGTTATAAAGTCTCCATTCTGAAGAAAGAGAATAGACCCCCCCCCCCCCCCCCCCTGGATTATCAGCCCCCCCCTTTCGTATTGCAATCTGCATGATTTTGCCCCATCGTTCATCCTTAATATGAACTCGTGCCATCCCATCCGAGCCGGTATCGCCCCCCCCCCCCCCGCCATCTTCCGCAGCGTTGGCATGCGCGCGGCCTCGTTTATGAATCATCAGTTCCCAATAACCTTTTGCAGCCAAAATGAGACGAAGTGCACGCGCGCGCGCGTAGTCGCGCGCGCGTCCCGACATCCTTTAAACAAGCCATGGGTTTTGTAACGATTGCAGAATCGAGTGTCCATCAACCACGTAACAACGCAGGTATTTCGCAACGCGGATTGTCAGAATAAGTTTGCGCGCGCTCTTGCGAATGTTTTAAGAAAACAAGCGATTCTCAACATATTCGCAACATGCTACCAGAACGGCTTCGCGCGCGCGTGTCGAAATCGTTCGGGCGCCCCCCTGCGCGCTTGCTGTCGCGAGAATCTTTTTGCAACGACTGGGACGAGCTGCGCGCGCGCGTCGTCGCGCGTGCATTTCGAAATCCGTCAAACATCCCCGTTTTTCGTGAAGATTTCAAAACCGGGTGTCCAAAAGAAATGAAACACCTCACGTCGTTTCGCAGCATCAGTTTTTTGAATATTCGTTGGGACAAAAGTGCGCTCGTACCCGTGCGTTTTTTCAACACAACCATCGGCTTTCAGGATTGTCGTAGAATCCTGCCAAACGGGCCTCTCGCGCCGCATGTCGAGATCATTCCCGCGCCCTTGCGCGCGTGGTGGTGGGGG
>CAUYUJ010008558.1:258948-283948 GCA_963575745.1 Prorocentrum cordatum | reverse complement strand
GCGTAGATGCCCTCACGCCTACAAGCCGGAATCCTCGTCCGCCCAGACGCTGTCCACCGCGCGGAGGGCTCCGACGTGCCCCTGAGCCGCCTGCGAGCCGGGGGCGCCAATAGCAAACAAATAGTAATTATCAACATGAAATAACTTAGACACCTACGTACACACATGATATACATATACAGATGTATACATACATATACATACAACTAAACATATGCACATACGAGAAAGCATACATACAAGGTACATATGCATAACCATACACATGTGCATACCAATATATGTATACCGTACGCATACACTTACGTATACACGTAAACGTATACGTGCACGTATATGCATACATCTACATATGTATCTACATCTACAGCTACATCTTCTACATCTACATCTACATCTACATCTACATCTACATCTACATCTACATCTACATCTACATCTACATCTACATCTACATCTACATCTACATCTACATCTACATCTACATCTACATCTACATCTACATCTACATCTACATCTACATCTACATCTACATCTACATCTACATCTACATCTACGTCTACGTCTACGTCTACGTCTACGTCTACATCTACATCTACATCTACATCTACATCTACATCTACATCTACATTTACATCTACATCTACATCTACATCTACATCTACATCTACATCTACATCTACATCTACATCTACATCTACATCTACATCTACATCTACATCTACATCTACATCTACATCTACATCTACATCTACATCTACATCTACATCTACATCTACATCTACATCTACATCTACATCTACATCTACATCGACATCGACATCGACATCGACATCACATCTACATCTACATCTACATATACATATACATATACATATACATACACATATACATTTCTACATCTACATCTACATCTACATCTACATCTACATCTACATCTGCATACATCTACTATCTACATCTACATCTACATTTACATCTACATCTACATCTACATCTACATCTACATCTACATCTACATCTACATCTACATCTACATCTACATCGACATCGACATAGACATCTACATCTACATCTACATCTACATCTACATCTACATCTACATCTACATCTACATCTACATCTACATCTACATCTACATCTACATCTGCATCTGCATCTGCATCTGCATCTGCATCTACATCTACATCTACATCTACATCTACATCTACATCTACATCTACATCTACATCTACATTTACAGTTACATCTGCATCTACATCTACATCTACATCTACATCTACATCTACATTTACATCTACATCTACATCTACATCTACATCTACATCTACATCTACATCTACATCTACATCTACATCTACATCTACATCGACATCGACATCTACACCGACATCTACATCTACCTCTACCTCTACCTCTCCCTTTACCTCTCCCTCTACGTCTACGTCTACGTCTACGTCTACGTTTGCGCCTACATCTACATCTACATCTACATCTACATCTACATCTACATCTACATCTACATCTACATCTACATCCACATCTACATTTCCATTTACATCTGCATCTACATCTACATCTACATCTACATCTACACCTACATCTTCTACATCTACATCTACATCTACATCTACATCTACATCTACATCTACATCTACATCTACATCTACATCTACATCTACATCTACATCTACATCTACATCTACATCTACATCTACATCTACATCTACATCTACATCTACAACATCTACATCTACATCTACATCTACAGCTACATCTACATCTACATCTACATCTACATCTACATCTACATCTACATCTACATCTACATCTACATCTACATCTACATCTACATCTGCATCTGCATCTGCATCTATCTACATCTACATCTACATCTACATCTACATCTACATCTACATCTACATCTACATCTACATCTACATCTACATCTACATCTACATCTACATCTACATCTACATCTACATCTACATCTACATCTACATCTACATCTACATCTACATCTACATCTACATCATCTACATCTACATCTACATCTACATCTACATCTACATCTACATCTACATCTACATCTACATCTACATCTACATCTACATCTACATCTACATCTACATCTACATCTACATCTACATCTATCATCTGCATCTACATCTACATCTACATCTACATCTACATCTACATCTACATCTACATCTACATCTACATCTACATCTACATCTACATCTACATCTACATCTACATCTACATCTACATCTACATCTACATCTACATCTACATCTACATCTACATCTACATCTACACACACATCTACATCTACATCTACATACTACATACATACATCTACATCTACATCTACATCTACATCTACATCTACATCTACATCTACATCTACATCTACATCTACATCTACATCTACATCTACATCTACATCTACATCTACATCTACATCTACATCTACATCTACATCTACATCTACATCTACATCTACATCTACATCTACATCTACATCTACATCTACATCTACATCTACATCTACATCTACATCTACGTCTACGTCTACGTCTACGTCTACGTCTACGTCTACGTCTACGTCTACGTCTATGTCTATGTCTATGTCTACGTCTACGTCTACGTCTACGTCTACGTCTACGTCTACGTCTACGCCTACGCCTACGTCTACGTCTACGTCTACGTCTACGTCTACGTCTACGCCTACGTCTACATCTACATCTACATCTACATCCACAACTACATTTACATATGCGCAGACACATACACATACACATACACACATGCACAAATACATCTACACATACATACACACGCACACACATGCATATTAACATGTACGCATACGCATGCACATACACAGACGTGTACACATGTGCACACATACGCGTACAACCATATACACATGCACGTACATCTACAAGCGAATATATAGTCATTGGCGCACGCACGTACATATACATACATACATGCATACACAGGCACACATATACATGTACATATATACATATATATATATATATGTACACATCTACGTCTACACATTCATATACGGCTGCACATATACTTTTTACATCTGTATACGCTATATATATATATATATATGTCTTCTTATGTGTACATATATACCTGTATATTTGTAAACCCACACATATCTATATTTATCCCCTGCACTCTGGCCGGGACCCTCTTGGGCCCAGGAGTTGTGTATGGGCCCTCTTGGCCACGCCAGGCGGGCGTGGCGTATGCAAAGCGGCTGGGTTCAGGACGGGCCTGGCCAGTGAGCAATGGATACCTATAGATTTTGTCGCCGTAGGTTGTGGACGTAAGACTCGGGATTCAGTCGTCGTCGTCGTCGTCGTCGTCGTCGTCGTCGTCGTCGTCGTCGTCGTCGTCAGTCGCCACCGCTGTCGCCGTCGTCGTTGGCGGCGTGGACAGCGGCATCGTCGGCGGCAAAGTCCAAACCCTACGGCAGGTTTGCGCCGCGTTGACGCGGTGGTGACCCCAGCGCGGCCATTCAAGGTTGAACACCGCCCGTTGTAAAAAGTCGGCCGATGCGAGCGATCCGCGCTATCGGAGAGCCGCGATCGTTCGAGGCTGAACGATCCACGCAACGTCGGAAACCAGCGCCCGCGATATCGCGGCGCGAACCAGCCGCACCCTCGCCGATCAACGATTCGGCAGGTCGATGGGCGGCGGGAGTGGGGTGCCGAATTCGTCTAGCACGTGGCGAACTCCGCACTCCCCCCGCGCCCCCCATCGATTCAGGAAAGCTGGTCAGAGCCTGTCGGGCGTTTGACCCAAGCCAGGCAACCTTCAAGGGAGGAAGAACCACCTGGACCAGACAACTGGCGCTTACTAGACGGCCCTGGGCGTTTACTAAACAGCCCTGTCCTGTTCGATTCCTTCCTTGGGCGCGTTTATGAAACGACTTCGCGTGTCGGGTTGGTTACTATGGGGGTGTTTTTTTTGGCCTCCTAAACCTGGGGGACACTCTGCCGCCATCTCCACCGACTGGTGGAAGAAAGGACGGGTGCCCCCAGGAGTTTTGTTGGGCGTGCCCCCCGACCTTCCTGTGGCAGCGTGGCTCTCTGAAGGGTCTTGCGCCCTTTCGCGTGTCCTCTCCTGGAGAGTCGACTGCTGGTGGGGGTAGGGGTTGGGACGTCGCCACCCGAGAGGGGCGTGCTTCTTGGGGCTGGCGTGGGCGCCGACCGCGCGATGGACCACCTCGGCGTGCAGGGAGATCGGGGCGATCGAAATGGCTGCGAAGTCCGACAGCATCATCAACATCATCATTCACATTATCGTTATCATCACTATCACCATCATCACCAGCAACAACAGCATCATCATCAGGTGCGATCGAATGGCTACGGCTAGAATGGGCACGAATGACCGACTGCATTTTTTTAGGCTTCCTAGATGGGATCGGAGTAGTCGGGTTCGGAGGATCGCGCCGCATCGTCGATGCATCGGCGATGCGGCTCGATGTGGAACCCGAATTTGTCCACGCTGGCGGCGGTGCTGGTGCTTAGCCGACGCCGCCGACGCATCGACGAGTTGGCGCGATCCTCCGATCCCATCTACTCCGACCTCATCTGGGAGACCTCTCATCTCCTGTTCCTTTTCGATGCCGGTGTCGCCGCGGGCGTGGTCCGTTTGAGGCAGGAGGCCGCTTGCCCCACGAGCGGCTTCTGCCGGTTGTTCTGGACAGCCACTGTGTTGCTGGACATCGTGCCCATCTTGTCTCTGCATGTTGGAGAGACGCAAAAAGACGGGGTCGTCCTCGCCGACACTGGCGCGTAAGCTGCCCGCGCAAGAAGTCACGCGCAGGCACCCTCGTTTCCAGTGTAGGGTGTTGCGCTGGCGGCCCGCGTAAGCCACCGCGTAAGGTCGCTGTGCCATCGCGCGTAAGACCCATTTCTTTTCGTCGCTCATCTTTGCTGTTGGGCATCGTACCCACTTTTTCTGTGCCCATCTTGGGCGCCCAAAGGAGAGGCCGAGGACGACGAGGAGGACCTGTGGGAGCTCAGCTCCACGGTCTCGCAGGACGCAGGGGCCGTCCCGGGGGCGCCCAAGGTGATTCGAGGTTTGCGACTCGCGGTTCGCGGTCCCTCATCCTCATCCTCTTTTTTGTGATTCTTCTCGATAGCACATCATGGGAGCCTCGTATACCCTCTTACCTCCGCCTTTGGCGTCGACTTGCGCCGCTCAGCGTCTGGTACTCGAGGGGACAGCGCCGATTTGGAGCCGATGAGCGTCGATCGGCGTCGACTCGCAGTAAGCCGCCTGTCCCCCTCCAGGGGGAATGTTGAAACACAGCCCAAGAATAGTCTGGGGACGATTTTGGAGTTTTGTTGTTAATATATATATATATATATATATATATGTATTTTTTGATGTTTGTCCGCCTGTAGGGCGACATGCCCGACCTAAAGCAAGAAGGCAAATGGGCGGCTCCCGTGAGGTGCCTCCGACTCCTCTCCTCCCCGCGGGGGCAGCGCGAGGGCGCGAAGCTGCTCGCTCTCCCCGCCTCGCGCGCCTGCGCGCGAGCGCACCGCTGCCCTCGAGGACGACTGGTCGGAGCCGGGCGAGGTCGACGAGCCCGCTGTGCAGGAGCCGAGCAGTGGCGAAGCGCCCTGGCTCGCCTGTAGGCCCACCCGAGCAGGCTCGGAGAACCCTTTTTGTGGCTTGCCCGCACTGTCCGCAGCACGCTTCTGGCTGGGACCCTCTTGGCTGAGCACATCGGGCTTCTGTATGCTCTAGGAGCACTGCTCTAGTCCTTAGGCTTGGCATCGCTCGGACGTGTGCATTTTTCCTTCGGCGAGGGCCATCGAGGAGCATCCTTGATCATTCGGCGAAAAAGCCACGCACGAAACCGACAAAAAGCACAGGCAATGGACGCCCGAGCGATGGCGAGCAGAGCACTTTTCTGGGTTCCGAGAACCTGTCGTGGCGGGCCTCGAAAAGCATGCCTTGGGCGGCCCTGCCCCTGCTCCAAGGAGGCGGGCGCGGCGGAGCTCGCGGGCCTCCGGGCCGCGGCGCTGCGGGCCCTCGACCGGAGCACCCGCTCCGGCGCCTTCGCGTGGGCCATGGGCCTCATCCGCGAGGGCTCCGCTCCGGCCGCCGCCGCGGGCGCCTGCGCGCCCGCGGGCGGCCGCAGCCTCGCGGCCGAGGCGGCGGCGCCGCTGCTCGAGGGAGGCGCCGGCGGCACCCTGCGCACCCCGCCGGAGGACTGCCGCCCACGGCCTCGGCCCCTCGACGACGCGGCGCAGAAGCCGGCGCTGCCGGCGCCCGAGGCCGGAGACGAGAGAGAGCGGCGTCCGCACAATCGTTCGGAGGCCTGCGCGGGCTTCTCGGGTCGGCGCTGGACCCCCCCCCCCCCCGATGGCGGGCGTAGCTCGCCAGGGGCGGGGCCAGAGGCGCCGCCAGGGGGAGGCAGGGCGGCGCCGATCCCGGAAGTCTGCGCGGAGCTCTGAGATCAAGGGCGGGAAGAACCGCCCCGACCCCCACAAGCGGGCGTTTGCCGAGCGGCCTCGGCGGCCCTGCACCGCTCCGCTCCCTTCTCCTGGGTGCGTGCACCGAACGGCCCTTGCTGGTCGGGGTGCTCCCCGTGAGGGTGGGCTCCCCTGCCCTCGCAGGCACGTCTGGCGCCCGTGCAGCTGCCTTTCTCGCCCCCCCCCCCGCGAGGGGCCGCGCGCCCTCGGCAGGGGCCCGGCCGAGCAGAGCGCGCCCGAGCCCGAGGGGCCCGCCAGCCTGGCCTCGCTGGCCGCCGAGGCCCGCCAGAGCCTCAGCCGGGCGCTGGAGTCGGGGCTTCTCGCCGAGGTGGTCGCGGCGCAGCGCGGGCGCGAGCCGCCCGCCGCGGACCGGTGGCTCCAAGAGGGGGGCCCCGGGGGAACGCGGCGATCGTTTTCTTTTGCGTTGTTTTGCCGATCGGCGCGGGCACTCGATCCCCCCGCCTTGGAGCAGATCTTGGCTGTTTCTTTTGGCGCCTGTTTCGAGCAGGTGGAGTCTCCCCCATAGGGCGCACGGTTCCGAACAGCCGCACTCAGCAGAGGTCTGGGGCCAGACCTCCCCCCCTCCCCCCCTCCTTCTGCCCAGTGTCGAAGCGCCGAACAAGAAAACGCTCACACGTGGGTCCCGAGTGGGGTCAGGGCTGCACGGGCGGATTGCCGTCGTTGGAGGCACGTCCCTCTCGGGACCCCATCCCTCGCAGATCCCCATCTCTCACGCGATCGCAAACATGGATCAAGGGGGCGTGGACTAGCCACGGGTCCCGTTTCCAGGGGCAATCGCCAATCGCAGATTCCCGCCGCCGAGCGAGGCGGTACCGGCCGCATGTTGCGAATGGCACCTCCCCCCATCCATTCGGGGGCGGAAAAGAGGGGGGTGAGGACTAGGGGGGGGTGGATATCATGGCGTGGGCCATGATATTTCCCCAGATTTCATAGCGCCTCTTCTTATTTTAATACGTCCCTGGCCCCCCCGCTGGGCCGCGCACATGCCGCCGGTCATGATTTGCACCCCCCCCTCTTGGACACCCCCCTCTTTGCCGCTCCCGATCCATGGATTAGGCGACCGCGCGCCAAATCCATGGATTGCTGATCCGTGCCTGCGCGCCCCCCGGACTTTTTGGAGCCGCCGTTGCGGAGGAGGCGGGCGCGGCCGCGGGCCCGCCGCCGCCGGCGACGCCGTCGCGCAGGCGCCGTGGAGGCGGAAGCCGTGCGGCAGGCTCGCGGCGTGTCGGCCAGCGGCGGCCCCCCTGCTGGCGTTCATCCTGGGGCGCCGCCAGCGACCCGAGGATCTCACCACCCACCAAACCACCCCAGCCCAACCCGAAGGCTCAGATTTGCCCTCGATTTCCACTGGGGGGGGGGTCGGGAAACATAGGAAAAACACGCGTGGAACCCTTACCCCTCCCAACCCGAAATTCGGGTCTTCGGGTTGGGTTGGGGTGGTCTGGCAGGTAGTCAGGATCGGTCGATAGTTAACGATCTGACGTTTCGGGAACGGCCGATCGTTCCAGGCGGAAGGATGCCAGCGGTGCCAGGAGCCAACGCTTGGGTAGATGCGACACGAGCCTGCTGTACGATATCATGACTTATAGCAAATTGTCATTCCGTCTTCGGAGTGCGTTAGCGTCGATGAGCGTCTGGTGATCGATCAGATAGCCCCGATTGAGCGTCGATTAGCGTTGATTTGGCGTCGATCAGCGCCGATTCGCAAGAGCCGACAAGATGGTAATTCTGTGAGGCTCCCACAAGTCGCCACAGGACTGAACGGGACAATTTTTTCCCAAAGGGGGGCTCCACCAGAGACAATACTCACAACTACGGCACCCACAATTGCACATGGTCGGGTGCTTCGCCAGGCTACCTTTTTGTACCCTGGCGATCACGGGGCCCAGCCGAGTTTTATCGGGCCGGACGAAAGGGGGGGATTGGGAAAGGGGGAGTTACGAAATTTGCTGCATGCAGCTGGTTTCGGCCTCACCGAGGGGCCCATTCCTCGATACATGGCCGCCTCCGGCGCCGGGAGGCGCCAGGAAAATCAGCTACGTGAGCTGATTCTCACCCCCCCCTCTGCTATCCCCCCCTTTCGCCCGACCCGATTTTAAGAGTCCCTGACAGGCCGACGCACACATGCTTGCCAGGCAATACCAATCAACACGTCGAGGGTGGCAGCTTTCCGCGCTGTTCTGCTATATATATATATATATATGTGTGTGTGTGTGTGTGTGTGTGTGTGTGTGTGTGTGTATGGGCTGCCAGCCAGCGTGGGCCCCAGACGGTAAGCTCTTGGCGATCGCGGGCGCTGCCGGGGAGGCGAGGAGAGGAGGCCAGTACTGTCAGAACTCGTGCCAGCGCCAGGAATTCGACTAGACGTAAGAGTGACCTTTCGCCAGAGTGACCTTTGGTGCGGGCGCAGATGGGTCCCCAGATCGCTGAAAACGGAGCAGTAGCAGCTGCTTGCGCGCCCAGGTTTGGTCCCCCCGCGGCCCCCCAAAAGTCGCGCACCAAAGGTCACTCTTACCCAGGGTCACTCTTGCGTATAGCCGAGGAATGGTGGTAGGTCGGGCCTGTCCCCCCTACAGGGGGATTGTCGACGATGAAGAAGAAATACACCGAAAATAGTCAAAAGATAATTCAAAAATTGTCTGGATACGATTTTTACAATATTTTTTGACAGTTTTGGTGTATTTTTGGGGTACTTTCTATTTTTCGTCGAAAATCCCTGTGTAGACACGCCCGACATCAGCATGGTGAGGAATGGCCAACTCCCAGACGGCGCCGATGCGAATCGTGACGTTGCCACGGGAGAGGGGGGGGGTGGCCGGGACGGTCGCGGGCGTTACCGCGAAAGATCATATGCCCGAGTACCCCGGCCCGGGCCCAGGGCCAGGACACCTTCTTGGACTTCCCCCCCAACCCCCATTTTGAGGCCCCCCCTTGGGGGGGCCTCCTGGGCCTACCCCCTGGCCGCCCAAAACAGCCCCGGGGAGCACGACTGAGCGACAGGAGCGGCGCAAGATAGGGCCCAAGACGCTCCAATATGGCCCCAAGACAGCCGAAGAGCCCCCGATATGCCCCCAAGACGCCCCAAGAAGGCTCCAAGATGCTCCCCAAGTGGGCCCAGGACGGCCAAAGTTACCCCAACCTTTTTGCACATCGTTTTGTGTTTCGAGATTATCAGCGTGCAAGACGGCCCTCGATGCCCCCCAAATCGCCCCAACACAGGATGGCCTTCGAGAGCCCCAAGACGGCTAAAAGGTACCCAACATGGCCCAAGAGAAGTTCCAATTGAAATTTCGAACCTTCCGCCATATGTGGGCCCCCGAGGCCGCCAGCAGGCCCCCAAGAGGCCCCCAAGGGCCCCAACAGAGGCCCCAAGAGGCCCCCAAAGGGCCCACGTGAGGCTCCAAGAAGCTTCAAAACTCGCTCCACGAGGCGCACGAGAAGCATGCCAAGATACCCCAAGTTACAGGTATCCACAAAGCCTCTGGCCCAAAACTCAAGCACGGTGGCAGTATGGGCCGAAGGCCGCAGAACCGCCGCCCCCTTCTGATCTATCAAAGGGGTGCCTGGCGTGCCAAACGGTATGGCTTTTGGTTTTGGTTCTTTTTCCAAAAGAACTCCCCCCTGGGGCTTCGTCACGTCCCGCTGGCCACCCGGAAGAGGTGGCTGCAAACGGTTTTCCTGCCCCAGTCGGCCCCAAGATGGCCTCCAAGACGGCCAAGATGCCTCCAAGACGGCCAAGATGGCCTCCAAGACGGCTCAGATGGCCCCAAGATGCCTGAAAGACGGCCCAAGACGTACCCTAGACGGCCTAAGATAGCCTCAAGAAGGCCCAAGACGGCCGAAGTGGCCCCCAAGAGGCCTCCAAGACGGCCCACGAGGCCTCCAAGAGGTCCTCCAGGAAGGCCCGACGAGGCCAACATCATTGATTTTCCTGAGGTTTTTGAAGGATTTTGGCATTTGCGCCTCGGCTTTCCGACGGCCCCAGACGGCCCAAGAGACCCCCAAGATCGCCTCAAGATCGCCCAAGAGGCCTCCAAGATGGCTCCGTGACGGTCCGTAGCCATTTTGGCTCAAGGAATAGGGGACATTTGGTTTGCGCCTATTGCTGCCAAGCCCCTGTTACTCCGCGGTTGCCGCAATGAACGTCGTGGTGCTTGCGGGAGCGTTCGCCATCCTGCTCGTCGGCCGCGGCTGCGTTGCCGCCGACGACTTAGTCAAGACCTCGGAGGAACGCTGCCTGATGGAGGACGATTCGCACAACTGCGACGCCACGAACGAGGCCGATGGCGTGGGGCTACTCCAGTCACGGACGCCGGGCCCCAGCGAAACGCAAATCGCGAACATTTGGAAGGACGAGACGCCGGACCACTAACAATATGAGGAGACGAGAGTGGAGGATACACCGATCGATGTCCATAACCTCAATTTGACCATGCATCGCCAACATAAACATCCTGGCGACATGCATCTCAAAACCATGAGCTGTGAGTTGGAGTGCCCTCAAGCAAACACTTACTGCTGCATAAGGGATGAATTTATTGCTCGCAACTTCATATCAGACAAGACGTTTCAAACTTGCTGTGTGGGTGATAAGGTTGTTCCAGGATATAAGTGCGGATTCGGATATATCGGCCAGTGCACAAGTGGGTATTGTTGTAGCGGCAATGACTCGAAATGTAGCCCGTGCTAGCTCAATTGTCCTCTTCTGAATCCCGCTCGGTATCATGTCCTGCCCGCTCGTATGATAACCTGCGCGTTCATTTTAAAGTCGGGTTCGCCGGGTCTGTCCGCCCGGCGCGACCCCAGCGAAGCGAGATTGGCAACGCGAGATGGGTGAAGCGAACCGTAAGGGCAACAGCAAAAAAGATCGAAGAGTGCAGCGTGGGAAATGAAACTCGGTGAACAACGGGAGGTCATCAATGTGTTTTGGCATCCCGCACGCGCGGGCTCCCCTTCTTCTCACGCTGATGTAGGACAATGCTGCCGGTGTCTCCAGCGATTTCTCGGGTCTGGGAGCGCCGACGCAGGCACAAGCTGTGCGCGCCCAGTTTTTGTTCCCTGCCTTCTCCTCCTCCTCCTCCTCTCTTTCTTCTCCCTCCTCCTCTTCTTGCGTTTCTTCGCTGGCGTCTTCTGTGGACCAGACGCAGTGCGTCCTTGGCACTGCCTTGTTGGATCACCTCAAGGACACAAAGTTTGATCCTTCGCCGTGAAAAAAAAAAAAGATGGCTCCGTGACGGCCCAAGAGGCCTCCAAAACGGCCCCAAGAGGGCCCCAAGACGGCCCAAGAGACCTCCAAGACGCCCAAGATGGCCTCCAAGACAGCCAAGATGGCCTCCAAGATGCCTCCAAGACGGCCAAGATGGCCTCCAAGACGGCTAAGATGGCCCCAAGATGCCTCCGAGATGGCCCAAGATGCACCCAAGGCGGACTTCGATGGGCCCAAAAGGCCCCCAAGAGGCCTCTAAGATGGCCCACGAGGCCTCCAAGAGGTCCTCCAGGAGGGCCCGCAGAGGTCACAATCATTGATTTTCTTCGGGTTCTTGAGTAATTTTGGCATTTGCGCCTTTTCGGCTTTCGGACGGCCCAAGACGGCCCAAGAGGCCCCCAAGGTCGCCCGAAGATCGCCCAGGAGGCTTCCAAGATGGCCCCGTGACGGCCCAAGAGGCCTCCAAAACGGCCCCAAGAGGGCCCCAAAACGGCCCAAGGGGCCTCGGAGACGGCCAAGATGGCCCAAGATGGCCTCCAAGATGTCTCGAACACGGCCAAGATGGCCTCCAAGACGGTTAAGATGGCCCCAAGATGCCTCCAAGGCGGCCCAACATGCACCCGAGACTGCCTTAGATGGCCTCAAGAAGGCCCAAGACGGCCGAAGAGGCCCCCAAGAGGCCTCCAAGACGGCCAAACAGGCCTCAAAGAGGTCCTCCAGGAAGGCCCGACGAGGCCAACATCATTGATTTTCCTGAGGTTTTTGAAGGATTTTGGCATATGCGCCTTTTCGGCATTCCGACGGTCCAAGACGGCCAAAAGAGGCTCCCAAGATCGCCCCAAGATCGCCCAAGAGGCCTCCAAGATGGCTCCGTGACGGCCCAAGGGGCCTCCAAAACGGCTCCAAGAGGGCCCCAAGACGGTCCAAGGGGCCTCCAAGACGCTCTCGATGGCCTCCAAGACGGACCCGAAGCGCCCGAAGACGGCCCCAAGTCGTTTCAGAGAGGCCCCCAAGACTGCCCCCGACGGCGTCAGACGGGCCAGGAACGCCATGAGACGGCCAAAGAAGCCTCCGAGAAGCCCCAAAAGGGTCCCAAGAGGCCCTCAAGAGGCCCCAAGAGAGCCCAAGATAGCCCCAACATGGTCTCCAAGACGGTCCCAAGATGGTCCAATCGAGCCCAAGAGTGCCTCAAGAGGCTCCGAAGAGGCAAACCCCTTCTCCTTTTTCCTCCTCCTCCTCCTACTCCTCCGTGTTCCCCGAACTCTTTCCAAACCAACTCGGGGAACACATGGTCCGATAGCTTGGCCAAGCTCCAGCCCAGCTGCCGGACACATAGGCGCTTCCACAAAGGCAGGGGGCGGCGGTGATTCGCCGCAGGCGTCTTCGATGAGCAAGCCCAGGCAGTCATGTGTTGCGCTGGGCGCGGGTCTCTCTTCACTGCAGGCCGTGGGGCAACGCGGCAAGCGGGCTCCTGCGGACTCTTGGGGTACTGGCCACGTGAAGGCTATGCCGAAAAGTTCGGACGCCCTCGCGCGCACACGCCCACGGAGGCCGCCGGCAGAGCTCGTTCGGGGCACGACACGTGCAGGGCATGGTCCGAAATGGGCGAGGGGACGCCGTGCGAAGCTGCCCATGGGTGCCATACAGTCGGGGCCCTGAAGAAGGAACCCTCTTCGTTGGGGAGGGGCTCCGCGTTCCTTAAGTGTTTCGCAGCTTGCCTCAGGTTTTCCTTATGTTTTCGTTGGGAAATCGAAGGTTAACTCATGGAAAAAAGGGGCCTCGTTCCTTATTTAGGGTTCCTTAGGTCAACTCCCCGACTGTAGGTGGATCCCTTTCTAGGCCATGATTCCGGTGATGGTGTGCTGGTATAGGCGGGGGGGGCGTTGTGCGAAGCTTGTCTCTGGGCCTTGAGGTGGTGCTCCCTGTGGGCACAATCCGCGTGACGAAGCGTGCCGCAAGGGGCGGGGGGGCGCAATGCGGACCCTGACTCTGAAGCCGCAGGTGGAGATCCTTGTGGGCTACGATCCGTGTGAGAGATGTGCCGAAATGGGAGGGGGGCTGGATGGGAACCTTGTCTCTGGGGCCGTCCGTGGAACTCCCTGCGGGCCACGATCCGTGTAAGAGGTGTGCCGAAGTGAGCGGAGCGACGCTGTGAAACTTCCCTAGCCTCTCGGGAACCTCCTGGGCCGTCTATCGGCGCTGTTGGCCGATCGGACGCATCCGGAGACCGTCGCGGAAGCCTTGGGGACTGTCATGGGAATATTCCGGTCGCTGTAGGGCCGTCTTGGAGCCCTCTGGGTGCGGTCTTCTGGACTTCTTGGGGGCCATTTTGTGGCGCTTTGGCTGTCTCGGGACCATCAGGGGCTTCTGTTGCCGCCTTGAGGCTGTTGGACCCTGTCGGGCTGCTGGAAGCCCGAAAAGGTGAGAGCGCGGACATCATTCAAACGTTTTACCTTACCCTGGCGAAGGACCCGACTATATGCAACTGAGTATTTCAAGGCAGGTGGGACAAAGGAGGGGGAGCGCCTCATGGGGCCACGGGATGTGTGAGGGGTATGCCGACATGAGCGGGGGGGGAGCATATGTGGACACCGCCACGAGGCCTTCGGTGGAGCTCCCGCGAGGGGCGTGCCGAAATGGGTCGGGGGAGACGCATGTAATCACAGCCACTGGGGCCATCGGTGGAGCGCCTGGGAGCGCTTGTGGGAGGGCCTGGTAAGCGCCTGGGAACGCCTTGGAGCGCCTAGGGTTTGGGCGTTTGGGAACGCCTGGGAGCGCCTTGGAGCGCCTGGGAGCGCCTTGGAACGCCTGGGAGCGCCGTGGAGCGCCTAGAGCGCCTGGCAGCGCATGGGAAACTTTTGGGAGACTTGGGAAGCGCCTGGGAGCGCCTATGAAGCTGGGAGCGCATGGGAGCGCCTGGGAGCCTGCGGGCGCTTGTGGGAGCGCCCGGAGAGAGAGCGCCTGGAGAGCGCCCAGGAGCGCTTGGGAGCGCCTTGCGCTTGGGAGCGCTCAGGAGCGCCCGAGATCGCCCAGGGGACGCCTGGGAGAAACCGGGGGCGCCTGGGAAGCGCTGCGGAGCGCTTGGAAGCGCCATGGGAGCGCCATGGGAGCGCCATGGAGGCACCCGGAAGCGCCTGGGGTGCGCTTGGGAAGCGCACGGGAGCGCCCGAGAGCGCTTGGGGGGCACCTGGGAAGCTCCGGCGCTTGCGAGCGCTTGGGAGCGCTCGGGAGCGCACGGGTGTGCTTGGGAGCCCGCGGGAGCACATGGTCAGCGCCTGGGGGCGACGGGCGGCGCCGACGCAGGCGGTCACAGCCACTGGAGCCTTCGGTGGAGCTCCCAGTGGGGCCAGGACGCGCTGTACTGGATGGCGCGGGCGCATGTGGTCACAGCCACTGGGGCCTTCGGAGGAGCTCCCTATGGGGCCACGAAGCGCCGTACTGGGTTGCGCGGGCGCATGTGGTCGTAGCCACTGGGGCCTTCGGAGGAGCCACCTTCCCAATGAAGGCGAAGACGAAGAGGGGTACGGTCGAAGCCGAGGGGGGGGGGTATCGAGGGTTAGGGGTGCTACGTGCGACAGAGATCTTGCCCGCAAGGTCGCGCGTGGTCATCGGCGCCGCCCGCCCCGTCGGCCGCGCTGGTGCAGCCGTGGCCCCCCCGCAGGCCAGCAGTGCCAAGAGGAGCCCCGGGCTCGTCCGCGGCCAGGGACTCTCGAAGAGCAGCCCGTCGCTCGGCTTGGCGCCTCTGAGTCTGAGGCACCCGCGCTCGCCCAACGGCTGGTCCTCGACAAAGGTGGGCAAAGGAAGAAATCGTCAGATGCGACGGCGACGGCGGCGACGACGGCGACGACACGACGACCACGGCGAGGTACCGATACCGCTGCCCTTGCCTCGGGTCTCCTGGGGGGCCCTCGTCGCTACCGCTGGATTCGCCTCGAAGTTTGGGTCAGACCGCACCGCACCGTAGGAGAGGTCTGGGGAGTAGCGGTATCCTTGCCTTCTGGTTTCCCCCAAAGCAGCGTCGACGGCGCAGGCCTCCGCACGCAAGCTTCTCGCGCAGGGTCGCGCGTGCGCGCCCTCTGCCGGCACGCAGTGTGCCACGCTGCCGGCCCGCGTGTGTCGCGGGGCGAGGCCGCTGTGCCATGGTCGATGGGCCTGTCTTCCACCACCACCACCACCACAAGTTGGAGGGGGAGGGGGGGGGAGGAGAGGGAGGAGGAGGCGGAGGAGGAGGAGGACGAGGAGGAGGAGGATGAGGAGGAGGACCCCCTCCCCCTCCAACTTATAGTGGTGGTGGTGGTGGAAAACGGGCCCATCAATGGTGCGTGAGTCCCGTGAGGTGAGGCTTCGGGCTGCGCACAGGCAGCTCCGCCGAGTGGTCCCCGCCGGCCTCGGCATGCCCCCCCCCAGGACTGTCGGGGCGCCGAGGGAGGAGCCCTTCTCGTTGGGGAGGGGCTCCGTGTTCCCTCATTGTGGCACAGTTTGCCCCAGGTTTTCTTCAGCTTTTCGCTGGGACATCAGAGTTCAACTCATGGAGAACAAGAAGGGCCTCGTTCCTTCTTTCGGGTTGCTTAGGTCAACGCCCCGACTGTAGCCCAGGGCGATGTCAGCACCTCAACTCTGGGGCGCGGAGCACCCCAGGGGCGCCGCCGGAGGCGGCGCTAGGATGTTGAGACCGCCCTCTGGACTACGGTAGGTTCGCTTCGTGTCGACAGGCGACGACAGGCGACCCAGAATCGTTCGAGGTTGAACGACCCGACGTTTCGAAAGCGGCCGGTCGTTCAAGGTTCAACGATCGCCACGGAGTCAGGAACCAACGCCGGGGTCGACACGACACGAACCCTTGGTACTCGGAGGCCAGCGGGAGCTTCTTGGGGGGGCGCCCTTCTGTGCGCAGCTCGACGCCTCACCAAAGGTGATGCCGCCTCCAGCTGCCGACTGGATGGGCGCGCTGCAGGCCAGGGTCGCGGCAGCGGCCGCAGCCCACGGTGCGTCCGCCATGATGATGGACCTGGGGCTCGACGTGGCAGCTCCTGCGCCGGTGCCTCCGGGTGGCCCCCTGCGGGCCGTGCCCGGCCTGAGGGCGCTCGCCAAGGTCGCCTCCGAGGGGTCGCTCAGTCTCGCCGGCTGCCTCCCGGGCGCGTGCGGCCTGGAGGGTGGCCGCCTGCTCCAGCCGCGCATCGTCTGCTCGAGGAAGAAGGCCGGAGGCGTCGGCTCCACGCCAACACTCGGCCTGGTCTGGGCGGTCCCTGGCCCGGCCCACGGTCGGTGTGCATGCCTTCCTGGCCAAGACTGGAGGGCGTGCGCGCCGATCTTCTCTGATGCCAGAAGGAGGAGGGTGAGAATAGGAAAATGGATCTTGTAGGACGAAGAGGAAGCATCGTTATCAGCATGCACTGTCGGAGCTCCGCGAAGACCCCTTTCATCGATGCCGCTGGTATCACCTCACCCTCGGTGTGCGAAGCGCTCCGGCGCCGATCCGAGAAGTCCGCGCGGACCTTCGAAAGTGCATGCTTTTTGCCATTGTTCTTCGTCTAGGCTCCCAGGCTTACGCTGCCTCGAGACCTCATCTGTCCCCCAAATTGGTGCCTTCTCTTGTGCCCGACGCGTGCCCGATGCGGACTCCACGCGGATCTGGCATGGGGTCGGCGTGGAATCGACGTGGATTCGACGCGGCTTCGGTGTGTCCGACATGATTCGACACGGACTCGACGCGGCCAGGGGCGCGACGAGACATATGACCCCCCTCGAAGATGCAGCAAACAGTCGAAACCTATGGGAAGGATTGTAACCTTCCCAGGGGTGCCCTTGCATCCGGGCCTCTTCGGCCCTTCCTTGACTACTTCCGAAGGCCCGCCGCGCTCGAAGAAGCTTCGGCATGGGCGGCCAATGGGCTTGCCTCCTTCTCGCGCAGCTTTACTCGCAGTCGGGCACGTCCCTCTACAGGGGGAATAGTTTTGCGAAGTTTGTTTTGAATATTTTATGGACTGTTTTTGAGTATGTTTCGCCTTTCCTTTTTCGTCGAAGCCCGCCTGTAGTTGGGATCTATGCATATCCACTGCCCCTTGGCTGGGCCTTTCCTGGGCCCAGGAGCTGCCAGGAGGGCGTGGCGTACAGGCTGGGCCTGGCCAGGGAACAGTGGATATGTGTGTATATATATATATATACACATTTATAGATATAGATGTCGTCGCCCCATGTAGGGGGACACGCCCGACCTAACCCTACCTGGGCCCAGGATCCTGCCTGGCCAGGCCCAGTCCGGGGCGTGCGGGCCTGCGGCGCTCCGAGCAGGTGCCGCCCGGCGCCCTCCCGGCGCTGCCGGGCCAGGGGGCGGGCCTGCTGCAGCAGAGCCTGGCGGCGGGGTGGGCCGCGCCAGGGCCCAGGTGGAGGGTTTCTCCGAAGGGCTTAGGCGGCCCGTCCTCATCCTCCTCCTCCTCCTCCTCCTCCTCCTCCTCCTCCTCCTCTTCCACCTCCTCCTCCCCTCCTCCTCCTCCACTTCCTCCGCCTCCCTCCCCCTCCCCCTTCCCCTCCTCCTCCTCCCCCTCCCCCTCCTCCTCCTCCTCCTCCTCCTCTCCTCCTCCCTCACCTCCCCCTCCCTCCCCTCCCTCCCACCCTCCCTCCTCCCTCCCTCCCTTCCCTCCCTCCCTCCCTCCCTCCCTCCCTTCCCACCCTCCCTCCCACCCTCCCTCCCCCTCCCTCCTCCCTCCCTCCCTCCCTCCCTCCCTCCCCCCCTCCCTCCCTCCTCCTCCTCCTCCTCCTCCTCCTCCTCCTCCTCCTCCTCCTCCCTCCTCCTCTCCACCTCCTCCTCCTCCTCTCCCCTCCTCCTCCTCTTCCTCTCCTCCGCCCCCTCCCCTCCCCTCCTCCTCCTCCTCCTCCTCCTCCTCCTCCTCCTCTCTCCCTCCGCCTCCCTCCCCTCCCCCTCCTCCTCCTCCTCCTCCCTCCCCCTCCCCCTCCTCCTCCTCCTCCTCCTCCTCCTCCTCCTCCTCCTCCTCCTCCTCCTCCTCCTCCTCCTCCTTCCGTAGCCATTTTGGCTCAAGCCGTTCTGGCACAATCCATTTTTGTGCATGCGATCACCGATCTTCAGAACGGCTGGGTGTTCGCGGGCCAGTGTGGCTCGGACACCCCTTTCCCTCACGGCGGCGCTGCGATGGCTTTTGGTGGCAAGCCTCGTAGCGGCTACGACGCAACCAAGAAGTGGACTTGCGGGCACTGCGGCTGCCGCAAGAACATGGGTCACTACATGTGGTGCAAGCACTGCGGTAAGAAGTGGACTGAGCCCGTGCCAGGAGACGGTCAGGCCAGAGGAGGAGGAGTTCCCCGTGGAGCGGCTGCTGCTGAAGTCCGTCGTGCTGCAGCAGACGCAGTGTCGGGAAAGACTCCACCCGTGCGGCCTGCCACCGTCCCGACTGCGACCAAGACGGAGTTGCAGCAGCTGGTGGAGCTCAGCGCCAAGGTGGGGGACGCTTCCCTGCTCTCCTTGGCGCAAGAGAAGGTGGCCCAGTTGGAGCAAGCCCCTCTGCCCCCGCAGCAACGGGCAGATGCGGCTTTCAAGGAGATCCAGAGGCTCGAGAAGAAGCTGGATCGCGACCTGGACCACGTCCACGGCCTCGAGCGGAAGCTGGCTCAGCAGCGCGCAGACCTGGAGGCCACGCTGCAGGAGCTGGAGCGCTACGATGAGGAATACAAGTCGGCCATCTCAGAGTTGCACCTGTCGGTCACGGTCCAGCCGTCGCAGCCACAAGAGGGCCCAGCCGCCCCAGTGTTTCGCCTGCAGGACATCCTGGATGGCAAGGTGTCCTCTTTCGTGCTGGACGATGGCGACATGTTCGGTTTGACGGAGTTTCAGGACGTCACTCCAGATGACCTGCGTGAAGCCCAGTCTCGGAAGGAGCAGCTGTCGGAGAGCATCAAGACCCTCACGGCGGCCCTGTTCGGGGAGGTTCAGTCGAAGTGCGTCGAGCTCAAGAAGAACCACCAGGAGCAGGCCAAGCGGCTCGAGAAGAAACGGAAGACGGATGCCGAACCTGCTGCTGCTGGTGTACCTGCAGGAGGCGCTGCGGCCGCCGCCGCCTCTGAGGCATCGGGGGCGTCGGCCTCTGCTGCTGGAAGCAAGGCCACCCCAGCGCCGCCTGTCGCCCCTGGTGCCCCGCCTTCTAAGCCTGGCGCCTCTGTCCGTGCCCGGGCTCGTGAGGCGATCCGCAGGGCACCGCCCAAGGCGCCCACCGCTGTCCCAGACGGGAAGGCGCCGCCACCAGCGGGCCCCCCAGTCAAGGGCGCGGCTCGTTCCTAGCCAGACCTGTGCCGTGCCATCACCCTTCTCCTACCCTAGACTCCCTACCTCCTGCCCAGTTTTGGATGCCCCGCGAAACTCGTGTATGCATCGCCCTTGGGACCGAGGAGATTTTGTTGCTGCTCATGAGTCTATTGAACTGGAGATAGTGACGGCTAACGGCACTGCTTGGAGCTCGCTCCAACAGTTTTTGGGTATTACCTCGGCCCACATCGTGCTCGCCCAGGAGCACAAGCTCATTAGCGCTGAGGACATCAGGAAGGCTTCGGCCTGGTGTGTGCGAAACGGGTGGAAAGCCAGCTTCGAACCTGGAACCCTGGGGCCTGGGGGGGGGCCTCGGCTGGGGTCGGGGTCCTGGTTAGATCCTTCCTCGGGTTGCACCGCCCCGACTTTGGTCCCACGATTCGGCCCCACAGGGCCCTCGGAGCTCTCGTCCACCTCCCAGGTCAGGCCTCTTTCTACGTTGTTAGTGCCTACCTGCAGGATTGTGTTGGACTTAGTGATTTCAATCAGGATATTCTTGCTGGCGTGGCGGCGCGAGCAAAGAGCATGTCTGTGCCGTTCGTTGTCGGTGCTGACTTCAACGTGGAGCCCGCCGTGCTAGCAGGCTCGTCGATTCACAGAAGGATGGGAGCTGACATTGTGTACCCCCCTGGAGCTTTAGGCACCTGTCGTAGCACTGGGGGCGTGAAGATGTTCGATTTCTTCCTCTGTTGCTCCCGCCTGGCGCAGGCGATCAAGGGCGTGAAGGTAGTGAGCGATTCGGAGTTAGCGACGCATGACCCTGTCTCCCTCACTTTCCACCCCTCCCTCGCGTCTCTCAAAGCTTTGACTTTTCGACGTCCCCCACCCTCGCTCACCAGCAGGCCCGCGGGGCCGTGCCCCGAGCCCCCTTCCGAGTGGGGAGTGTTGGATCGGCTGGCCTCGCGAGCCCTGGTGGTGGCTGAGAGAGGGGAGACTGATGTGACCCAGTATCATCTGGACACCATCTATAAACATTGGGCCAACATGGCTGACAAGGAGCTCGAAGGGGTATTTCAGTGCCGTCTCTCGCACCACGGCAGTCGAGGACGCCAAGCGGAGCTGCACTGGGTTAGCGTGCTGCAGTCGGGTACGGCCTCGATGGAAGGTGTTTCGTCGACGTCGCAGTTGGCCCCGCAGCTCCGCTGGCCCAGCAATCGCTTTCGGCTTTGGTTGCAGCTGTGCGCCTTAGGAGCGTCGACGGCTGCGCCCGAGCCCCCCTCCTCCCCGCGTTTTGCTCGTAGCAGTTTAATCGAAACGACAGTGTCAGGACGCGCCGAGCACAGCTCGGCACGCAGCAGCCATCTCTGTGCCACGGCTGCTGAGCTTTTCAATCCCCCTGTCAGGCTGGGAGAGTGGAGCGGCCACGCGGCCGCGCTGCTCCAGCGTTGCAGGGATGTCGTCGCCCACAGCCCCCCTGGTCAGCCCGTCGTCTATGGGGAACCCGAGTATGCCCTGGATGCGGTCTCCCAGGCCCAAGCTGTGGCCGAGAGTGAACATCGTAATGCTGAGAACCGTAAGTGGGTGTCCTGGCTTAAGACCAACATTGAGTCAGGGGCTCGGCACGCCCATGGGGTTGTTCGAGGGGCCCCTGCTTGGACCCCCACCACTACCCTCAGCGTCAAAGGTGAAGTTGTTTCGGACCCACAGGCCCTCCTTGAGTCTGAATGTGCTAAGTTTTCTGATCTGTGGCATGCCGAAGACCAGCAGGTTTCCCCGCCGACAGGTGCTCGCTTCGAGGCGCTCGAGCCCCTGCCCGAGTTGACCCCAGCTGACCTTCGCCGTGTCTCTCGGTCTTTCCCGAAGCACACGGCCACCTCGGTTGGCGGTTTCCATGTTAGCCACTTCCAGCACCTCTCGGATCAGGCCCTTGTCGCCCTCTCTCGCCTCATCGCCACGTTCGAGAAGTCAGGGCACTTGCCAATGCAGATGCGCGTGCTGTTGCTCATCATGCTTGCCAAGCCAGACGGTGGGCACAGACCGATAGGATTATTCGTGTCAGTGCATCGTCTCTGGGCCCGTGCTCGTCGTGAGTATTCTCGCAGGTGGGAAGTGGCTAACGGCAGGGACTTCTTCGCCGCGGGCTCCTTTGCATCGAGCGTGGACACTGTCTGGCGGCAATGCGTTCGAAGTGAGAAAGCTGTTTCGTCCGATGTATGTTCCAGTTCGGTTCTCTGGGACCTTCTCAAGTTTTATGAATCGGTCGACTTGGATCTGCTGTTGCAGCGTTGCCGTCAGCACGGTTTCCCCATGCAGATTGCGAGAGTTTGTGACGTTGCTTACCGCGCCTGCCGCTACATCGCCATGAACAGCAGGGTCATCGGGCCCAAGTTCGCATGGCGAGGACTTGTGGCAGGCTGCGGCTTCGCGACCACTTTAATCCGTGTCTTCAGCATAGCCGCCTTAGATGGGCTTAGCTTGCCAAGATCGGTCTCGTTGAAGATATAGATCGATGATTACACCCTGTCTTGCCAAGGGACCGCCTCGACGGTCGTTAATGACCTCCTGGAGGGGGGCATTAAATTGCAAGTTGTCATCGAGGGCGATCTTGGCTGCGCGATCGCTGTCAAGAAGGCGGCAGTGCTCGCCTCTCATTCTGCAGTTGCTAAGGCCGTGCGCCAAGGTCTTGGCACGGTGGGCGGAGCGCCGTGTGACTCCGCTGTCAACCTCGGCATCGACGATGCTGCTGGCAGGCCCCGTCGCGTCGCTCGTCGCGGTGGAAGGTTTAAAGTTCGTCCCTGTGTTCGGCCAAGGTTGCTCGTTTGGCTCGTCATAAGAGAACCCTCGGTCGACACTCGCGTCGGGTTTTCACGACAGGGCCCCTTGCCAGCCGAACCTACGGTTGCGAGGTGCACGGCACCTCGGACCATGAGCTTTTCACCCTGCGAAGAGCCATGGGTCGTTTCTTGCAACCCTCCGCTGGAGGGAGATCCCTCGCGGCAGCTTTGCTGTTTGCCGCCGACCCCACCTGGTACGCGCCCGTCCCGCCCATTGTGAGGTGGTCTAAGGAGGTCTGGGCTTGCCTGGTGGGGGCCTACCAGTTCGGCCTCAGCTTGGCCGAGCTCCGCGGTGCCTGGGCTGTAGGTTTCTCGGGGCCTCTCCAGCCGTGGCGTCGTGTGCGTGGCCCTGTGGGGGCCCTTCGGCTCTCGGTGGAGCGTCTTGGGTGGAAGATGCCTAGCTTCAGCATGCTGGTCGATGACCTGGGGGTGGAAGTCTCCCTTGCCCTGGTTTCGCCTTGCCCCCTGAAGCGTCTCCTCCGTGCTGCTGTTTTGAGGAATCTGGAACGTGAGTATGGGCGGTCCCTGGGCCTGGATCGTCGTGTGTGTTTCGACGTGGCCCTCGCGGCCATGAGTTCTTCTAAATTCACTCCCTTCGAGAAAGGGTGCAGTAGAGGTCTTGTCTGCCAGGCGCCCTGGGCCAAGGCGCGAGCCGAGGGCCACGGCTACATCATGCCTGACACGTTGTGCCCGCTGTGCGAAGTGGCGAGGGGCACCATTTTCCACAGGTTGTGGTGTTGCCAGCGCGAGTCGGTCGCCCAGGCCCGAGAGGACATCCTCGGGGATGGGTTCCAGTTTCGGCCGATGGAGTACGACTCGTTGTCGGATGCTGACAAGATAATGTACACGTTGGGTCTGTTTACCCACCCTGGTGACATCTCCCCCCCCCCCCATCGAAGTGCGAGCCCATATTTCAGCATTTTGATGATCCTGGGAAAGACGATTATACTGTTTCGGGGAATATCTTCACGGATGGATCTTGTATACGTTCGGTCGTAAGAGAGTTATCGAGAACGGGGTGGAGTTATGTCTCGGTTTCCGATTCTGGGCAGGAGCTGGGTCATGTCTATGCCCCCCTCCCTTACCCCATTCCCCAAACGGCTCAGGCTGGTGAGTTTGCTGCTTGCACTGCTGCTTGCCAAAATGCGGTCACTCCAGCTGTGGGTTATAGCGATTGCCAGAATTTTGTGGCCCTTTGGGCCCTCCCCCGTAGTGAACACTTGTCGTGCAAGCGAGTGCACTCGGGCATGTTTGTTTGGGCCGCAGACAGTCAAATGGGGCCCATCCACAAAGTGAAAGGCCACATGTCGGACGAGCAGGTGGGTAATGTTGCCTATCTGAAGTTCTGTAAGACTGGTAATGACCTTGCCGACCACTATGCTAAGCTTGGGGCCCTAGCTCACGAGAAGCCGTGCCCTGAGCAGCTTGATTGGCTTGAGAAATGTTTGTCGGTCGTTCGCAAGGTTTTTGTTCTGGCTGCCCTTATTTTGCTTCTCTGGCCTCCGCTCGACATGTCATCGGCCACTCGTGCGCCCGTCGAGCCGAAACCAGTGCCAATCAAAGTGCCTCATCTCTGGAAGAAGGTGGGAACCTTCTGGCAGTGCAATCATTGCCTCGCGGTGTGCCGCGGGGTTTTCCCGAGGAATAATTCGAGTTGCTCAAAGAAGCATAAGCTCCAGGTTGACGTCCTTCAGAAGCTGGAGCATAATTGTCTTGGTTTAGCGTGTTCGGACGGCGGCATTGTCTGTGTTTGTGTCCGTTGTGAAGCGTTTTCCACTGGCAATTACGTGCGCTACCTGGCTAAACCGTGCCCAGGTAGGCCACACAATTATAGGTGTTCTAAATATTATTGGGACAGAATTTCGGCTGGCAAGCACCCCAAGCTCTCGGACGTCTGGCTTGATGCGGATGCTAACAGTGTTGTTCGTCTCTTTAATACCACCTAGGCCTGTGTCTGGCCCAGCCTCTCGGTCTCGTGTCGTGGGGGCGTGGCCGTGGTATAAGGTTTTATGGCATGTATGACTTGTCTGTGCCATTTAAGTGCCGTGCTCGACGGCCGCCTGGCTCCCAGTGCCAGGCCGACTGCGGGATGCCGTGGAAGAGCAGCGTAGCGGTAAAAAACAAAAAAAATCCTCCTCCTCCTCCTCCTCCTCCTCCTCCT
>CAUYUJ010008558.1:207500-258848 GCA_963575745.1 Prorocentrum cordatum | reverse complement strand
TTCAGGTTGGGCGCCCAGGGGCCCTCTGCGTCCTTACCCGCCTGTCCGCATTGATCCAGTCGCTCTGCATGGGGAGCGCTCAGCGCCAGGTCAGGGGGGGCAGGAGGAGGAGGAGGAGGAGGAGGAGGAGGAGGAAGAGGAGGAACAAAGCAGCACCAAGGAGGAGAAGGGAGGGAGGATCTCCCCCCCCTGCTCGCCTCATCTGACCACTCCGCCCTCGCCCAACCCACTTTCCATGCCCCAACCCGCTCTGTACAGCGCCGACCCAAGAAATCTACGCGCGGACCCTACGAGGTTTTACGTGTGTGCCGATACTTCTGCGAGCGCGCCCTCGAGAGCGCAAAGTCATTCGCGCTTCGGCTTCGATTCCTACTCATCTTTCTCTTCACCCATGGGGGGCGTCGCGAGAGCGCGAACTTATTCGCGCAGCGCGAAGCGCAAAGTTAGGCGCCCTTGCTTCTTAGTTTGTCGCCTCCAGGGTCCGCTTCCTCATGCTGAAGGACGACGACCAAGAGCAGGAGCAGGAGGGGGCGAACGACCAGCGTACCGTCAAACGGGATCGTAAGGATGAGCAGCTTTCCGAGAGCATACGCTTGTCCTCGGACGTAGGTGTTGCTGGATTCCCAGGTCCCAATCTACTTTAGGCGCGTTCCTACTTCAATGATCGAGTGGTGGTCCTTCTTCCTCTTCAGGGGGCGGGCCCAAGCCCAACCTCTACTTCCAACGCCTTCCTACTGCAAGTCTCGTCCCACTTCTGCCGACCGACGCGCACCTTTCCGACGGCACCCTTTTGCATCCTTGCTTCTCGGCGACTCCTACACAGCGTTCAGGCATTGGCCGTGGGCTTCCGCCTTCGGCTTCCACTCGTGCCCACTCTCCCTCCTCCTCCTCCTCCTCCTCCTCCTCCTCCTCCTCCTCCTCCTCCCCTCCTCCTCCTCCTCCTCCTCCTCCTCCTCACCTCCTCCTCTAAAGGCTTTCCCCCCCACGCCCCCCCACCCAAAGAAAACCCACTCCTTTCCCTCCACCCTCCATCCGTGGGTCGTCCGACTTGTCCTCTCCTTCCTCCTCCTTCATCCTCCGCCTCCTCCTCCCCCTCCTCCTCCGCCTCTTCCTCCTTTCCTCCTCCTCCTCATCTTCCTCCACCCTCCATCCGCCGTCTTCCGTCCTACGCTCCTCCTCCTCCCTCCTCCTCCTCCTCCTCCTCCTCCTCCTCCTCCTCCTCCTCCTCCTCCTCCTCCTCCTCCTCCTCCCCCTCGGCGCATCCGCGTGATCCGGTCGCCGCTCTGCATCGTGGGCGCCCCTTCTGAGCGCCCTTGGGGGGCACGCGGGCGGCCAGCCCCGAGGATGGGAAGCGGGGTGGACTACAACCTCGTCCTGAGCGGCAGGAGTCGGGGAGGGACGGGCCATCCTCCCTCCTCGGGTTTTTTCTCCTCCTTCTTCTCTCCCTCTTTTTGTTCCATCCCTGCATCCCCCTCCTCTTCGGCATCATCATCATCATCATCATCATCATCATCATCATCATCATCATCATCATCATCATCATCATCATCATCAGCATCATCATCATCATCATCATCATCATCATCATCATCATCATCATCATAATAATAATCATAATCATCATAATCATCATAATCATCATCAACATCAACATCAACATCGTCATCATCATCAGCAGCAGCATCATCATCATCAGCACCATCACCATCACCATCACCGTCACCACCATCTTCATCTTCAGCTTCATCTTCATGTTCATTTTCATCTTCATCGTCATCCTCATCGTCACCGTCATCACCACCATCATCATCATCATCATCATCATTATCATCATTATCATCATCATCATCATCATCATCATCATCATCATTGCCATCATCATCGTCATCATCATCCTCATCCTCATCCCTCTTTCCCTCCCTTCCTACCTCCCTCCCTCCCTCCCTTCCTCCCTCCCTCCACCCTCATCGTTCAACTGGCTTGCGCCATCCCGCCGACCTCCAGAAGAGGCGAAGAGTCGATGGATATCACCAGGCCCAGATAGGAACTTCAACACCATGGCTGGCGATCAAGCGAGGTATAAGGGCTTGGTGAAAGACTGGTCGGAGGACGACGACGTGGAGAAGAAGGAGGAGGAGGAGGAGAAGGGAGGAGGAGGAGGAGGAAGAGGAGGAGGAGGAGGAGAGGAGGAGGAGGAGGAGGAGGAGTGCGATGGGGATCAAGTGGAAGATGGATGACGGAGGGGAGAGCGAGGATGAGATCAAAGCAGCAGGAGGAAGAGGCCGAGGAGGAGGAGAAGTCGCTGAGGAGGATAATGGGTGAGAGGGGGAGGAGGGGAAGGAGGACCCAGACCCTCTCGCGTTGTGACAAAAAACGCTGCGAGGGTTTTATCAGTATTTTCGGCCTCCCGGGGCCTGACTGGGCCTCGGGACCGTCAAGTAACGACTCAGGATGAAAAACCGGTCCCAGGGAAGGGGTCCAGACCTCTGGGGGTCGACGTTGTGAACAAATCACGACGTCGTGGATCGGGGGATGAGGATGGGGGAGGAGGAGGGAAATATTGGTGGAGGAGGAGGCGAAGGAGCAGGATTGGGCGCCGCTGGGCGTGACGCTATTGGTGCACGCCCCGCTGAGACAGCGCAAAGACGGCACCCAGCCGAGCTTGGAAAAGACCACCTGCCGAGAAGGAACGTGCTCGGATTGTGGCGCGACGAGCGCGAGCAGGAGAACGAAGCAGCACTCGGGGCCGGCACAGAGGGGGGTGATGACGAGGGGTGTGTGGATATCATGGCGCGTCTTCTTATGTCAATGCGTCCTCTGCCCCCCCCACTGGGCCGCGCACATGCCGCCGGCCATGATTTGCGCCCCCCCCCTCCTGGACGCCCCCGAAGCGCAGCGAGGGGTCGTCGCATGCGCGCGCTGCGGCAAGGCGATGGCCAGAGACGCGTTCGGCGCCGCGCAGCGGGGGCAAACACGCTGGGGAACGGCGCTGGCAAGTAAACATGCAGGTGGCGGCGTGAAGGCGACAAGCGCGGAGCAAGCGTCCGCGGCCACATACAGAGGAAGTTGAAGCGCGCTCCCTGTGAGGGACTGTTTTCGTGGCGTTCGCACGTTTCGGCGACGCAGAGGAAGGGCCATGTCGCGAAAGGCGACAGGGCAGCGTTCGAAGCGCGCGCCGGCAAAGGGTTCCCATCGCGATTTTGGGAGCCACGCCAGCGCTCGGGACGTTGCAAAGAACGGCACCCTCGGAGTCAGTTCTCCGGGGACGGGGCCAATTTCCCACGGGGCGCGCGAGAGAGGAGGGCCATGACGAGGCCCTTGGGACGGGCTTGGTGGAGGCCCCAAGGAAGCGGCGGGGGCGGCCTCGCGGGGGCATGCCGACGTTCCTGCCGGCCTTTTGAATATACCTTGGAGCTTCTCGGCTGCCTCATGGGAGGCTTGGCCCCCTCCCAGGCGCCCCCCCCTCCCCCCCCCCCCCCCCCCCCCCACACACCCACACACACACAACACACACACACACACACACAACACACACACACACAACACACACACCACACACACAGCACACACACGTTCACACACACCACCACACACACACCACACACACACACATACACATACACACACGCACACACGCACACACACACGCACACGCACACGCACACGCACACGCACACGCACACGCACATACACACACACACACATACACACACACACACACACACACACACACACACGCACGCCCGCACGCACGCACGCACGCACGCACGCACGCACGCACGCACACACACGTACATGTTTAAGTTGGCGGCACACACGCTCTCTCTCTCTCTCTCACACACACACGCTCCCTCGGAACTATCGAGGTGATCGCGGGGGTCGCGATTTCAATGGCAATGGTGATTTTCAGAGGCAAGTGGAAGGCGCAGTGAAGGCCTCGCTGACGCGCTCGCGTGCTTGGGGTTCTCTGCGCTCGCTGCATCAGGCCCTTCAGCTCGCGCGATCGCGTCGCCGAAAGCGGGGGGCAATGGCGGCCCAGGTCCCATGCAGCGCTTGCGTCGCCAGCCGCCGCGCCTTCGCGGACACGGGCCGCGCGACCGAGGCGACAAACATTTGCGCCGCAGCTGGGAGTGCAGAATTTCAGGCGTCGGCTGCGATGCAAGCGGCGGCGAGGGTGGCGTCCGCGACCCTGCTCGAGGCCAGCGCGCCCGCGTGCGGTTGTCTAGGTTCGACCGAGGCCAACCTGGTTTTGTAGACTCGCACGATGAGCCTGCCAGTGGAGCCTTGCGCTGTGTTCTCGTGACTGTCGTATGTATTTCCCCTTTCGCTCCTGTGCTTTCTCCTTTCTCCTCTTTCTTCCCCTCGCGCGGCAGGGATCAAGATCCCTTACCTGTCATCCACGGTGCTTCGTTATCTATAACGATTTGGTAGTTAGCTGTCCCGCTTGCTCTCCGTTGTGAGAGGCTTAAGTTTATGAATGGTCGTCCAGATTTCATGGGGCGCACACTCACTTCCAACCCGGCGCTGCTTCTTTCTATAGTTTCTTCCTTCTCCTCTTTCCTCGGCCTCGTCCTCATTATAGTATCGCGCCGCTGTACTGCGCAACCCAAGGTTACGCGTCGCCTATTACAGGTTGGTCTTTGCGTGGTTCCGAGCTTGTCTGGTGCATTTCAGTGTCACCATCGCTCGTCGCAGGGGACTGCGATTGCTCTGCGGGAGGAATCGACCGAGCCTAGCCTGACTCCTGTCCAGCGTCACCGCCTGCCGTTGGACGACTTCTGTTCTGCGGGCGCAATCGGACACGCAGCGAGCCTTCTCGCAGGCGGCGCGCAGTTTCGGCCCCGTCTCAGTGAAGGTCTGGCAGGCACGCTGCAGTCCCAGGCACAGGTAGCAGTCCGCCGTTTCAGGCTCACCTTCATCCTTCTTCCACACAAATACCCCCCCTCTTGCCTCCTGGTCGCGTTACCAGTCGCCAGAGCGGACGTGCCGCTTAAACTTGCCGTGCAATTTGCGACCTTGGAGGTGCAATCTCCACCAGCTACAGGAGTGGAGGGCAAGTCGTTGTCAGAATGCGGCCATCGACAACGCAGCGCCGCGCGCACCCGATTCAACAGCTCCCCACAGCTACTTAGCTGGACCCCCGAGGGCTGGGGGGGGACCCTTCCGGGAGGGCAGGGCTCGGCCTCGAGAGGCAGGCCCCCTCCTCGGGGGGCCCATCTCGAGAAGCTCTTCCCGAGGAGCTCCTCGCGCTGTGAAAAAATCACGACGAAAGGTTTTTCGTTGTTGCGAAGGCCTTACGGCCGGCGCCGCCGACCCTGAATGGCGACGACGACGACGAGCGCTCTCGGGGGCCTCTTGGGGGTAGTTTGGGGGTCTCTTGGGAAGCTCTTGGGGGCTGCTCGGAAGCCTCGTGGGGGCCTCTGGGGGTTTCTTGGGGGCTTCTTGGGGGCTTCTTGGGGGCTTCTTGTGGGGCTTCTTGGGGGGCTTATTAGGGACCTCTTGGGGCTTATTGAGAGCTTCTCAGGCCGAGGGCTCGAAATGTCCGTTCGGGTCCCCCGTCTGGGCTCCTCCTTGGAGCCGTCTTGGGGGCCTCTTCGGCTATCTTGCAGGCCTCTTGGTCGGTCTTGGGGCCCTCTTGTGTCGTTTTGAGGCTCTCTTGGAGGCATCTTGGGCCATCTTGGGCCGGTCTTGGGGGCTTCTTGGCCGGTCTTGGAGCGTCGCGAAGCTGACAAGGCGAAAATGCCGAAATCTTTCAAAAACTTACGGGAAATTGCTGATTTCTGCCCCTTGGGACCCTCTTAGAAGTTCTCTTGGAGGCCTCTTGGGGCGTTTTGGACTTTGGCGACTTTCACCAATACTTCGGCGAGTCGGGGCCCTCGAGGACCGTCCCCGGGGCATCTTGGGGCAGTCTTGCCGCGTCCTGCGGCTTTTCTTGGCCGCCCAACCGCCCAAGGGGGAGTCGCTGCCCCGGGACCCTCCCGGAACCTCTCCCCGGGACCCTCCCGGGATTCCTCGACCCCCCCCCCGGGACCCCCCCCCCGGGCGGGGAAGGGATCAAAGGGAAGGGGCTTCCATTCGCAACTACAGCGTTGCTCAATTTCGCTGTGCCTGGCGAGCTCGAGGAGGAGAACCTGGTGAAAGTGGAGGGAACGGCGATGCGCCTAGGGAAAGGGGGGGAAGCGAGCGGCGAAGGCGACGACGACGACGACCACGACCACGACCACGACCACGACGACGACGACGACGACGACGACGACGACGAAGACGACGACGACGACGACGACGATGACGACGACGACGACGACGACGACGAGTCAAACGGAACAGCCTCTTCCACACGCCGACAGGGTCGGCGGATTTTCGGCCTCCGGGGGCCTTTCCCCGGGCCTCGGGACCGTCCAAAAACGACCCAGGATGACGAGCCGGTCCCGGGGAAGGGGTCCAGACCTGAAGGGGTCGACGTTGCGAAAAAAGTCGCAACGTCGGGGGTTTGGGTCGGGGGGCCCATCTCGAGAAGCTCTTCCCAGGGAGCTCCTCCGGAGCTCCGCCCCGTCGCGGCAAAGTCGGCAAACCGGGCGGTTTGCTGCAAGGCTTTCGGCTCCTCTTTGGGGGGGGGGGGGGGAGACTCTCGAGAAGCTCTTCCCGAGGAGCTCCTCCAGCGCTCCCCCCCCGTCGCATCACAATCTCGCCGGGCGGTTTGTTGCGCAGCGTTCGGTTTCTCTTCTGGGGGGGGGGGGCCTGGGGCTTCAAGAGAACGAGTGCGGAAGAAAGCCCTGCGCCGCGGAAGTGGTCTGAGGCTCTGGGGTTCCACGTGAGCGACGCAAAAAACGGGATCGCTCGCGCCGACATTGGCGCGTAAGTTGCCCGCGTAAGGTCGCGCGTAAAAGCCCTCGTCTCCAATGTAGCGTGCCGCGCTGGCGGCCCGCGTAAGCCGCCGCGTAAGGTTGCTACTGTACGTAATCTCGCGCAAGACCCGTTTTTGATCGTCGCTGACGTGGTGAAAGAAAGACGACGTCGGAGAGTTGGGCCCTCCACCTTGCCCTCTCAACGGACCGCCCCCCCATCGATCTGCTGCGCTGGGGCCAGAGCCGACTCCCCAGATCTCCTGCGATGTGAGTCCTTCCATCCTGATGCTTGTCTTATCGGCTTCTCCCTCCAGGGGCCAGTTCCGGGCCCAGGGACCACCACAAATGGATTGGCATTCTGAGGAGGAGGAGGAGGACGACGACGACGAAGAGGAGGAGGCGGAGGAAGAGGAGGAGGAGGAGAGGAGAAGGAGGAGGAGGCGGAGGAGGAGGAGGAGGATGAGGAGGAGGAGGAGGAGAAGAAGGAGGAGGAGGAGGAGGACGAGGAGGAGGTGGACGAGGAGGACGAGGAGGACGAGGAGGACTTGGAGGAGGAGGAAGAGGACGAGGAGGAGGAGGAGGGGAGGACGAGCAGGACTTGGCAAGGCACCTGGAACAGAGACCAACGCCCCTCCAACCTGGCACGGCGCGGCCCTCCTCGGCTCCGAGCGCGCAGCCCCTCCGATCCCCCCCGCGGCGAGCCCCCGCGGCGAGAGCGAGACGCCCCATGGACGCAGATGGCGCCAGCTGCGGCCGGGGCAGAGAGCGCCGCCCCAGAGTCGGCGGCGCGCCGAGGGGGGAAGCGAGAGTCGGGGGCGGAAAAGAGGGGGTGATGACTAGGGGGGGGGGAGATCATGGCGTGGGTCATGATATTTCCCCAGATTTCATGGCGCCCCTTCTTAGTTCATTACGTCCCTGGCCCCCCCGCTGGGCCGCGCACATGCCGCCGGTCATGATTTGCACCCCCCCCTCTTGGACACCCCCCCCCCTTTGCCGCTCCCGAGAGAGAGGGCGCGGGCCCTCCCAGGAAGGAGGAGGAGGAGAGGAGGAGGAGGAGGAGGAGGAGGAGGAGGAGGAGGGGGAGGGGGGGAGGGGGAGGGGGTGGGGAGGGGAGGGAGAGGAGGCGAGCTCTTCAGAAGCCCCCCCTGGTGGCCTCCGAGAGCACACCCCGCGGCCCGGGAGAGAGCCTCGACAGCATCGCTTGGAGGCCGCGCGGGGGGGTGGGGGGGGGGGGGGGGGGGGGGGGGGGGGGGTGGGGTGGGGGGGGGGGGACATCGTGGGCTGCCGAAAAGGGGCGCTTTGGGGCCACTGGAGGGCTCCTTCGGCCCCGAGGCGGGCCTCGAGGGCCCCGAAGAGGGTACCTCTCCCCCCACCATGTATCGCCCCCGCCCTCCTTCATGCGCGCCCACTTCTCGAAGGCCCAGGGCCTCCTGAGCCTCCTGAGAGGGCCCACCCCCCAGACCCCAGGCCGACGTCATGATTTCTGTCCTCCATGCGCCGACACCCAGAGGTCTCGGCCCGTTCCCCAGATTTGGTTCTTCATCCTCAGTCGTTCGTGTTGCGCTCCCGGGGCCCGGTGAGGGCCCCCAGGGGCCGACTGCAACAAGAAAGCACCGCCCGTCGTGCGCGTTTTTCGCGACGCAAGGGGGGCTGGGTTCCTCCCTTGGCGCGCCGCCGGCAGAGGCCGACGGCGTCGCGCCTCGCCTGGCCCTGCTGGAGCGGGAGCTTTCGGTTGCAAATCATGGGGGCCTCGTACACCCTCGTAAATCCGCCTTCGGAGCGCACTGGCGTCGATCAGCGTTCGGTTATCGATGAGATGACGCCGATTTCGCGTCGACCAGCGTCGACTAGGGTCGAGATAGCATCTATGTAGCGGCGATTAGCTTCGATTACCAAGAGCCAACAACATGGTACAATCGGACCGAAGTACAAGATCGAGGTCGGCTCAGGGAGGTGACCTTAGTCTTTTGCGTGTTTGCTGGATGTTCTTGTGCACCCTGGGGAGGGTACTTACCCTTGAATGTTCTGCTTGAGCTGACCGACGGAGGGTCTCGTGTTCTTGAGGGGTGTTCTTCTGGCCCAGGTCCGACGGTATGGGAGGCTCCAGTGAGTTGCCACCGAAGGAGCTGCTGCTCTCGCGGGGCGCCCTGCGGTGCGCCTGCAGCGACGGCCCCGCCCTCGCCGCCGCCTGGGCCAGCCTGGTGGCGGACCTGAGCGGGGCGTACCGCCACTGCTGCGCGGCCGGGGTCGAGATGCGGGCAGGATTTCTGCCGGCGGCGACCGAGGGGGGGAAGTGAGAAGGAGAAGGCCTTCTCAGACGGCGGCGAGACTTCTGAGAAGCCCTCGCGTCTTCTGATAGTTGTTCCGCGTCGTCGGGGCAGGCTTAGAACATTTTTCAGTAGGCCGGAGGATGTCCGAGCCTTCTGAGAAGGCCCGCCCCTCCTCACTTCCTCCCGGGGCTCGCCGCCGATTTCTGTCCTCAGACATGATCGCGTCGTAAAAAGATCACGACGGGGGGCTTTCGGACAGTTTCGGCATCCTGGGGCCTTCGCGGGGCCCAGGACCGTCAAGAAAGGACCCGGGACGAAAAACCAGTCCTGGGAATTGGGTCGGGACTTCTGTGGACCCCGTATGGACAGAATTTGGACCACGCACGTCTGGGTCGACTGTACGTAAGAGTGGCCCTTCGCCTGCGTGACCGCTGGTGCGGGCCCACGGGTACTCCCCGATCGCTGAACGAGATGCAACAGCAGCGGCTGGCGCCTTCGGTCTGGGCCCTGTCCCGAGAACCCAGAAAACGATGCTGAGGAACCCCTCTTCCTCCTCCTCCTCCTCCTCCTCCTTCTCCTCCTCCTCCTCCTCCTCCTCCTCCTCCTCTTCCTCCTCCTCCCCTGCCCACGAGCCTGGGGAACGCTGCCTGGGAGCTGCCGGGGCACTGCCCGCGAGCCCTGGAAGCGCTGCCCTGGAGCTGCGCGAGAGCTGAGAGGGCGCTGCGCAGGGCCTGCCCCAACCCTTGCGGCCCACTTGCGCTTCGGGTCCGAGGACCCCCTCTTCCCAGCAGGAGCCCGAGAAGCAGTGGACACGTATACAGATCTGGCCCGTGCAGAGTTCAGGTCTTCATCCATGTGCACTGGAACCTGGCTTCTTTTCCGCGGCGGCTAGGGCAGACGCATCGTTGGCCGTCGCGCCAGCACTGCAGCCCATATGTCGTAGGGACACGGCGTTTCAGTTCAGTTCTTCCAGGCAAAGTCCAAGACGATGTGCTTACCATCCCAGCTCTTCCCATTCCTCCTCCCCCTTTCTCCCCCTTCCTCCTCCTCCTGCTCCTCCTCCTCCTCCTCCTCCTCCTCCTCCTCCTTTCCCCCTTCTACCCGTGTTCGGGGCTACTGCAGGTTTTGTCGAACATTGTGCATCCAGGGGTTCTGGAAAAGGACAGAGGGATACCACGTGTTCAGGCCATCTCTCGCAGGACAGCCCGTCTATCTGGCTGGGCGCCCCAGTCCCATAGGCATCTGAGGCAGCTCAGTGACTTCACGACTGCGTCGCCGAGCTTGTCATCGTGCTGCTGCGTCCGCTCCCCCGCCTCCCTCCATCATTTTTTGTGATAGCGACGTGGACATGGGAGCCCCCGGAGGCCCCGACCCATTGCCCCGGGACCCGGGCCTCACCCTGCGTCGTGCTCCGACGGTCCCCGAGGGGGCCCCGCGAGGGCCCCCCCGGCGGCCGAGCGTGGCCAAGCAGCCTCGTGCCGTGCGCTGTGTCTTGGTCGACCCACGGCGCGAGCACGCCTGGGCGCTTCCCCCCACCCAGACTCGACGGCGAGCGAGGGGAGGGAGCGAGGAGGAGAAGGCCCTCTCGGAAGGCGGCGTGAGTGGGCCCTGGAAACGACAGGGCCGTTTTTTTACCGGTTCCGTTCTGCCGTTTTTGTTGCCGGTTCCGACGCCGTTTCTTTCACCGGTTCCGTCGCCGTTTTTTGACCAGTTCCGGTTCCGGTTCCAGTCCTGGGGCCGTTGTTTGGCCGTTTTCAGTCGCCGTTTTCTCGCCGCTTCCATTTTCAAGGGACGTTTTTTGGAAACGGTGAAGAAACGGCCCTGCCGTTTCCGGGGCCCACAAAGGGCGGGACTTCTCAGAAGCCCTCGCGCCCGCTGAGAAGTTTTGTTTTCGCTGTCTTCAGGGAAGGCTCAGAAAACTTCTCAGAAGGCCGGGGGACTTCCGAGCCTTCTGAGAAGGCCCGCCCCTTCTCAATTCCCCCCAGGCTCGCCGCCGACAGCCCCGACGTCGTGATTTTGTTCACAACCTCGACCCCCAGAGGTCTGGACCCTTTCACCGGGACATGTTTCTTACCCTGAATCGTTTTTTTGACGGTCCCGAGGCCCAGGAAGGCCCCCGGAGGCCGAACATATTCTTAAACAGAACCTTCGTAGCATTTTTTTTTCACAGCGCGAGGGCGTCTGGGTCCTCCTCCCACTTCCCATCTTACCCATCATCCTCCGACCCCTCCTCCTCGGCCTCTTCCTCCTGCCTCCCTCCGAAAACTGCGAAGAACAAAAACCTCCCGTCGTGATTCTCGCCACAGCGCGAGGAGGTCTGGGTTCCCCTCCTCCCGCCTCCCCCCCCGAACAACACAAGTAGGGACAGACTTTTCAGCGTCGGTGGTCAGGCAGAGGGTGACTGCGCTGGCGATGCATGGCATGAACGGGGGCACCGCTGGGCCGAATGGTGCCACCATGCAGGCGGAGGAGGGAGGAGGGACGCGGCCGAAGGAACAGAAGGACGGGGCGGGGGGCTCAGGGGTCAGAGCGCTCCCCGAGCGTGTGGCGCGGCCGGCCCCTCCGCTCGGCGCGCCGGCGGCTGCTGCGTCAAAAGCAGGGGCGCACACATCCTGCCCGCGCGAGAGCGGCGGCGGGCCACCCGCGGCCTTCTCGGTGGCGCTGGCGCGGGGCGAGGGCTCGCCGCGCCGCCTGGGCCTGGAGTGCGCCACCCTGCGCGGGCCGGGCGAGGCGGGGGGGGGGGTTCGGGCCGGACGCCGGAGCCGCCGCACCCTCTTCGGGACGATGGACATGGGTATACTCTGGGTTTCTTCACAAGCGTTGGGGGGGGTTACCCCCCCGACGGGGGTCAGCCTCGCCTCGTCGTCGCGCCGCGACGGGGGTCGGAGCGCCTTCGGCGCGCGGTGGCTGCCCGCAACGGGGGACGATGTGGGGCTGTCGGGGGGGTGACGCCCCCCCGACGCTTACTAAGAGACTCGGGGTCCGAAAGAATGGGCACGATGCCCAACAGCAGTTCCTGTTCATTTTGAACCAGACTCGCTGTCCGCGCCGCCGCGGAAGCTGTTCGCTGAAGACACGAAGCCGCCTGCCCAACAGCAGCCGCTGTGTGTTCTGGACAACATTTGTTGTTGGGCATTGTACTCATGTTTTCCGTACCCATCTCGGGCGTCCAAACTTCTGGGCGTTTCCGCATCCAGACCCCCTCGGGACATGGAAAACTCACGACGGGAGGTTTTCCCTCATTTTCTCTGGGGGCCCTCCCCGGGCCTCGGGACCGTCAAAAAACGAACGACTCAGGGTGAAAAACCGGTCCCAGGGAATGGGTCGAGACCTCTGGGTTCGACGTTGCAGAAAAATCAGGACGTCGGGGGACTGGGTAGGCAGGAAAGCCCGCCCACCTACTTGTCAGGCTCCTCCACCTCCTCCCTCCTCTCCCCCCCCCGCCTCCTCATGCCCCTCCGCCTCCTCCTCCTCCACCTCCTCCTCCTCTTCCTCATCCTCATCCTCCTCCTCCTCCTCGTCATCATCATCAGCATCATCAGCATCATCAGCAGCAGCAGCAGCATCACTCCTTTCATCAGCATCATCATCAGCAGAAGCATCATCATCATCATCATCTGAAGCAGCATCATCTTCCTTATCCTCCTCCTGTTCTTCGTCCTCATTATCATTATCACCATCATCAGCATCATCAGTATCATCAGCATCATCAGCATCATGATCATCATCGTCGTCGTCATCGTAAAGGCCATCACCATCACCATCACCATCATCATCATCATCATCATCATCATCATCATCATCATCATCATCATCATCATCATCATCATCATCATTATCATCATCATCATCAGCATCATCAGCATCGTCATCATCATCGTCATCGTCATCATCATCGTCATCGTCGTCATCATCAGCATCATCATCATCATCATCATTATCATCATCAGCGCATCATCATCAGCACCATCATCAGCATCATCAGCATGATCATCATCGTCCTCTTCTTCCTCCTCCTCCTTCTTCTCCTCCACCTCCTCCTCTTCCTACCCCTCCTCCTCCTCATCGTCCTCCTCCTCCTCCTCCTCCTCCTCCTCCTCCTCCTCCTCCTCCTCCTCCTCCTCCTCCTCCCGCTCCCCCCGCTCCTCTCCCGTTCCTCCCATAATTATCGCCCCCCCACGTGGGCACGGCCAAGCGACCAGCGGGGCGCCAGCGCCAGCGACGACTGCTGCTGGGGTTGGCGAGGGCAGGTCACGGGCGGGCGGCGGGGGTCGGGCGGAGTTCCTCGGACGCCCTCCAAGGCACTTCGATTTTCGCCTTACGCTACCGTCGCTGTTTCCGCCATACTTTTGATGAACTCTGCGCCCCGCTCTCCTGAGGCGGGTATTGGCACCTTCCCACAGACATGATCGCGTCGTTAAAAATCAGGACGGGAGGTTTTTGGCCATTTTCGGCTCCGGGGGGCCCTCGCCGGGCCTCGGGACCGTAAAAAAAAAACGACTCAGAATGAAAAACCGGTCCCGAGAAAAGGGTCGGGACCTCAAGGGACGCCGTTGTGAAAAAATCAGGACGTCGCATGTCTGGGTCTGGGACGGGTACTGACACCTTACAGTGGAGACCCATGCCAAGAAACACCCTGCTTGCCTCCAGGGTGCCCTGGGATTCCTGGGTTTCGATGGTTCTGCGATGGAAAGCGTGACGTTCCCACACCAAGAATCACTGGGCGCCCTGGGGTCTCAGGGTTGGGTTTCTTGTGGGAGGTTTCTTGTGGTCGGGCCTCTACTGTACTGGTTCGTGTTGTTTTAGGTGCATTTCCGACGCAACTGTGTACCAGAAAGTCCACCAAAGCATGGCGGATCCGAGGTCAGGGGGGGGATTGGGAGGCCAAGATCTCCGACGTTTTGCGTGTTTGTTCGACCAGCGGCTATTGCCCCGCATTCTGGCCCAGGGGGGGCGCTGTCTGGCCCAGGACCAGCAAGATACGTCTGTGGTAAGAACTTGGCCTTAAGTCGGGCATGCCCACCTGCAGGCGGTTATTGGAAGAAAAGTTCAAAAAATGTTCCCAAATTGCCAATAGTAGTCGAAACATCGTCCCCTGATTATTTTTTTGTTTGAGTTTTTGTTCGGTATTCCTCCTGCAGAGGGACATGCCCGACTGAAAGTTGGCCCCAGGGAAGGGTCGGGACCTCTGGGGCCGCGCAGGGAACAACACACACGCACACACACACACACACACACACATCGTCGGATGTCTGGCGGGAGTCCCTCCCCCATCACTCTTCGTCTGCCCTAAGCTGCCGCCCCTTTTTCGATAGGGTCGATGTGGGCTTCTCTGGATTGCGTAAGGCTTCCATGGGTCTCGATGAACTCTTCCGCGCCCGGAGGTCGGAAGGCATGGAAGGTGGAGGTGGAGGGGTCTCGGCCTCTGGGCCCTCGCCGGGCTCCAGGACCGCCACAGACAAACCACACTCGGGACGTGACGGGTCGGCCCCGCGGAGCGCCACGACCCCGGGCATTTGCCGCCGCCGCTCCTGCAGAGCGCGATGCCTGCCGTTGTTTTAACGGTTCCGTTTTGCTGTTTTTTTGCCGGTTCCGAGGCCGTTTTTTTGCCGGTTCCGTCGCCGTTTCTTGACCGGTTCCGGCTCCGGTTCCAATCCTGGAGCCGTTTTTTTGCCGTTTCCGGTCGCCGTTTTTTTGCCGTTTCCATTTTCAATGGGCAGTTTTTGGGGAAACGGTGAAAAAACGGCCCTGCCGTTTCCGGGGCCCACAAAGTGCCTGCCCCCCTGCCCCTTGCTCACACGTCGGGGGGAGGCCCGGGTGGCGGCTCGGGCGAGCTCTGCTGCGCGCAGCCCGCTCTGGCCCCGCCACCAAGGCGCCCTGCTCGATACGCGTTCGGACAAGCCCCTCCCCGGGGCCTGGAGGCGCGAGGCCAGCTTCCCTGACATGCGCCGACAGGCGTGATGCGTTACATCCGCGGCCCTTGGCGGTCCCGACCGCTTCCCGGAGCCCCCGCGCGAGGGGAAAGCAGATCACGACGGGAGGTTCCGCTATCGCTTGCTTCGGCCTCTGGGTGTCCTCATCGTGGCTCGGGATCGTCAACAAAAATCAGGATGAAGAACCGGTCCCGCGGAAGGGGTCATCAAGACCTCTCGGGTTCGACGTTGCACGTTTTAATATCTATAGCAACAACAACAAGAACAACAACAACAACAACAACAACAACAACAACAACAACAACAACAACAACAACAACAACAACAACAACAATCACTTTACCCGAACGCTCAGTGTTCTCACCAGTGCCAGGGTTTTCATGCGACGCCAGCCAATACCCCCACTTTGTGGGGGGGCAGTGCAAGCTCTACCAAATATCCACACGACTCTTCGCCACCACCCACACCCAGCTTCCCGCCCTATGACGTTCGGACACTTCACTTCGTGGCCTGCGGACGACCGTGGCTACTACACTGGCGTGGAGTACACACCCACAGAAGTTGTTAAGCCTACGTTCGTACACCCACAGAAGTTGTTAAGCCTTGTTAACCCACAGAAGTTGTTAAGCCTTCCACAGAACATCTGTTGCATATGATGCATATGGTACATGATACACATGATACACATGATACGTACTCACAAGATAGTTGATCACATCTTTAGGGCAAATTCCTGAGGGATGTGGGAATACACAAGAGAGAGAGGATATGGTTGTCCCGATGGTTGTCTCGATGGTTGTCCCGATGGTTGTCCTGATGGTTGTGGTTGTCCCGATCGTTGTCCCGATGATTGTCCCGATGGTTGTCCTGATGGTTGTGCTTGTCCAGGATGTTGGGAAACCATTGGTTTTTTTAGGATTCGGACAGCGCGCGCGGGTGGAAATTTTGAAAAGTCGTGCAGGTGTTTTTCGAGGACCTACGGTGCGATTCGTGTGATTTTATGATGCGCGGTGCTAAAATTCTTAAGAACCCAATGGTTTTTGGAGATTTCGGCGTGCGCGCGCGAAGAAAAAACGAATGTGTCCCGCATGGTATTATTTGACAGGGATGATGGCCCTGGCAGGTGCGCAACCGTTGTCGCAGAAGTTCGAAAAAGTTGCTCGCAAAAGCCCGTTTGACAGAAATGTTTAAAAAGTGTTGGGTTTCCTACGAATCCGCAAGAGCGCGCGGGATGAGATTTTGACATTTTTTGTTGAAAAACCATTGGTTTTTTGATGTTTTTATGTTAAAATCGCTCCGAACACTAAGCTTTTGGAAGGATTTCGTCTTGCGCGCGCGAATGTCCACTTTACCTTATTTTTTGCAAGGGATTCTTGAAATTTGATTATATTAGAACAAGAAATGTCATTTTATAGTGTTTTTTGCAAGGGAAAGCGGGGGGGAACAAAACAACCGGATCTTGATCACATCGAATTACCTGAGGCTTCCTCACGAAAATGATGAAAATGTAGCTGCGGCCTAGGCGGCGCAGGGGGGCCGTGCACCAGGGGCCCCAACAATAATTATTCTTTAGAATTAATAATGTTCAACAACAACAACAACAATTACTAGCACGTGGGGACACTCCGTTCTCACCAGTGCCAGGGTTTTCATAGGAGGCGGGCAATACCCCCACTTTGTGGGGGGGCCGGTTCAAGCTCTACCAAATTTCCAAACGACTCTTCGCCACCACCCACACCCAGCTTCCCGCCCTATGACGTTCGGACACTTCACTTCGTGGCCTGCGGACGACCGTGGCTACTACACTGGCGCATGGGTACTACACTGGCGCAGGGTTGCGAAAGTAGCTCGCGCGAGCTCATGTAACATAAATGTTGAAAAACCATTGGTTTTTTAGGATTCGGACAGCGCGCGCGGGTAGAAATTTTGAAAATTCGTACAGATGTTTTTCGAGGACCTACGGTGCGATTCGTATGATTTTATGTTGCGCGGTGCTAAAATTCCTAAGAAACCCAATGGTTTTTGAAGATTTCGGCGTGCGCGCGCGAAGAAAAAACGAATGTGTCCCGCATGGTATTATTTGACAGGGATGATGGCCCTGGCAGGTGCGCAACCGTTGTTGGCAGAAGTTCGAAGCACGTGAAAAAGTTGCTCGCAAAAGCCCGTTTGACAGAAATGTTAAAAAGTGTTGGGTTTCCTACGAAATCCGCAAGAGCGCGCGGGGTGAATTTTTGAAACCCTTTTTTTGAAAAACCATTGGGTTTTTCATGTTTTTATGTGAAAATCGCTACGAAGACTAAGGTTTTGGAAGGATTTCGTCTTGCGCGCGCGAATGTCCACTTTACCTTATTTTTTGCAAGGGATTCTTGAAGTTTGGTTATGTTAGAACAAGAAATGTCCACTTTAGCCTTATTTTTTGCAAGGGAAAACGGGGGACAACAAAACAACCGGATCCGGACACCCACGTTTTGCCTGAGACTTCCTCACGAAAATGATGAAAATGTGGCTGCGGCCTAGGCGCGGCGAGGGGGCCGCGCACCAGGGGTCCCAACAATAATTATTCTTTAGAATAAATAGTGTTCAACAACAACAACAACATCATCATCATCAACAACAACAACAACGAAGCACGAGGTCGGGGTATGGGCTCCAGGGGGGTAGTTCTTCGCCCCCGATCCATTTTGGATGGCCCCGGGGCTCGACAACCGGCCCCCGAGAGCCGAAAAACCGAGGCCAAACCGTGGGCTGATTCGCCAATTACCCGCCCCCCTGTGCTGGACCAGGGCTCCCACCTGAGCTCGCTCCCCAGACCCCCTCGGGCAATGAAAAAATCACGACGGGAGGTTTTGGGTTATTTTCGGCCTCTGGGGGCCCTTACCGGCCCTCGGGGCCGTGAAAAACGGCTCAGGATGCAAAGCCGGTCATAGGGAAGGGGTCCAGACCTCTGGGGGTCGACGTAATGAGAAAAACATGACGTCGGGGGTCTGGGACCTGAGCTCGCTCCTCATGGCCGATGCACCGGCAATGCGGCTCGATGTGGAGCACGACTTTCTCCACGCCGACGGCGCCGATGGGTCTCCGACATCGCCGATGCCGATGCACCGGTGATGCGGCGCGATCCTCCGGCCCCATCTGCTCCGATCCCGTCCGGGAGGCCTCGAACTAACCCGCCCCTTTCGTCCGACCCGACCTTCTTGACCACCGTCTGCTGCTCGTCACGGCGGTCGAGCGGGGCGGCCTGGCGGAGGAGTGGAACAGCCTCTGCGCGGCGCGGCGGGAGCCGTGGCGGCGGCTGCACCTGGGGACCGCGCTGCTGGCCGTGAACGGCGTGGCAGGGGACGTGCGGCGCATGCGGCAGGAGCTGGAGAGGCCCAGACTTCCTCCAGGCCTCCCAGATGGGGTCCGAGTGGATGGCGTCGGAGGATCGCGCTGCATCGCCGATGCATCGCCGATGCGGCTCGATGTGGAGCCCGATTTTCTCCGCGCTGGCGTCGCTCTGCCGACGTCGCCGATGCATCGCCGATGCCTCGGCGACGCATCGCCGATGCGGCGTGATCTTCCGATCCCATCTTCTCGGACCCCATCTAGGAGACCTCTACCTCCAACACTGTGGTTCTTTCAATCCGGGCGTGTTTCACTGATTCTGGCGCCTAGGGTGCTGTAATATCCGGCCCCGGGTCTATCAGAGAACGATCATCGGGGGACAAAGCTGGCCCCGGGGAAGGGTCGGGAGATCCTTGGGGCCGCGAATTTGACAAATCACGTCGGTGGACCAAGCGATCCGATGGCTTGTTTTTTTCAATACGGGGTCCGCGGAAGTGTCGTCCTTTTCCCCGGGACACGTTCATCCCGAACCGGCTCTTGACCGGTCCGGGGCGAGCGCCGTCAGGGCGAAAATAATTCGCCAAAAAATCTCTTTCGTCGTGGTCGTCGTCGTCGTCGTCGTCGTCGTCGCCGCAGTCGTCGTCGTCGTCGTCGTCGTCGTCGTCGTCGTCGCCGCCGCCGTCGTCGTCGTCGTCGTCGCCGCCGTCGTCGTCGTCGTCGTCGTCGTCGTTGTCGTCGTCGTGGACGTCGTCGTCGTCGTCGTCGTCCACTCGTCGCCGTCGCCGCGGCCGGGGGCCGTCTATCGGACGGACCGCGTCGGCGGGCGCCAGGGGCGGGCCCTGGGTGCAGCTGGAGGCGTGCAGCCCCCCCGACGTGGGCCACGCCGTCGCGGCGCTGAACGCCGCCCAGGAGGGTGCTTTGTGCTTGCAGGGTCCGGCGAGCACCGGGTGGTCGGGCCCGCCCTCCTCCTCCTCCTCCTCCTCCTCGTTCTCCTCCTCCTCCTCCTCCTCCTCCTCCTCCTCCTCCTCCCCCTCCTCCTCCTCCTCCTCCTCCTCCTCCTCCTCCTCCTCCTCCTCCTCCTCTCCTCCTCCTCCTCCTCTCCCTCTCTCCTCCTCCTCCTCCTCCTCCTCCTCCTCCTCCTCCTCCTCCTCCTCCTCCTCCTCCTCCACGCTCCAGAAAAAGATGGGAGCGGGCGGTGTTTGTGCCGCTTTCGGCCTCTGGGGGCCCTCGCCGGGCCTCGGGAGCGTCAAGAAACGGCCCCAGGGAAGTGGTCCGGACCTTCGGGGCGCATGCATCGCAAAAGTTGGAGCAGCCGGATGTCTGGGCCCCAGCTGGAGAGCCCGACATTGTCGGTTTTCACGGATCCGGATGGGGGTGTGCTGTGTGGGTTCGCGCGGGACTGCGCGGGACTGCCCAAAGCGAGCTGGTTAGGTCCTCGGCCGGCACCTCCCACTACAGTCAACCCTTCTAAGAAGGATGGGCAACCTTCCCAAGGGTACCCTTGCATCCTTGCCTCCTCGGCCCATCCTTGGCCACCTTCGTTGGCCGCGCCCCGCTCGAAAAGCTTCGAGATGGGCGTCCAAGGCCCTTGCATCCTTATCGCGCATCCTTATGATACGGGCCGGCTGTACCCCCCTCCCCCCCCCCTTGGGCGCCGCGTAATGGAGGGGTCATAAATGGGGGGGTGGCAAGGGTGGTTCGAAAAGGTACCCAAACGGTACCTAAACGAGCCCCCTGGGGCGCTGGAGGGGCCCGAAAGGGGCACGAAAGGGGACCTTTTCTGACCCCCCCATTTGTGACCCCCCTGCCCAACCCCCCTTGGATAACCCGGGCGATCGCCGCACGATACCAAACGATCTCCAGCTGGCCACGCCGCTGCCGCCCGGCGGCCCGTACTGGGCTGCCGCTGCGTGCACCTTTGCTGCGCCCGCTCGCCCCAGCGCGTGCGGGGCGGCCCCTGCCGCGGACATCACGGTCATCGTCACGACCAGTCGGCGACCACGACGGGTCCCAGAGACCCGAGGCCCCCAAAAAAATATTAGCGCGGGCGGCTCTTCGGCCGTGGTCGGCCTCGGGGGTCCCTCGCCGGGCCTCGGGAGCGTCAAGACACGGCGCGGGACGGACAGCCGGCCCCGGGGAGGTGGTCCGGGCCTTCGGGGCCCAGGCATCGAAAGACTTGGAGCAGCCGGAGGTCTGGGTGTGCTTACGCCGGGGTGTGGTCCGCGACCGACGCCGTTGGGGCTCAGAGGCCACCACGTTGCGCCAGAGGCTTGATGAGCCTCGTCGGGGCGCTGCAGAGATCTCTGTCGAGGTCCAGCGTCGCAGGCGATTTCTCTCCCTTCACATGTTCTTTTGCGGCGAAAAAACGAAGCCGCTCAGGCCAGGAGGGAAGCCCTGAGATACACCACAACGGGGGCGAGTGGGATGCACCCCTATCGAGGATGGGCGCCCCCCCCATGTTATAATTATCCCAGGGGTGGGGCCCAAATTCTTGGTCCATCCGAAGACCCAACGACGCCCGGGAGAAGGGTCGACGTACCCCCTGCTACAGGGCGCGGGTTGCAAGCCACACCCTCCCCGGACCCCCGAGGCCGTGCTCTTTCCGCCGCGTCGACCCCCAGAGGTCTGGACCCCTTCCCCGGGACCTCCTCCTCCTCCTCCTCCTCCTCCTTCTCCTCCTCCTCTTTCTCCTCCTACTCCTCCCCCTCCTCCTCCTCCTCCTCCTCCTCCTCCTCCTCCTCCTCCTCCTCCTCCTCCTCCTCCTCCTCCTCCTCCTCCTCCTCGTCTTTCATCCCGAGTCGTTTTGTTGACGGCCCCGAGGCCCGGTGAGGGCTCCCGGAGGCCTAAAATTGCGAAAAACCTTTCGTCGTGGCTTTGGCACAGCGCGAGGAGGTCTCGGCCCCTCTCGAGGCCCGCCCCGCCTCAACGTGTCCATCCAGCGCCCATTCCTCGACTGCACGTAAGAGTGACCCTTCGCCGGAGCTCACTGGGGTCCCCCGATCGCCGCGCTCAGTGCGATAGTAGCGTCTTGCGCGCTTGTGTTTGGCCCCCTCGCGCCTCCCACGAAGCCGCGCACCACAGGTCACCTCTTGCCCAGGGCCACTCTCTACGTGCAGCCGAATTCCCGACGGCCCCGGGGCTGAAAGCATTGAAGAAACCTCCCGCCCCAGACCCCCGACGTCATGATTTTTTCATTACGTCGACCCCCAGAGGTCTGGACCCCTTCCCTGTGACCGGCTTTGCATCCTGAGCCGTTTTTTCACGGTCCCGAGGGCCGGTAAGGGCCCCCAGAGGCCGAAAATAACCAAAAACCTCCCGTCGTGATTTTTCCGTTGCCCGAGGGGGTCTGGGGCCGCGATTTTTGCCCGCAGCGCGAGGGGGCCATGGGCTCTTCGGGGTCGCCCCGCCGGCCCGGTGCCCTCGAACCCCGGGCACCACATCCCCCGGGGGGCGCCGGAGGGGCTCCTCGGGCCTATAGGGCGGCATTTCGGGGGTGGGCAGAGCCCCCATGCAGTGGCACGTCGGATTGGTGTGAATTGTCCGTCTTCGGTTCTCGAGACCCAGACCCCCTCGGGTAATGAAAAAATCACGACGGGGGGTTTTGGATTATTTTTGGCCTCCGGGGGCCCTCACCGGGCCTCGGGAGCGTCAGAAAACGACTCAGGATGCAGAGCCGGTCATGGGGAAAGGGTCCAGACCTCCAGGGGTCGACGTAATGAAAAAATCATGACGTCGGGGGTCTGGGGAGGGCGCCGTGGCCGTTATGTTCCAGGCTTGCGCCCGCCAGGTTTGGGCCTCAGGTCGTTTTCACCGAACCACGTTTTACTATAAAGGGAGGTCTGTCCATCCCCGAGGACTCTCGAAGAAGGGAAAGACGCCACAAACATAAGCTTCTAGCGCTTCGCGCGGATTTCTTGGATCCGCGCTGGGCCTCCCTGGCGGCGCCTCCAGCGCCGCCCCTGGTGCGCTCCACGCGCCAGGGAGGGGGGTCCAGGGCAGATCCAAGAAATCCGCGCGCAGCGCCACAAGTTCATGGTTTATGGCGTTTCTTTTTCTCGAAGCAGGCATGTCCTTCTACAGGAGGAGTATTGCGAAATAGTGAGAACATAGTGTGTGGACGAATTGTCTTATAATATTTGATTATATATTTGAGCATGTGTTGGCTACTTTTTCATTTTGCCTTCAAACTCCGCCTGTTTACCAGCCTGGAAGATATCCCTATCCCTATGCTAGGCACCTCCTCATCACGATGCCAATCTCATGGATTCCCTTACTTTTTGAAGATTGTCATCGCCTCTTGGCGCGTCAATCTTGGGGATAGGGGTACGTTCGAGGCTGGTAAGCCTGTAGGAGGACATGCCCGACCTAAGCCCAGGGTGACCCCCCCCCCCGGGGCTTCGCGCGCCACCGCGGAGCCCTTGGAGAGCCCCTCTGAGAGCCTCGCGAGGGGGGCCCCCCTGGAGGCCTGCTGGAGCCTGCGTGGAGATCCTCGGGAAATCCTCTTGGGGAGTCCGTTGAAATCCAGGGTCGACCCTCCTGGGAAATCCATGGAAATCCTTGGAAACCCTGGGGAAGTCCTTTTTTGGGGTAGTCCAGGGGAACCCTTGGGGGAAACCCATCTTGGAAGTCCATGAGAATCGTAGAGGAGGAGCCCCCATGGGAGAAATCCCAGGGAAATCCTCCATGGGAATCCCTGGGGGTCCTGGGGGCACCTCTGGCAACGCCCGGCACATGCTGGAGCACGTGCTCGGCAGCCTGCAGCAGGTGCCTGGGCTCCTGGGCGCGCCCCGCGTCCTCGTGTGCGACGGGCTCGTGGAGGCGGGTGCGTCGCGCAAGCCGCAGCACAAGGCCGGCAGGGTCACGCCCGACGACGCGTCGAGGTACCGCGAGTTCGTCGCCCGCGTGCGGTCACTCGCCGCCGAGGGCGAGGGGCCCTTCGCGGACTTGCAGGCCGTCGAGGAAGGAAGCAGACTGACCATGGCCAAGCCTCGCTGTCCTCATACGCCCGTATTGAAGCGCAGCATATACCGTGTTCGAAACCTCCGTGTGAGCACGTTGCGTGTTTGTTCGGCACACGTTGGCCCACAGTTTGGCAAACGCATCGCGCCATACCTACGTCGGAAGTCCACGCGTTGAGCTCCATGTCAACACGCTACGGGCTGCGTGTTGCGCATCGGGGCGGCTAAGTGATCAAAATGTCGCGGGATCTTGTCGATGCCGATCTTGGTCATCGTCTGTTCCAGCCGTCGCCGATGCGCGAAGATGATCCACGAGTTGACGCTGACCACGATGGAAGATCGACACCGACCTTTCCGCACCCTATCTTGGACATGGTCACAGTTTTCTTCCCCTCCAGGTTGTCGAGTGCACGGAGCACCAGGGCTTCGGGTTCGCAGTGAAGCGCGCGCTGCAGGAAGTGCGGACCGCCTTCGTCCTCGTGGTGCAGCACGACCAGGAGGTCTCCGGACACACCGACACAGATAAGCATAGATGTCCATTCAGATATCGGAGAATGTGGGAAATGGAGGGCAATACAAAAACCATGACATATAAATCATATTGTTAATCCTGGAGTGTGCTTGTATGTATTGCTATGGTCTTACAGCCAGTACCGCCGACCCTGGACAACGAACCCGTCGATGGAAGATGCATTCGGGAAGGTCGTGACCAGACGCTCCTACAGCCAAGACGCTGAAATAAGGACCACTTTGGGCTCAGAAGGGGCTTGAGTTTTCGGGCTGTTCCTTAGGTTTGTGTCTTGGGGCTTCCTGCTTGCCTAGGCCCGCCGTGGCCAGAAAAGCCCCTCCATTCCTTATTATGCGTTCCATCTGGTAGTATGATGACTGTAAGAGTGCCCGAGAGGCTAACCCCATGCCGATGATTATAAAGGACCCCCCCCTTAACACGCTAGAGTTGATCATCCACGGCCAAGAAGAGCTTGGTCAGGGGCGCGGGGCGCGGAGGCCGAACTTGTTTATCACTGTGAAAAGTTCACCATCGAGGTGAACTTCCTTCTTACGTTGAGATAGCAGCATCAAGCGAAGCGAAGACGTTTTCGAATCTTATAGGTTTGGAACTTTGGATTTGGGGGGGCGTCCTGGGAGCACTTTGGGAGCCTCCCAGGGCTTCCTGGCGGTTCCTTGGGGGCGCTTGCGAGGCCAGTGGGGGCCATATGGGGGGGGGCGGACCTCCCTGGCGGGGCGCTGCCTTCTGACCCACCTCCTCCTCCTCCTCCTCCTCCTCCTCCTCCTCCTCCTCCTCCCTCCTCACCCCTCCTCCTCCTCCTCCTCCTCCTCCTCCTCCTCCTCCCTCCTCCTCTCCTCCTCCTCCTCCCTCCTCCTCCTCCTCTCCTCCTCCTCCTCCTCCTCCTCCTCCTCCTCCTCCTCCTCCTCCTCCTCCTCCTCCTCCTAGCCCTGCCCCTCTCGCTCCCCCCCCCCCCTCGGTGGGGAAGGGATCCTCTAGGGAAGGGGCTTCCCTGCGACTGAACTACACGGCGTTGCTCAATGGTGCTTTGGCTGCTCTGCTTCGGCGGGCGCGCTGACGGAGGAGGGCCCGGATCCGTCTTGAAGTGTCTCTGGAGCGCTCTCGGGGGCCTCGGGGGGGGGGGAGGGGGCAGTTGTGGAGGTGTCTTGGGAGCCTTTCGGGCGCCTGCTGGGGCTTCCTGGCGGCTCCCTCGGGTGCGCGGGGGCCTCTGGGGCCCCGGGATACCCAGGGGGGGGACGCCCCCCTCTGGGCATTCTGACCCCCGGCACCACCCCCGAAACACCACTCCTCCTCCTCCTCCTCCTCTCTCTCCTCCTCCTCCTCCTCCTCCTCCTCCTCCTCCTCCCTCCTCCCTCCTCCCTCCTCCCTCCTCCTCCCTCCTCCCTCCTCCCTCCTCCCTCCTCCCTCCTCCCTCCTCCCTCCTCCCCCCCCCCCAGGCGGCGAAGAGATCCTAGGGAAGGGGCGCCCCTTCGACTCAACTGCGGCGTTGCTCAGCTTCGCTCAGGCTCTTCCAGCTTGGCTGGCGCGCTGAAGGAGGAGCGCCCAGGGAAATGTGGGCAGCGGCGACGGCGACAGTCACGACGACGCCGACGCCGACGCCGACGCCGACAGGCTCGGCGGATTTGTGTACCCCTGGGCGGCTTCAAGGTCGTGCGGGCCTTCGACTTGCCCGCCGTGCTCCTCGCCATGGGCTCCCACCCGGACCGCCTGAAGTACGTGGGGCTGTGCAGCACCACGACGAGGAACTACGAGGCGATGGTGCTCTCGAAGTACCAGCCGAAGAACGAACCACGACGTGAGCACGAACTTTCGGAGCTCCGCGCGGATCTCTTGGAGCGGCGCTGGACCCCCCTCCCATGCCCGGCGCGCGGAGCGCGCCAGGGGTGGCGCCGGAGGCACCGCAAGGGGGGCCCGGCGCCGATCCAAGAAGTCCACAGGGCAGTTTGGAATACGTAGGATTTTGGAAGGTAGATTTGTTTTAATACATGATTAATGTATGAATAAATATATGCATGAACTCATCGTTGTTTTTAATACTAAATCCTGCATTGCATTGTTAATACATGATCCGCACGCGGAGCATGTATTGAAAACGGCACTGTACGCGGAGCTCTGAAAGTTTGTGGTCATGGCCTTCTGTTTGTTCTTCTATCCAGATCAGACTCGCCAGCACCTCGGAGTTCGGCGTGCCCTTGGTGCCACTGCTCTTCTTCTACGACAAGCCGCACATCTGCTCCGCCCGCCACTACCGCGAGGTGGTGCTCGGCGAGGGCTCCCCTGTGACGAGGGGCACCTTCATAGAGGAGACGCTGGGCCAAGCCCAGAGGTCGATGGGGAAGTAAGTGCGTGAAGACAAACTGTCGAAGCTCTGCGCACGTTTTTCGATTTGCGCCAGAGCCCGCTGGTGGCGCCTCCGGCGCCGCCCCTGGGGCGCTCCGCGCGCCAGGGAGCGGGTTCCAGCGCACGTTCCGGAAACCCGCGCGGACCTCCAACAGTTTGTGTTTGCGCTGTTGCTTTATCTCCCCTCCCCTCACGTGCATCGCGGCTTGATTCGCACTTGCCTGCCCCATGTTTGCGTCATCCGCCAGCGCAGTCACTCTGCCTAGCCGCCGACTTACAAATCGTGCTGGCGCCGCTGATTTGCTTCTTCCCCTTAAGAGGGCCGACATCCTCCAGCACGGCATGGGGGCCCACGCCAAGTACGGCACCTACCAGCTCGACGAGAGGGACGGGGCGGGCGAGGCGCTCGTGGCCGTGCGCCACGTGAACGGCCGCTCGTTCCTGTCCCCGCGCCAGCGCGTGGGCCTCGGCTGGCCCGCCTGCCTGAGGTTCTCCGCGTAGCGGAGCTCACGCCCAAGAAGAAAACGGCATGGCTTGAACGCCCGTCGTCCCGTCGTCGTCGTCGTCCCGTCGTCGTCGTCGTCCCGTCGTCGTCGTCGTCGTCGTCGTCGTCGTCGTCGTCGTTGTCGTCGTGGTCGTGGTCGTTGTCGTCGTGGTCGTGGTCGTTGTCGTCGTGGTCGTGGTCGTGGTCGTGTGGTCGTGGTCGTGGTCGTGGTCGTCGCCGTACTCGTCGTCGTCTTCGTCGTCGTGGTCGCCGTCGTCGTCGTCGTGCCCGTCGTCGTGATCGTGGTCGTGGTCATCCCGTCGTCACCGTCGACGTCGTCCCACTGCTGGAGCGCGCGGGGACTGTGCGAGGGCAGCCCAGGTGGACGAGGGGAGCGTCGACAGCGGAGGGCGCGGCGGGGGTCCAGCATGGCATTTTAAGGGGCGGGATCACCCGTGCCCAGAAGCGGCCCAAGAGTGCCCCGCGCTGCCCGCCCTGGCATCGCTCGGGCGTGTGCGGCTGTCGAGGGCGAGGCCCCTCGAGGAGCGTCCTCCTCCTCCTCCTCCTCCCTCTCCTCCTCCTCCTCCTCCTCCCTCCTCCTCCCTCTCCTCCTCCTCCTCCTCCCTCCTCCTCCTCCTCCTCCTCCTCCTCCTCCTCCTCCTCCTCCTCCTCCTCCTCCTCCATCGAAGCACTGCACGGGGAGCGGGCGCCCTGGCGATGGCGAGCCGGAGGCGGCCGCCGAGGCCACCAGGCTGTCGACAGCACAGGGGGGGCAACGGGAAGCCACGGCTTTCGACTGGCTTCCCTTTGCCCCCCCTGTGCTCGAAGCAGCGGCTTATTGTTTAAATTGAGCATCCCTGAGCACACACCAGTATTCGCCTTCCCTCCGTCCTCCCTCCTCAGCTGGAGACACGAGCACTGTCTGGACTACTTCAGGCATTTAACAAACAAAAAAAGGGCTCGCGGGGAGGGGGAGGTGCGTGCCAGAATTTGGGGGGTCGCGAATTGCAGAGGCGTGCTGAGGCCGTGTGACTCCTCTGGGGGGTTGGGCGAAGAGTCACAGGGCAAGTGTGCAAAACGGAGGCACCAAGGAGCCGTCGCCGGGGCCAGCTGAGCGCCCAACATTCACGAAGCGCGTGAGGAGTGTGCTGCCGAATTGAGGCCCCCCTCAAAAATGGAAAGGAGTTCCCCAGAAACCTCGTTGCCTAATCATTGTAGCTTTTACGTGCCACACTAGCGAGAGCGCAGATCACTCGTATTTCCACGTGTCCCAGTAGAGTGTGGGGCAGGAAATGGTTGAGGAGTATCACGGATCGAGGCTTTCGGAGCCGTGGGGGGGGCGCAGATCATACGCAATTGTATTTGCCTTGGGAGTTGTCATGCACATGAGCCTAGCCCTGGAAGCGCATTTCATCCGTATTTTTAGCGCGCCCCCGGAGAGTCAATCAGATTCTGCCCAATCGGAACACATGCGGGCCAGCTCGAAGAACACAGAACGGCATTAGCAGAAGTTGTCGGAGCTCCGCGCGGAACTCCTAATGAAGTTCTTAGCCGTTGTAGCGCACGGTGGGACGCCAAGCTTCAAAAGAGCAAGCTTGAAGTTTCAGCCTTAAGCTTTGTTGCATCTGGTCTGGATGGCCTGGTCGGTCTGGCTTGAGCTTGGTGCTGACGCTTTAGCTTAGGATTCGGGCGAGATTGGTGTTGGAGAGGTCCAGGGAGGCAGCGCCAACCACTAAGACAGCAAGATAGCTGTGTTGTATGTCACTTGTTTTGCGTTGCAGTTTCGGTTTGCATTTGGTATGGCTTGTCTGGTTGGTCTGGTTTGCGCTCAGTGCTGAAGCTTCATTTAGCTCCGGATTCGGGTGAGACTGGTTTTGGGGAGGTCCAGGGAGGCAGTGCCAACGACTACGACAGCAAAACAGTTGCTGTTCCATTGCAGTTGTTGTTGCGTTGCAGTTGTTGTGTGCATCTCGTCTGGCTTGTCTGGTTGGTTGGTCTGGCTCGAGCTTCGTGCTGAAGCTTTGACGTCGAGTGTGTTTTGCAATGCAGGTGGAGGTCCAGGGAGGCGCGAAGGTGGCAGTGCCAACCACTACCGCAGCACAACCGCTACCAGCGCAGTGCGCATTGCGCTTGTTTCTGCATTTCGCGTTGTGCTGCATTGCAGTTGCTTGTTGCACTGTAGTTGGTGTGCGTTGCATTGCCGTTTCGAAACTCGTGTTCACTGGTCTGTTCTAATTCAGGTTGGTCTGATTGGCCTGGTTGGTCTGGTTGGTCTGGTTGTTGCTGAACGGACGGCTAGCTAGTGTGGCTGGTCTGCTGGGTGTGGCGTGGTTCCTCTGCTCGGTCTGGTCTGTGCTTCGCTGGTCTGGACGGCTAGCGTCTGCTTGCTCTGCCTGGCCGTTCTGGTTGGTCGCTCTGGCTGGCCCGAGTGGCTGGTCTGCCTGGTCCAGGTGATCTGGGCGGCGGATCTGGTTGGTCTGGGCTTTTGGTTGTTGGTCTGGCTGGTCTGGTGGGTCTGGTCTGAGCTGCGCGCTGACAGCGCTAGCACTGCAGTTTTTGGCTTTTTGCGGTCCAGTGGGAGGCCCAGGGCCCAGGGAGGTGCGCAGCGCGCAGTGCCAACCATTGCCGCAGCACGACCCCTGCCAGCGCAGTGCGCATTGCAGCGTGTAATGCGTTGCAGTCTTGTTCTCCAGCATTGCAGTCCAGTTCCCGGCCGTACCGCCCTATGCTTCGAGTAGGAGGCCGGCTGCAGAATCGATGCACCCCAAAACGTACAAACAAAAATCTCGCCGGACCCAAGAACATTACGTAGATTCGGCGAACAAATCAAGTCTCTTGGCATCGTTCGGACGTGTGCTTGGTTTCCTCGGCGAGGACCGTTGAAGAACATCTAGGATCACTTTCGAAAAATGCACACGCACGAAATCGAAACATACACGGGATTGACGTCCGAGCGATGGCAAGTTCTGGGGTACATCGTTCTGCACAGTCAACCCGCATGCTAAAGATGAGCACCCTTCCCAAGGTGACCCTGGCATCCTTCCCCTTCGGCCCATTCGTGTCGACTTGCGCTGGCCAGCCTCGTTCGAAAATGACCCTCCAAGGCCCTTGCATCCTTACAGTGGAGACCCATGCCAAGAAACACCCTGCTTGCCTCCAGGGTGCCCTGGGTCTCTTGGGTTCCGATGGTTCTGCTGTGGAAAGCGAGACGCTCCCACGCCACACCAAACGTCAGAGGACGTCCTGGGGTCTCAGGGTTGGGTCTCTTGTGGAAGGTCTCTTGTGGACTGGCCTCCACTGCACCGCGCATCCTTGCTATACGGGTTGGCTGTAGTCTTGGCATCGCTCGGACGTGTGCATTTGTCTCGGCGAGGACCATTGAGGACGATCCTGGACCATCGAGCAAAAAAGACACGCACGAAACCGAACCATGCACGGGAAATGGACGTGCGAGCGATGGCGAGTAGTCGACCCCCTGCTCCAAGCCAGCCCGCCGCCAGCCCACTGGGGCGCACAGGGGGGCGGCGGCCTCGGCCCGCGCTCTGGCCGCTGGCGCCCGCGAGGGGTCCCGGGACGACTGCGCCGCCTCCTCCTTCTCCTCCTCCTCCTCCTCCTCCTCCTCCTCCTCCTCCTCCTGAAACTCTTGAAACTCCTCCTCCTTCCCCACTTGCTCCTCGTCCTCCTCCTCCTCCTCCTCCTCCTCCTCCTCCTCCTCCTCCTCCTCCTCCTCCTCCTCCTCCTCCTCCTCCTCCTCCCTCCTCCTCCTCCTCCTCCTCCTCCTCCTCCTCCTCCTCCTGTCCCCCCCCCGCGTAAGCCGGGGGCCCGGTGACCACACCTAGATGGTCGGGGAACCCAAAGTGGTCGATTGCCGCCTGTATCGGCGGGATAGATATAGAGCCAGGGACTAGCCGTAATAGGCGGTGGGCGGCCGGGGGGTTTTGGGGACTGCACCCCCGTCGGCCGCGGGGGCCCTCCCCCTTGGGGTGAGTGGGGTGTGGAATGGGAAAGGGCCGGGATGCCCCCGCTGCCAGGGTTCCCTCCCTGGCCCGGGGTCCCTGGCCTCTTCCTACCTGGCGCTCCTCCCCCCCCCCGTGGGGCACCCCTGTCGTCCATGGGGGCGCGCGCGCGGAGGCGGCACGGCCCCTCCGCCGCGCTGCGCAGGGGCAGGTGGGGTACTGCGTTGTTGAGCGACGCGGCGGACCCCTGCCGGTGGCTTGGCGGCGAGGCCCTACGGGTCGCCTCCAGCCGACCCGGGATACTTTCCGCTGGTGTGGCAGAGCCGGCGCGCGGCGTCGGGCGCTGCGCGGGCTTTCCGTGCTAGGGCATCCCGACCACAGGTGGCCATCGGGGACACCCCCCGTGGCCCAGCAGGTCCTTTCTGCACGGCAGAGGCAGGACTGAAGTTATGGTAAATCTTTTGTCAATCCTTGGTACATCCTCCTCCTCCTGTTCTTCGTCCTCCTCCTCGTCCTCCTCCTCCTCCTCCTCCTCCTCCTCCTCCTCCTCCTCCTCCTCCTCCTCCTGTTCTTCATCCTCCTCCTCGTCCTCCTACTCCTCCTGCTCCTCCTCCTCCTCCTCCTCCTCCTCCTCCTCCTCCTCCTCCTCCTCCTCTTCCATCCCTCCTCCTTCTCCTCCTCCTCCTCCGCCTCCTCCTCAGCCTCCTCTTCAGCATCATGCCCATCATCATGACCATCATCACCAGCACCATCATCAGCAGAATGATCATCATCATCATCATCATCATCATCATCATCATCATCATCATCATCATCATCATCATCACCATCATCACCATCATCACCATCATCATCAGCATCTTCCGGATCCTCATCCTCATCCTCGTCTGCCTCGTCTTCATCATCCTCAGCATGCCCATTATCATCCTCATCAGCCTCCTCATCCCCCTCAGCATCACCATCACTATCATCATCAGCATGAGCATCATCAACAACACCAGCATCAGCATCGACATCATAATCGCTATCGTCACGGTCATCATCATCAGCATTAGCATCATCATCATCCGCAGCATCATCGATATCATCACCACCAGCATCAGCATCAGCATCATCATCAGCAGCATCAGCATCAGCATCAACATCGTCAGCAGCAGCAGGATCCTCATCAGCTTCATCATCATCAGCAGCAGCATCATCATCATCAGCATCATCATCATCGCCAGCATCAGCATCATCATCAGCAGCATCATCATCGTCATGTTTCTCCTCATCTTTCTTATCCTCCTCCTCTTCCTTCTCCTCATCCTCCCCCTCCTCACCCTCCTTCCCATCCTCATCCTCATCCTCCCCCTCCTTCCCCTCCTCCTCTTTCTCCGCCCTCCTTTCCTCCTCCTGCGCCCGTTTCATTTCCCTTTCCTCTTCCTTTTCCTCCTCCTCCTCCTCCACCTCATTATCCTCCCCCTCCTCCTCCTCCTCAACATCATCATCCCACCTCCTCCTCCCCGTCATCATCATCATCATCAGCAGCATCATCACCATCATCAGCACCATAAAATTCATCATCATCACCAGCAGCAGCATCATCACCACCATCATCATCAGCAGCGTTGTCCTCCTCCTCCTCCTCCTCCTCCTCCTGCTCCTCCTTCTCATCCGCCTCCTCATCCCCCTCCCCACACCTCCTCCTCCTCCTCCTCCCTCCTCCTCCTCCTCCGCCTCCTCCTCCTCCTCCTCCTCCTTCTCATTCTCCTCCTGCTCCTCCAGCTCCTCCTCCTCCTCTTCCTCCTCCTCCTCATCATCATCATCATCCTCATCCTCATCCTCATCCTCATCCTCATCCTCATCCTCATCCTCGTCCTCCTCCTTCTCCTCCTCCTCCTCAGCATCATCATCATCCTCATCCTCATGATGATCATCATCATCAGCAGTAGCAGCAGCAGCAGCATCAACATCACCAGCAGCATCATCAACATACCCCCCCCTCCCGCCTCCTCTTCCTCCTCATCAGTTCCCTCCTTGTTCCGTGTCCAGCGTTCTCGTGTTCGTTCCCTTCGTCTTATTCTTCGTCTTCCTCCTCCTCTTCCTCTTCCTCATCCGCCCTCTTCTTCTCAAGTTCATCCTCCCCCTCGTCGTCGTCGCCCTCCTCCTCCTCGCTCCTCCTTCCTCCTCCTCTCCTCCTCCCTCCTCCTCTCACCTCATCCCCTCCTCCTCCTCCTCCTCCTTCTCCTCCTCCTCCTCGTCTTCCTCCTCCTCCTCCTCCTCCTCCTCCTCCTCCTCCTCCTAGTCCTCCTCCTCGTCCTCCCTCCCCCCCCCCCCCCCCCCCCAGTCCCCATCCGCCACCCCCCTTATCCCAAGTCCTTCTCCCCCTCCTTCTCCCACGTGTGTTCCTCTTCATCCCCCGCCCTCCTCCTCCTCCTCCTCCTCTTCCTGTTCCTCCACCTCCGCCTCATCGTCCTCCTCCTCCTCTTCCTCATCTTCCTCCTCCTTACTCTTCCCACTCCTCCTCCTCCTTCTCCTCCTCCTCCTCCTCATACGCATCCTCCCCGTCCTCCTCTTCCTCTTCCTCATCCTCGTCCTCCTCTTCCTTCTCCCCATATCAGTCTCCTCGTCCTCCTCCTCATCCTCGTCCTCATCCGCATCCTCATATTCCTCGCCCTCGCTCTCCTCCTCATCCGTAGCATTATCCTCCTCACCCACCGCCTCCTCATCAGTTTGTTCCTCCGCCTCCTGCTCCTCATCCTCATCCTCCTCATCCTGCTCATCTTCCTCCTCCTCCTCCTCCTTCTCCTCCCCCTCCTCTTCCTCCTCCTCCTCCTCCGCCTCCCCTCCCTTCCCCCACCCCCCACGCCCTCCTCCTCCTCCTCCTCCATCATCCTCCTCCTCCCATCTCCTCCTCCTCCTTCTCCTCCTCCTCCTCCTCCTCCTCCCTCCTCCTCCTCCGCCTCCGCCTCATCATCCTTCTCCTCAGCCTCAGCCTCCTCCTCCTCAGCCTCCTCATTCTCCCTCTCCTCTTCTCCTCCTCCTCCTCCTCCTCCTCCTCCCTCCTCCTCCTCCTCCTCCTCCTGGTCCTCCAACTCCGCCTCATCATCCTCCTCATCCGCTTCCTCCTTTTCCTCATCCTCCTCACTCTTCCCTCTCATCCTCCTTCTCCTCCCCCCTCCCCATACGCATCCTCCCCGTCCTCCTCATCATCATCTTCCTCCTCTTCGTCCTCCTCTTCCTTCTCCCCCTCTCCTCCTCCTCGTCCTCCTCCTCCTCCTCCTCCGCATCCTCGTTATCATCTGCAGCCTCGGATTCCTCGCCATCGCCCTCCTCCTCCTCCGTATCATTATCCTCCTCATCCACCGCCTCCTCATCAGTTTGTTCCGCCTCCTGCTCCTCATCCTCCTCCTCCTCCTCCTCCTCCTCCTCCTCCTCCTCCTCCTCCTCTCCTCCTCCCTCAAGCAACCCAGGCCCAGGCTTCCCTTGCCCCGGGCCGGCTCCAGGACCTCCGCGCGGTGCTTGGGGGATATCGTCGCAGCTGTCGCATGTTCGGCCGCCTTTGACGTTAACAAACGCTGGAGTTTCAAACGGTGCTACGGGATGGGTGCCGGAGAGTGGCGCCCAAGGCTCACCCCGAAGGAGCGCAAGGCCCGGCGGGCGTGGGCACAGTGGTCGGCTGAGCGAGCCATCCACCGCCTAACCCGCGAGGTGGAGCAGCTCCGCAAGATGCAGTATATGGACCCCAACGTCGTCAGCCACAGCGTTGGGAGCAGCGAGCGGGAGCAATATGGACAGTGGGAGCATCCGCAGGACACGGCAGGAACGTGGGGGTCAGAACGGCAGTGGCAGCAGCGAACAGAGCCGGAGGCGAAGCTCGAGTCCAATGCCATCAGCTACAACGACGAGGCTGTGTGGCGTGACGGGAAGGTCGAGCCCGACGTCATTAGCTACAGACCAGAGGACGGTGCATGCGAGAAGTCTTGGATGGCGGCAGTGGCAGCGACGAAGCACGAGCCCAATGTCATCAGTTACAACGACGGTGCATGCGAGAAGTCTTGGATGGGGGCAGTGGCGGAGCCGATGTTCGAGTCCAGCGCCATCAGCTACAACGACAAGGCTGTGTCGCATGACGGGAAGGTCAAGCCCGACGTCATCAGCTACAGACCCGAGGGCGGTGCATGCGAGAACCCCTGGATGGCGGCAGTGGCGGAAACGAAACACGAGCCCAACGCCATCAGCTACAACGACGGGTTTGCGTCGCGCGACGCCAAGGTCGAGCCCGACGTCATCAGCTACAGACCCGAGGGCGGTGCATGCGAGAAGTCTTGGATGGTGGCAGTGGCGGAGATGAAACACCAGCCCAATGCCATCAGTTACAACGACGGTGCATGCGAGAAGACTTGGACGGCGGCAGTGGCGGAGACGAAGCACGAGTCCAATGCCATCAGCTACAACGGCGAGGCTGTGTCGCGTGACGGGAAAGTCGAGCCCGCCGACACTAGCCACAGACCCGAGGACGGTGCATGCGAGAAGTCTTGGATGGCGGCAGTGGCGGAGACGAAGCACCAGTCCAATGCCATCAGCTACAACGACGGTGCATGCGAGAAGTCCTGGACGGTGGTAGTGGCGGGGCCGAAGTTCGAGCCCAGCGCCATCAGCTACAACGACGGGACTGTGTCGCGTGATGGGAAGGTCGTGCCCGACGTCATCAGCTACAGACCCGAGGACGGTGCATGCGAGAAGTCTTGGATGACGGCAGTAGTAGTGACGAAGCACGAGCCCAATGCCATCAGCTACAACGACAAAGCGGTGTCGCATGACGGGAAGGTCAAGCCCGACGTCATCAGCTACAGACCCGAGTACGGTGCATGCGAGAAGTCTTGGATGGTGGCAGTGGCAGAGACGAAGCACGAGCCCAACGCCATCAGCTTCAACGACGGGGATCGGACTCGCGGTGCGAAGGTCGAGCCCGACGTCGTCAGCTACAGAAAAAGAAAAATCACTGAGCCAGACGTGGAAGCGTTTCTCCGCGAGCGAGCTGCAGAACAGAAGGACTTTGAAGATAAATGCATCACACGAGCCACGAGACGGAAATCCCAGCCTTTCGTGCGACGCGTTGCACACCTGGCGGCCGCATCACAAGGCAGTAATGGGAGATGGATTCACACACAGGTTGGAGTCGGTCGTACTCAACGTTACGAATGGAAATGGGAGTCTACAAGTAGGCAACACACCGACGAAGCAGGACGGCGGCAGTGAGGTTGGAGACCTTCTCTCAGCTCTCGGTGCAGCCATTTCCTCAGCGTCGACGCGTTGAACCACTCCCTGCTGTCGAAGGCCTTCTGAGTGGAAGGTGGAACCGCACCGTGCGGTCGAGCGGAATATATCGCTACGCGATCAGGCAGAGACTCCAGAGACTCCTCCTCCTCCTCCTCCTCCTCCTCCTCCTCCTCCTCCTCCTCCTCCTCCTCCTCCTCCTCCTCCTCCTCCTCCTCCTCCTCCCCCCCCCCGTGCCAATGCTGTTCTATACTCCTCTGGGGGAGTCGGCTGGGGACGCACGGGGCGCCACTAAGGGCGTGGATTCCCCACGCCCGACGAGCACCCCAGCAGAGCCCCCAGGGGAGTGAACAGCGGGGCGACAGTGGCAAGAGGCACGTTCAAGTGCCCTCCCAGCACAAGGAGTAACCGCCTGAGGGGGTTAGGGAAGGGCTAGAATCAGAGCGTGGGCTGGGGCGAATGCCAGTCCCCAGCCACGCCAGGGGGGTAGAGAAGCAACGGAGACCGTATGCATCATGTAGGGTTCACACTTGTAGGGGGCAGAAGGGCCCAGACCCCTCGGACTAAGGGGCTGGGAGCGTGACCCCCTTGGCACCCCATTTTAACGCAGCACCCTTCATGGACTGGGAATCTGCTAGTGAGGAGCCGACAGGACCACTTAGTGGACGTGGGGGGGGGATTATTAAGGAGCCCGGAGAGCCGGGACAACAAGGTTCGCCTTGCATTGTTCATATTAGTCTTGGGGCGGCCCTGAGGCTTCACAGTCGTGGGGCGGCCCTGGGGCCTGGGCTGGCGCTTTAGGGGGCTTCACAGGCTTGGGGCAGGCCATCGCCCAACAGAGAGGTGGCCATGGCGCAGTCCGGGCTATTGGTGCCCCACAGTCGTGGGGCCCTTCTTGTAGCAGTAGGTGTCGAATTTTAGTATTGGAAGGTTCGCCCCCGCGGCCGCTCCTAGCTTTCAAGGGGATAACCGTGCTTCACATGGACCCCATGGAGAGCAGTAGTAGGGGAGAGGTTTGCCGAGTAGGTATTGCTATCTAGTCGCGGGGTTACACGTGACCGTAAAGGTAAAGGGATAAGCGAGGGGCAATGTTATGGCTTCACAGTCGTGGGGCGGCCCTCCTGTTGAGGGAGGATGAGAGTGGGGTTGTTAAAAGGGCACAGTCGTGGGGCGTTGCTCGCCTGCCTCTCATTGTGAAAGGGGGGTGGGCAAGCTTCAAAGTCTGGGGGAAGGGATGAATTGCCACTTAGTGGTGGGGGGACAAGTGACAGCGAAGGGCAAAGGTAAGAGTTTGGCGATAATAAGGCTTCACCATCGTGGGGCGGCCCTCCTGTTGAGGGAGGATGAGAGTAGGGTCGTTAAGCGGGCTTCACAGTTGTGAAGCGGCCCCCCTCCAGAAGGAGGACGGTGGCGCATTCCATATAACGGGCTTCACAGTCGTGGGCCGTGTCTCGCCTGGTAGGCATCCGTAGGTAGATTACATGGTACCCGAATAATAGCGGTCGGGGTACGGCATATACAGTGCGGCTGGCCGCTGCCGCCGCCGCTTCGCTTCATTAGGTTGACGGTCGTGTTCCCCTTTGTTGGGGCACGATACGGTAACACTTGACCCGTGCCTTAAACGACAGCCGAGACAATCCTCCTCCTCCTCCTCCTCCTCCTCCTCCTCCTCCTCCTCCTCCTCCTCCCTATGGGACACACAGTCCTGGCAAATGGGACGCACAGTCCCTGTCATGGGACACGCAGTCCTGGCAAATGGGACGCGCAGTCCCTGCCATGGGACACACATTCCTGGCAAATGGGACGCGCAGTCTCGATTATGGGACGCACAGTCCTGGCAAATGGGACGCACAGTCCCTGTTATGGGACACGCAGTCCTGGCAAATGGGACGCGCAGCCCCTGTTATGGGACACACTCTCCTGGCAAATGGGACGCGCAGTCTCGATCCTGGGACGCACAGTCCTGGCAAATGGGAAGCACAGTCCCTGTTATGGGACACGCAGTCCTGGCAAATGGGACGCGCAGTCCCTGCTATGGGACACACTCTCCTGGCAAATGGGACGCGCAGTCTCGATTCTGGGACGCACAGTCCTGGCAAATGGGACGCAAAGTCCCTGTTATGGGACACGCAGTCCTGGCAAATGGGACGCGCAGTCCCTGCTATGGGACACACATTCCTGGCAAATGGGACGCGCAGTCTCGATTATGGGACACACTGTCCTGGCAAATGGGACGCACAGTCCCTGTTATGGGACACGCAGCCCTGGCAAATGGGACGCGCAGTCTCGATTATGGGACACACAGTCCTGGCACATGGGACGCGCAGTCCCTGCTATGGGACACACAGTCCTGGCAAATGGGACGCGCAGTCACTGTTATGGGAAACGCAGCCCTGGCAAATGGGACGCGCAGTCCCTGCTATGGGACACACATTCCTGGCAAATGGGACGCGCAGTCTCGATTATGGGACACACAGTCCTGGCAAATGGGACGCGCAGTCCGGAAGAGGCGTCTCTTGTCTGGTATTGCGTTATTTGGTTTCCTCATCCTACTGTTCCTCTTCCTCATCCTATTCCTCCTCCTCGTGCTTTTGGCCCCGTGCCCCAGACACGTCGTGGAGGAGTAGCCAGGTAGGCTCATGCTTTGACATGTTGATAGTTCGCAGACCTTATTAGGCTGTAGCAGGCCTGGGGTCTCCGCAGTTGCACGCGGGCCACAAGTGGCAGTGTCAGGCATGGAGGTGGGGGGCTTACCAGCCACCGTGCAAAGGGCCCGCGTGTAGGCCATGGGTGGCCACAGGCCGTGCAGTGGAGGGCATTGGCGCGAGTGTTGCACAGCATAGGCGTGGTAGTAGCCGCATCTTCACAAGTGTTGCATCCATGGGAGTACGGGGATTGGCACGGGGCAGCTAAGTGTGCTTCACAGTCGTGGGGTGGCCCTCCTCTGGGAAGAGGCCAGGCGGTTGTAAACCATCCTGCTTCGCAGCCGTGGGGGACTTTACTCGTGCATTCCAGGTTGCATCCCACTTGAACTAGCATGGCATACCAAACAGTCAGGTAGGTTCATGCTTTGACATGTTGATAGTTCGCAGACCATAGTAGGCCGTAGCAGGCCTGGGGTCTCCGCAGTTGCACGCGGGGCATAGGTGGCAGTGTCAGGCATGGGGGTGGGGGGCTTACCAGCCACCGTGCAAAGGGCCCGCGTGTAGGCCATGGGCGGTCATAGGCCGCGCAGTGGAGGGCATTGGCGCGAGTGTTGCACAGCATAGGCGTGGTAGTAGCCGCATCTTCACAAGTGTTGCATCCAGAACATGGCGTGCCACCATTGTTAGGGCACGAAGCGGTAAAACATTACCCGTGCCTTAAACGACAGCCGTGACAATCCTCCTCCTCCTCCTCCCCCCCTCCTCCTCCTCCTCCTCCTCCTCCTCCTCCTCCTCCTCCTCCTCCTCCTCCTCCTCCTCCTCCTCCTCCTCCTCCTCCTCCTCCTCCTCCTCCTCCTCCTCCTCCTCCTCCTCCTCCTCCTCCTCCTCCCCCTCCTCCTCCTCCTCCTCCTCCTCCCCCTCCTCCTCCTCCTCCTTCTCCTCCTCCACTCCTCCTCCTCCTCCTCCTCCTCCTCCTGCTCCTCCTGCTCCTCCTGCTGCTGCTCCTCCTCCTCCTCCTCTCTCCCCCTCCTCCTCCTCTTCCTCCTCTTCCTCCTCCTCCTCCTCCTCCTCCTCCTCCTCCTGTTCCTCCTGCTCCTCCTGCTGCTCCTCCTCCTCCTCCTCCTCCTCCTCCTCCTCCTCCCCCCCTTCCGTCTCCTCCCTTCATTATTATTATCAGTATTATTAATACGATTATTAGTCTGATTATTATTATTATTATTATTATTATTATTATTATTATTATTATTAAAAATAATATTATCATTATTATTGTTATTATTATTAAACTTATTATTCGTATTATTATTATTATGATTATTAATATTATTATTATTGATATTATTCTGATTATTCTTATCATTATGATGAAGATTATTTTTATTATTATGATTAGTATTATGATCATAATCATCACCATTATTAATATTATGATTATTATTATTATTATAATTATTATTATTATTACCATTATCATTATCATTCTTATTATCATCATCATCATTATTATTAGTATTATTATTATTATTATTATTTTTACTATTATGAGTCGGAGGTGAGGGGGTGAGATCGAAAAGGAACGGGGAGCCCCCCTACCGGGAAATCGGTTTCGGTTCGTGTTCGTGCGTGCCGTGCGTGCGGGCGAGGCGAAACTGCGCGGGCTGGCGAGAAGAAAGTCTCCTGTGGCTGAGGCGCGGCCGGACCAAATAACTCCTTTCCGGGCGGCCGGTGGCCCGAAGTGTCCCGCCGGTGTCCCGCTGGTGTCCCGTTTGGCTGAGGCGCGGCCGGGCCAAATGACTCCCTTCCGGGCGGCCGGTGGCCCGCGGTGTCCCGACGGTGTCCCGCCGGTGTCCCGTCGGTGTCCCGCGGTGTCCCGCGGTGTCCCGCGGTGTCCCGCCGGTGTCCCGCGGTGTCCCGCGAGGATGATGATGATGATGATGATGATGAGATGATGATGATGATGATGATGATGACGATATGATATGATGATGATGAGGATGATGATGATGGTGTCCCGATGAAGATGATGATGATGTTGATGATGGTGTCGATGATGATGATAGTGTCCCGATGATGAGGATGATGATGATCATGATGATTATGTTGATTATATGATGATGATGATGGTGTCCCGATGATGATGATGATTCCGATGATGTTGATGGAAATGGAGTCCCGGCGATAATGATGTTGATGATGATGATGATGTTGATGATGATTACGACGTCCCGATGATGATGCTGATGCTGATGATGGTGATGATGATGATGGTGATGCTGATGGTGTCCCGATGATGATAATAATAAGAATGACGATGTTGATGATGATGTTGCTCATGATGATGTTGGTGCCCCAAATGATGATGATGCTGTTGATGATGATGATGGATGATGATGATGATGATGACGAGGACGATGATGATGATGTTGATAATGATGATGATGATGATGTCGGTGATGTTGATGATGATGGTGATGGTGGAGATGATGATGGTGTCTCGATGATGATGATGTTGATGATGATGGTGATCGTGGTTATGATGATGGTGTCCCGATGATGATGCTGATGATGATGTTGCTGATGATGATGGTGTCCCGAAGATGATGATGTTGATGATCCTGACGATGTTGATGATCGATGCTCATGATGATGAAGATGATGATGATGGTGTCCCGATGATGATAATGATAATGAGGATGAGGTTGATGATGCTGATGTTATTGGTGATGATGGTGATGATGGTGTCGCGATGATGATGACGACTTTGATGATGATGGCGATGCTGGTGTCCCGATGATGATGATGATGTTGATGCTGAGGATGAGGATGAGGTGATGATGATGATTTTGATGATGGTGGCCCGATGATGCTGAGGATGCTGATGTTGATGATGATGTTGTCCCGATGATGATGATGTTGTTGATGATGATAATGATGATGTTGCTGATAATGATGGTGTCGCGATGCTGGTGATGTTGATGATGTTGTTCATGATGGCGATGCGATGATGATGGTGTTCCGACTGATGACTATGATGGTGCCCCGATGATGATGATGATGACAATGGCGACGATGATGGTGTCCCGGTGGTGATGATGATGGTGATGATGGCGATGATGATGATGATGATGGTGGTGGTGATGTTGATGTTGATGATCACGATGGTGATATGATGATGATGAGGATGGTGTCCTGATGATGATGAAACAATGACGATGATGATGACATTGATGACGATGATGTTGCTGATGATGTTGATTGTGTAATCGATTGTGATATCGATAACGAGATCGATAGTGAGACCGAATGTGAGATCGATTGTGAGACCGATCGTGAGATCGATAGTGAGATCGATTGTCAAATCGATTGTCCGATCGATTGTGAGATCGATCGAATGAAATAAATCGAGCGAGATCGATGGTGAGATCGATCGAGTGAAATCGATCGAGCGAGACAGATAGTGAGATCGCTAGTGGGATCGATAGTGAGATCGATCGAGTGAGACGATGGTTCCTCCCCCCCCCCGAATCTCCTTATCACCCGAAGGGTGGCCGCATAGGTATTGTTAATATTAGTAGTACTATTACTATTATCATTAATGGTATTGTTAGTGTTATTATTATCAGTATTATTATTATTAGTAATAACAATAGTATTAGTATTCGCATTATTAATCGTAGTATTCGTATTATTAGTAGTATTGTTATCATGATTATTCTTATTAGAATTATTAGTACTATTAGTATGACTATTATTATTCGTATTATTAGTGTTTCCCCCCGTCGTCCTCCTCCTCCTCCTCCTCCTCCTCCTCCTCCTCCCCCTCCTCCTCCTTTCCCTCCTCCTCCTCCTCCTCCTCCTCTTCGTGCTCCTCCTTTTCCTAATTTTCCTCCTCCTCCTCCTCCTCCTCCTCCTCTCCTCCTCTCCTCCTCTCCTCCTCCTCCTCCTCCTCCTCCTCCTCCTCCTCCTCCTCCGCCTCCTCCTCCTCCTCCTCCTCCTCTCCCTCCTCCTCCTGGGCGCCGCGAGGGCCTGCGCTTCGCCTCCCGCGCCCACTGTTCACGTCGTGCCGCGCGACGACAAGGTAGTCGACCTGCGCCAGGTTCCTGGGCCAGCCCAGCGCCGCCGCCTCCTCCAGTGCCCTAGCGCCAGCCTGGCCGGCCAGCGCAGCGCGCAGGCCAGTCGCGCCCGCCGCGGGGTCGACCCCCATCGCCGTCCGCAGCTGCCGCGCGGCCGCCCGCTGCAGCGCAGCGCTGAGCTCGCGGCCCCAGCGGGCAACGAGCTGTCCTCCTCCTCCTCTTCCTCCTCCTCCTCCTTTCCCTCCTCTCCTCCTCCTCCTCCTCCTCCTCCTCCTCCTCCTCCTCCTCCTCCTCCTCCTCCTCATCATCATCATCTCATTATCATCATCATCCTGCTCCTGCTCCTCCTCCTCCATTTCCTCCTCCTCCTCCTCCTCCTCCCTGTCCTCCTCCCCCTCCTCCTTTTCCTCCTCCTCCTCCTCCTCCTCGTCCTCCTCCTCCTCCTCCGCTTCCTCCTCTCCTCTCCTCCTCCTCTCCTCTCTCCTCTCCTCCGCCTCCTCCTCCTCCTCCTCCTCCTCCTCCTCCTCCTCCTCTTCCTCCTCCTCCTCCTCCTCTCCTCTTCCTCGGTTCGGATGATGGCGGACGGTCGACGCCTGTATGGAGAGCTTGAGAGCGAGAAGACCTGTGAGTGAAGAACGGGCAACAGCAAGGCAGGCAGGAGCTAGAGGACTTGTCAGCTTGCTGGCACACAGGAGCCTGCGTGCACCAGGGTACTACCTTTTAAGGTGGGTGTACACCAGAGACAGAAACGGGAAGAGTAAAAAGAGACATGGATAAGAGTTGCCTTCCCCCGTACCCTCCCAACCCACGTTGCTGCCTTAGGCGCCGCAGCTCTCCAATGGAGTTCGTTGCACCATGCAGGTACTGCCCTGATAAAGGGGGCGAGCCTGGCGGGGTCCTCGGACCCGGCTGTCCTTCCCAGCATGGCCCTTTCACGTGGCTTGAAAGGGTGGCGAAACAACAACAGTCTGCAACTCAAAGGGGGAAGTGGAGAGAGACTGTTGAATGTGAAGAGGTAGTGCCGTTGTCGTCATGTCATAGCCTGTGTCTGCTGCGCCGATGTAGCAGGCAGTCTGTGGACGGCCCCTGAATAAGATATGGGCCCAAAACTGCACACACATTGCGCAGCCCCTGAGGAACTGTCCACTGGTCGTCACATGGGTCACTGTTAACGAGTCTGCGCAACTGTCGCTCTTGATTCCATGACCGTTCAAGTGGTTGCCTGACAGGGAGACGTCGCGGGTAGACCGAGGGGCAGGGGGAGGCATCTGAGTCAGGAAGGGTACTGCGAACCTGTTGGAGCACGCATGCTCCAAGAAACTCGCAAAACTTGGGAGGTAGCACTTTCGCACGAGAGGTGATCCACCTCCTCTCTGCTTCATTGCCATTCCTCCTTCTATGCCTGTCAGCATGGTTGCATCTACCCTGCCCTTGTCTGCTACAAAGAAGCTCAGGTATGGTGGGCATGTGTACAACTAGCAAGGGAGTCGGATGTAGTGCTGTCGCTCCAAACATGCACTGGTGTAGTTCCACTGTTGGACCTCGGGCCTTTCGAGTAGGCTTCGAACTTGCGGTAGAGCCCAACAGCTCGGGGCTACATGGGGCGCTGCAGGGGGACTGGGGTGTATCATGGCGGCAGGGCTCCCAAGCATCCAGGCATGCTAGAAAAGCTCCAAGGTCGTCCTGAGTAGGAGGTTTTCCTTGTGCACCCGCTCATATTCACGAGTCCTCAGGTGTCCCAATCCCCAAGGGTGCTCAGGGAGTCGAAGGGGGCGGGTCGAGGTCGAGCCGTCAGGAGCATCAGGGGGGCTCTCACGACATCTATCCTCGGCCCACGTGTCGTAGGGGGGGGCGGCTACGATTCCCGCGACACGACCTGGCATCATCATCGGGGCCCAGATGCTGACGCTTTGGGGATCAGAAAGGTCACCCGCCACGGGGCCAAACATAGGGTCAATGCACAGCACCTGCACACAGGTCGGATATGTGGTCAGCATCTGCCCAATCTGATGTTGAAGGTCGAGTGGTCTGCGGCGCCCTGAAAATAAGTTCAGGATGAAGCGGGGAGGGCGCAGGGGTAGGGGCCGAGGGGAAAGAGGAGCAAGAGTGGGCGGGCCGGGAATGGCAACAATGAAGCTGTCCAAACTCTCCTTAGCCTGCTACCTCGTCATTTTGATCCTTGGTCCTAGCGGTGGTCCCTGAAGCTGTGTCGGTGGGCTGTCTGCAAATTGGTCTGGCAGGCCTGTCTTCCTGTTTCCTGCAGTGACGCTTCTGGACTCATTCCTCGATTCCTCCATCTCTTCCTCCGTGGGCGACGCCTTCCGAGCAAGGAACCACGACAGTCTGCATGTGGGGGTGTTGCGAAGGCGTTGGGTGAGGCGGGGGGTTTGATGGAAGTCCTTTAAGCAAATCTGGCACACTCGACCAACAGCCAAAACCGAAGGAGCATCCATTTTTTTGAGATGCTTGCCTGCATGAGCTCTCAACGACTGGAGGCCGTCCGCCTGGAACTGGCACATCTGGCACGCAAAGACGGCATCAGGGGCTGCTGTCGCACCTAAACTCGTGCCTTTGGCAATGTAGCAACCTGCGTGTCCAAATCTCGGTGTGCAGCACATGCCTCTCAAACGCTTTAGCTTTACTGATGGCGGCCCTTAGAAGTGCCTGGCAATCCCTTGGATGGTGCCTGGCAAACTTAATAAGGCCTTTAGGAGTGGGATCCTCAGGTCTCCTAGAGGGGTCCGCGTGGAATCTCAGCCACTTGTAGTCGTCAGAAAGAAATTGCGCCCAACCTTTGGGCGCCTCCCACGTTAAATCAACCAAAACACGGATGAGAGGGGGCGCAAAGTGGATCATCCTTCTAAGATACCTGAGGCGTGCCACTGTTAGTATAATCCTAAGCGGAAGCCCTTCAGTCTCAAACAACACCCGCGCTGTCAGCAAGTGATCGTGTTCGTTATTGACGCGTGGCCTGTTCAAGGCCGTACGATAGATGCTAGCTTGAGTTGTGACTAGCTTGCTGTGCTGCAAGTTCGCGGTGGCAGGCCAGACAGCACAGGCGTAAAGAAACACGGAAGCTGCGAGTGACTCGGCATATAACACTTTGGATCGCAGCGATGGGGCCGTACGAGGTGGAATGGTGGCAGCAATCGGTCCCAGGGCACCCTTAGTTTTGGAAACGCGGGAGGAGATTTCATACGCCAAGCTGCCAGAGGCCGCCATTTGGACCCCTAGAATCTTGTGAACCTGGACCACGGGGAAAGCAAACTGCCAGTTGTCGGAAACAACCGAATGTCCCTGGAGGCATGGGAAATCAGCCACAGATCTCGCCCCTTTGCCGCGAAGACCTATTAGTAGTTTAGTATTGGTTTGTCTGGGCCTTAGGTTATGTGTGAGATATGTCACGTAGACTGACTCCGATAACTCAAGAGCGATCTGGGGCACCCGCTTGGCTTCTACTACACACAGACTTACCGTGATATCATCGACAAACGAAAGATCTGACTGGGCTCTGTCCCAGTCGGCGTCAGAGGCGCTTCGACACACCGGCTTCTCGAAGGCGCCCTGCCCCGCAGCCTGCAAGGGTTGAATCGCCTGGCGAATCTGCAGCAGCACTGCTCTGAAGGTTAAATCTAAAAAATCTGCGGCAGGTATGGCACCTGGTCTCGTGCCTCCCGCTGGGGCAACATAGTGATCAGCCTGGCGCACCTGCCAGCAAGTTCCTCTCTGCGTCTCTCGCACCAGCGCCATCAGATGGGCACAGGTTAGGCGTGCCTCCAACGGTTTGGCGCTCCTTAGTACTGCTCTAGCCCCATGGTAGAGGGCCTCGGGGAGGTCAGCACTTTCTAAAGCAAACTCAAGCTTTTCTCCCTCGCCAGGGAGACTGAGGGCAAACTGTTTGATAACGCTATAAAGCATTAACCAAGTCTAGCGACAAACAGATCGTGCTAGTTTTGGCCACGTTTGAAGCCACGTTGATAAGATAGAGCCCATGAAGGGGCATCTCAGCACCCTTAGAGGCGACCCCCCCACACTGTTCCACTAGCAGGCACACGGCAAAGAAGTCCATGGCCAAGCCGCGAACGTGTTTGTGATAAACCTTACATATAGTGCTGGCCATGGTGATGTTTCGTTGGGACGTTGCCACTTGGGGTGGTCCCGATCCTTTGTAGAAGTAGGTGACCTCACCGAGGTTGAAAACGATGGGTTCTCGGGCGGTCATGGCAATCTTCGCAAAAATGGGGCATGAGGTTGCCGCAATGGCCTTGGGGGCTGCCTTGAAAAGCTGGGGTGGGAACCCATCAGGTCCTGGGGCCTTTCTAGGGTGCGCACTCCTCAAAATGTGCTCGATGTCCAGGGCAGTCGGGGGAATCGCTGCCTCCCTCTCCACCGTCATAGGCATTAGTTATGGCATCTTGTTAAATTCCTCTACTAGTTGCTGGACCTGTCGCTGCTTGCCAAACTCCACTCTGCAAAAATGTTCCTGCATATGGTTGCTCACTTCCTTGTGGGATGTTAGGATCCTGTTAGACCCGTCAGCCCCAGGGGCCCACGTGAGAGGCGCGACGTCGGGGGTTGTGGACCCCTTTTTTCGACCTCCAGCAGCTAGTAATGTCTTGACCTGTCTCCATTGTCGGTTGGACTGTTTGGCTTCAATGCTCACGCTGATCTTGCTATCAACACTCTCAAGATGCACCGCGCGCTGGTGTTCAAACATGTCAGCGAGCACTTTTTGGCTGGACGCGAGGAAGAAGACCAGGTGATCAACAAAAAAGAAATGGGAGCACTCCCTCACGGAACTCCTTCGCTGCTTGGATCACAGGCTTGACTGCTTCCCTGGCTAATCCTGGCAACCTGGCTTCGGGGGCAAACAGATCTCCTTTCGCAGCACGATGCGCAAAACGCTCGGGTGATTTTTTCGTTCTCGATGATGTCGCGAGCCCCCCTCGGGTCCCTTCTCAGTAGATCTGGGTAGGCTGATGGGGTTGAGCAGCTGTCTTAGTGCCCTATTGGCCGCTCGCCTCCAATATATGAAATCTAGAGCCGCCGACGACGCAAACTCTTGGTTGGGTGGTTTCCTTGGGTATCCGAAGGCCCCAGAGGAAATATAAATAACTTGTTTCGTGTATATATGTAAGTGTTCGTTGATATCGAGGTCCCACGGGTACCAACAAAAATGTCGCACTTTGAGTTCAAACTGCTCACACATGCACAAATGTCCTGGGAGTTAAGCTTGTCGGGGTCGGGTTTGGGACATCTGGCCTTCCTGGCTTGGTATGGTGAGCGATCCCATGAAAGCTCCAACAGCAGTGGGTGATGATCTTTGGCCATCATCATATTATCAAATGAGTATAGCACGCGATTGGTTCTAGAGCACTGTAATGTTGCCTCATCTGCAAGTATGTAATCTATTATGTGATGAGTCCCCGAGCTGTCCGTGTACGTGCGTCCGCTCTCGGGGTCGGGGAGCATGGCGTTGGCCGCGACGAGTCCTGTGGCCAGCATCGCCCGGTGGAGCTGTTGGCCTGCCCAGTCCTCCATCTGCGAAAACCCTTGATCTCCTGTCGACTGCGAGAGTGTGCCTCCGAATCCCCCACTGGCGTCTGTGAAAACAAGTTGTGGCGCCCACTTGTGACACAGCTGCGCGAACGTATGCCAGTATTGCCCTCTTTCTTGTAGTGGTCTCTTAATGTGTGGGGCATGAGTGGCTATGACCATTAAGACAAGCGTGGGAGCCGCAATTTTAGCCACTAGCGTCCTGGGAGAAGTATATAATACACGGACCTGGCTCGGGAGGAACTTCAGCTGTCTGGAGCCAATGTGAACATAGGGGATGGATCTGTTGATCCACAGTGCAACACCTGACCCCTCCTGCTGCCCTACCATTGGCTCCGAACTACATGACGAAATAATAATAAAGTTGTCTGCCATCCTAACTACAGGGGGGTTGCGGGTCTCTTTGGCCCCAACGATGTGAACCCCTTGGGCATGAAGTTGTTCCCTGAGATCCTTATTGCGAGCCCTGCGGAGCCGACCGCGCTGCCCCCGCGCTTCCTTGGTGGAAGCGGATCGAACATTGTACTGGACACTTTTTAACTCAACCGAAGCTCCTTTCCCTTTTACGTTCCTCGTGCACGCTAGTTATTCGAGATGGTGCTCCTTGGCCTCGCACGGAGGAAGTGGCATGTGAAAGTCCGCTCCCCACGGTGGAAACGCCTGCTTCCTGCTGGAGGGGAGTCAACCGATGCAGCCCCACCCCCTACCAACGCGGCACGAGGTCAGAGCAACAAGCTCGGGGGGGAGAGAGGACGGGGGGGGCGACCCAAAAGCGTAGACCGCGCATCATGGCCCACCAGAGAATTCCAAGGGTTCCCCGAGTGGCCCTTGACATGGGAAACCTTAATGGAGCGGACCTCTTCAAGAGCCCTCCACCACGCAACGGTGTGCCTGCCAATGGGGTCGGTCTTAGGCGGGGTGGCAAAGCCATTCAAACCTCTCACCGCATTCAAAGAATCAGATTCAACTGTCATCATGCATCCTGGATCGGCATCGGTTAGATAGATGGCTATCCAAAAGTAGCGCCGTGTACTCACTGTCTGCACTGGACAGCTGGTCGTTCGGCATACCCCTGCAGGAGCGCGCTACTCGCGCCGCGCGCCGCCCTGCCGACGAAAATCCCTCCTCATCTTTTTTGATCACAATGAAGGCCCAAGACGCTATTTCATCATATCCATCTTTAACAGGGCCATCATAATATCTGTGTACACTGGTCCACCTGCCTGTCCTGTTAGGAGCCAACTTGAGTGCCATCAGGGACTCCGGAGGAAGCCCTTGAAGGTCTTCAACGGAGGATATGAGGGGAGGCAGAAGGTGTTCCCAAATAACACTAAAGATAAAAAGGGGATCGCTGGGAACCTAATCCTAGCCCCCTCTGGGAGCCGTGCCAATGAAAGCCCCTTCGTTATCAGGGCCCTGGGTTAGGAGTCTCCGGGGGCTTGCGGAGCCGCGGCCTAGTGACATGACAAGTGACAAATCGGCACAACACACAAACATGCAGGAGCAGACCGCGGGGAAAATAAACTTTAGTTGCGGCACTGCGTGTCTGCGCAGCACATAGCAAACGAGAGCTGGGAGTAGCTCGGTGGTACTGCATCTCGCCCTGATGGAACCGCTCGCAGTGCGCGTGCCAAAAAAAGGTACAGCTGGCTGCGCTGATGAGTAATCTGGCTGAAAGTCGGCTGCCGTCGTATCAACTAACGATTCCAGCATGCCAAGTTCGATGAAATGCGCGAGCTCAGCGGAGGGGTCAGTGCGCAGCTTTACGTAGACATCCCCACCCCCCTCCTGCCTGCACCCAGTCCTACCCTCTCCACCCACCACCGCAGCGGGGGCCCATTCACACTCGATGCGGTCGTGAGGGAGGGGGGAGACACTTGGGAGGTCGGAGGTATGACGCTCAAAATTGTCACCTTGGCCCCTGGTGACGTCACTAGCAACAGTTGGTTGAGCATGAAAAACGAAGCCCGGACTGGGGTCCGAGCAGCTATGTCCCTCTCTCGCGACTCTGTCCTTTTCCTCCTGGAACTGTGTCTCAGGCGCTGGGCTGTGGTCGGTGCGAGTGTCGTGGTTGCCCGACGCCGCTGCTGGTGCTTCCTCGACCAAGCTCTTCGCCTGAGCTATGACTCTATGAATTTTGCGTGCAAGTCTGGTCGTGCGCAGTACCCTCCCCTCTCTGCTGAACATTCTGCGTGGCAAATAATGCGAGTAGTCGCGAAGCTGATCGTGAGCAAAATTCCCACGCGCATCTTGCCAGCTGGCATTGGTGCCCTCATGCGAACCAAGCTGTCGGTCCAGGTGGAGGCGCACATCTGAGCAAACGCAGCACGGCCCACGCAACAAATCGTGAGCATCTGGAGCAAAAAAGGCGGGACCTTCTCCCTGCCATTCAAGAGGGGGTCGGAAGCAGAGGAAAGCGATAGGGACCTTCTTGATACGATGGAGGTGGATGGAGTGAGGGATGGGCTTGAGCGCACTCTTGGGGATACCCCTCCCCATGTTGTCGCTCATGATCCCCTTCCGCTCTTGGGAATCTTCCTGGGCGGACTCGGAACATTTTCTTCCTGCTCGGCCTTCGCGCAAGCTGCGTCCACTGCTGCGATCTCTCGGCTTATCTGGGGCGCGCTCAGCTGCGACGGAAAAAGGCGACTCTGGTACTGCGAAAACTGCTGGATCCGCCGTGACCGAGGTACCAGGCGGGTTGACCTTCACGTCTTCGTCGTCGGGGTCTCCCTGTCTGAACATCTGAGTCGGCGAAATGTCTGATAGCGGCTGTGGTGCGGGAACTTCCTCTGCGGGTTCCTCTGGTACTGGCTTCCTCTCCGCCTCGGTGCTCCGCTGCTGCCTCGGCTCGTTGAGGTAGCTGGGTCCCTCCACTGGTGAGGGCTGTGTCGGTGGCGGAGTGGGCGACATCGGGCACCTTCTGTGGGCTGGAGGCGTACTGTCCACTAGCATGCTTGATAAATGCTTTGATATCTCTGAGGTAGTCGGGGTAGTTGGCGCTGCTGGCGTCGCAGTCCCTGTGATCGGTGTGGGCGCTTTCGGGGCATCGGCTACTGGTGTCGCTGCTGCCTTCGATGTTGGTGTCGTGGCATATATTCTCGACTGCGCTCCATGGGCTGGCACCTGCACGGGTGGAGCTATGTCCCCTGCACCCTGTGGGAAACTTTCCCGGT
>CAUYUJ010008558.1:100000-202500 GCA_963575745.1 Prorocentrum cordatum | reverse complement strand
CATCATTCCCATCATCACCATCACCATCAATATCATCAGCAGCATCCGCACCATTAGCATTACCATCATCATTACCACCTTATCCCACATCATCACCACAATTAGCATTCGTACCATCACCATCATCATCATTTACATCAACAGCGTCACGATCATCAACTCCATAGACAGAATCATCACCACTATCATCATGATCGTCATCAGCATCATCATCATCCACATCATCAACATCACCATCATCATCAACAGCATTGCCATCATAACCACCACCAGCATCATCACCATCATCATCGCAATCAGCATCAACATCATAATCATCACCACCACCATCATCATCAACATCCTCACCATCAAAAACATCATCACCAGCATCATCACCACCACCACCACCATCATCATCACCATCATCAGCATCATCGTCGTCAGCATCGTCACCACCATCACCACGAGCATCACCATCATCATCCACAGCATCAGCATCATCCACATCATCGACATCATCATCACCACCATCAGTGCGATCATCACCATCAGCACTCTGCTGCCCCGGTTAACTGGTACTAAACCACAACCATTGGGGATAATGAATAACGGAATCGCCCCAACAGACACTAACCACCATCTCGCCCACGCCTCGACCGCGCCGACACAGAGGTATCCCAGGGGCGGTGTGTTGCGCCAATACGGGGGAGTATCCCACCATGCGGGGTAGCCAAGTCACAGGAAAGATGTGAGATTCCTGTCATGCAGTGTCAAGGAAAATCAGTACAAGGGAAAAACAGTGTTGCTCAGGACGGGTTGCCCGAGCCCCCGGTTAACTGGTACTAAACCACAACCAAAGGGAATAGAAGACGGACATCCGCCCTATCGGGTTCACCACAACGACTCTCAATAATAATAAGAAGAAAAATAACAAGAAGAAAAATAACAAACAAATGCGCCGAATAATACGGGGAGAAAGAAGAAGCAGGACACGCACCAAAAGAAGCACGCAATGAGGCCGACGAAGGAGAGCGCGAATTCGACCACCAACTGCGTGAGATTGACAGCAAACTGCGCGAAATCGACCACGCACTATATGAAATTGACCATGTGCTGCGTGAAATCGACCGCGCACAGCTCGAAGTTGACCGCAATCTGCCTGGGATCGACAACAAACTGCACGAACTTGCCATCAAGCTGCGTGAAATCGACCACAAACTTCATGACGTTGACCCTAAACTAAGTGACGTCGCCAACAAACTACACGAAATTGACAGCAAACTGCGTGAAATCGACCACACACTATGCGAAATTGACCGCGAACTGCTTGAAATCGTCTACACACTGCGCGAAATTGTCCGGAAACTGCCTGAAATCGACCACACACTTCGTGAAATAAACAACGTGCTGCATGAAATCAACCACAAACTGCGCGAAATTGGCAAGAAGCGAGGCGACATCGACCACAAACTATGCGAAATCGACCGCAAACTGCATGGAACCGGCCACCATCTGCGTCAAATTGATCACGTGCTGCGCGGAATCGACCACAAACTGCATGACATTGACAGCATGCTGTGTAAAATCGACCATATACTAGGTGAAACTGACCGCAAACTGCTTGAAATCGACCACACACTGCGCGAAATTGGCTGCGGACTGTTTGAAATATGTGAGACTCCTGTCATGCAGTCAAGGAAGATCAGCAAAAGATAGATCAGTACAAAGTAAAAACAATGCTGGTCGGGTCGGGTTGCCCGAACTCACCTCTGGCGGCGTTTGGGTTTAGCCTGCGCCATCCCGCGATGGGTCTCGTCATGGCATTTATGGCAGCGCCCGCCTGTTTAGCAGCCACCGTTCGAGAAGTAGCGGGAGCAGACCAAGTCGCGGGGGCAGGCAGGCATGCCGGTGTCGGGCAGGGCGGTGGACGAACCAGCCTCGGAAGGCTTCGCAGCGGAAGGCTGAGAAGCTGGGCCGGCAGTTGGGCCTCCTGAGCTAGAAGCGGCTGCGCCTGCAATTGGGCTTGCGTCCAGGGAGTCCAAGGCCTCTGCCTCGTCCAGGGACTCCTCCTCTTCCTCCTCCTCGGCCCTGCCGTACCAGCGATCAATATCGGCCATGACCGATTCCGCCTCGAGGATGGCGCGCTCGCGCTCCGCGGCCAAATCCACCTGGGGCCACGGCTGGAGATGTGTCCAGTGCTCCGGCCTGTGCACGTAGGAGCTCACCCATGTCGAAAGCAGCAAAAGTCTCGGGCGTGGGGCCAAAGTCGAACCAGACGACGTTGACGGGATCCAAGGCGATGGCCTCGGGCTCGTAGTCATCGGCATCGGGGTGGGTACGTGAATCATCGCGACGGACCTCGACCGCGACCCCGCCGTTAGGCGCGTGGCCGGCGACCCACCCAAGCCGCCCATTGAGGGTCCGGCCTCTCTGGCTCGTGAGCCCGACTATTTCCACGAACTCGCCAATCAACCCTCCGCATGCTAGGCGAGCCCTCCCGTTCATATCACCACCGATCAGGCCGTCGTCGCCGACAAAATGCGAGAAAAACCGACAAACTGCATCCAGCACAATGCCATTCCCCATCAATGCATGAATGAAGTGATTGCGCTGAGAATGCGTGAGGCGTGTAACACAAAAGAAAATCCAATCCCCGAGGTGGCGTAAAGCCGCGGTGAGAGATGCAGTGCAGGCGATCGCTAACATGGCGGTGCACGTCGAAGCGTACTCAGCAGCAAGTGCGGCGAGAGCCCGCCTCACAACCAGCACGTCCGTCACCTTGCAAAGCTCTCGCGGACGTACTCGGTCAGCTGCGCGATGGCGACCCCCACAGCGAGCTGGTGGTTCGCAAGAACGCATCAGCATCAGCATCAGCAACATGACCATCATTATCAAGCATCAGCATCGTCAGCGTCATCATTACAGTCATCATCACCATCAGGATCATCATCGTCACCACCATCATCATCATCATCAGCATCATCCTCAGCGCCATCACCACCACCAGCTTCGGCTTTGCTGGACTCGCGAGCAATAGGCCAGCATAGCATGTGAGGGATGCTCAGACTCTTCTGAGCTCTGAAAACAATTCACGATCGCTCTCTCTAGCAGAGAACCCCACACGGCTGCTTCAAAAGCTCAGGGAGGGAAATCGCACAGACACTCCACAACCTAAAAGCTAAATCACCAGTGCAACAGGGGGGGGGGGGGCAGAAAAAACTGCGGAGGGGAGATCGCAACCACTCCCATTAAGTGACACTCACTACCCTCATTCTCCAATAATGTGTCTCGATCGTGCCAAGCTGATCCGGTAAGTTCTGACAGCCCGCCCACCCACCCATTTCTGGACATGTATAGGGCGTAGCCCAGAGATAAACAGGCAGACTCAGATGGACAGGACGATGGCGTGGCACAGCGTGTTTACAGCAGGATGAATGTACAACACATCGAACAGGTTTGCTTCGGCTTTGCTGGGCTCGCGAGCAATAGGCCGGCATAGCATGTGAGGGACGCTCAGACTCTTCTGAGCTCTGAAAACAATTCACGATCGCTCTCGCTTGCAGAGAACCCCACACGGCTGTGATGGTGAACGAAGACACTCCCAATGCCGAAACCCACTTGTGATCTGACTTCGATCTGGAATTGAACTCAATGGGAATCAGACAACCAGGATATGTGTGCCACCATCACAGCCCGCTCCCGCCAGCCAAGCGTGCGAACTCTACTGAGGACATCACGTGCATCCACAGGCGAAACCAGAAGGGTGGGAAGACGTCGACAGGCACGTCGGGGGCGTGGAAGGGGCTCGCGCAGCCAGCCGACGTCGATGGCAGCTTCTGTGCAGGAACTCACTCTGTTCGAGATGCGCTCCAGCTGCGCGCTCACGTCAGACCCAATCCATTCCCACAACGGATTGGCCCACACTGGCGTGTACACAAGAGCCGTCCACATGAATCGAAGCCCTACATAGCACTGTGAAAGAACTGTCGCCTCAAATTCGAAAACCTCGAAACGATTCAACGCCACAAACTCCTGCTCAGACTTGGAGATGGAGGGCAGTGCTGGGCCGATCTGATCCAGAACCTTCTGGATCTCGGAGGCTCTCGAAGTCCGCAACTGCCTCAGCGCATCTGCCAGTGCGGAATCCTGATCCGTGTTGTGGCACCCCAAAAGCAAGATGTAGCGCCCTCCTGTCGCGTTGGCCGTGGCATTGAGCAGGTCGACGCCCTCCCACGTCTCCTCGAAGGCTGACAGGGAGCCGCGGCCCACCGCCACTGCCACATCCGTCACCAACACCGTGACGTTGGAGGCCGCGCGCGTCAGCACCCCACCGGCGTCGGCCAGATCCTCGGACAGGCTGATCACCGCCCCGACGCCCTTTGCCAGCGTGGGCGAGAAGCTGGGGGGGCTGATCCACAGCGCCAGCAGCAGCACGGCGCCCGGGGACAGCCACCAAGCGCGGCCCACGCGGCCCAGGCTGCCTAGCAGCCTCCACGCCGGCGACGCACGCTGCCGCCGCGGCCCAGGAGGCCCTGGGGCTGAAGGCGGCGGCATCGGCGTCGCGGGCGCCGTGAACGGGCTCGTTCCTGGCGCCTGCCCGCTACCGACTGGCGGCGCCGCCACGGTAGCGAAGGGCGTGCCCACCAGCGTCCAGGATGGCGGCGGCGCCAGGCCTGCAGGCAGCGTCGACGCGGGGGAAGTTGACTTGGGGGCAGCGAGGCCGTCCTCGAACTGCGGGCCGAGACTGGCGCAGGGCTCAGCGGCGCGGCAGGCGGCGTGTAGACCCCTCCCACGAACGCGCTGCCCACCCTCGGCGCCATCAGCAGTAGGGGTGGCCCAGCAGCTCGTGACGCACGTACCGTCGCCAGCCGTCCGCTGCCCAGCGCAGCCGCTTCTCGTGGCCCGCGGTGAGCAGGTCGGTGAGCACGGCGTTAGCCGACAGCACGTCCAGGTAGATCCTGAGACTGGAGTCGCTCACCCAGCGGCCGCCCTCGCGGATCTCAGCGAACGGGGCGCCCTCGGCGCGGGAATCGGTAGCCCAGCCAGCGCGAGGGCTGTGCGGGCCCCAGCCCACTGACAGCCCCAGCGCCGCTTCGGCGGACATGAGCAGCGTCCGATATTGCGAGATACTGCATGGAAAAAGAAGCTGGTCAGGTGGGGTCTGCTGCACACAACTCCAGAGGGCTTCAGAATGTCTGAGTGACGCCCGGGGAGCACGGTCACCTGGGGCCGCTGCGCTTTCGCACCGAAACGTACTCCCAAGGCCAGGACCACTGGATCTGACTTGCCATTGACCGCCCGATGATGAGGGAAGGATACGTGTTCAGGACGCAGGCCGAGCATCTCCGAAGGCCTACGTCCCGCATGACACTGCAGCACCAAGCCTAAGCCCAGCCTCACGTGCCCAGCGGCTGCCAAATGAATACTCAGTAGCTTTCCAGGCGCCTTGCCAAGCGGGACAGTGTGCTTGATGACTCGCGATCTCTCCCAGCCGCGCAAGACAGCGTGCGCCCACTTCAGCTCGCCCTTCACGCGCGGGAAAAACAGTTCAACGGCCGCCAGCAGGTTGCAAAACTTAGACGGCGTAAGCAAGGACTCGCATGCATTCTTGTACTCCACCAGCGCGTCGTCCCACTCGTCAGGGCCGACTGGGTTAAGGTGGTTGGCGAGCGCCCAGGATGTGAAGCCCCAAGCCTCTCGCCTGCACGTCTCGATGGTATGCGGCTTCACCCGCGCCGCTTGGTGGTGGTCCAGGCGCCTGGGCCCACGCCACCTCATTTACGCCGTGACGGCCAATGTGCTGCCTGGTGCCGCTCTCTCCCAGGCTGCACTTGCCGCTCCGGCCGTACTTCTCGTTGAGCAGGACAAACTTTCCTCCTAGCGGACCCTCAGCTTCTCGACTCCACTGGCTCGTGCGAGGACATGCTGTCGCAGGACGTCCCCGCCCCCCGGGCCTCTCGACTCCAATCTCATACTGACCAAAGTTCGAGTAATACACCATCCAAAGAACCGACAGAGACCTGAAGGATAACTTTGAAGACGACGGGAAGCGAAAACTCCGAGGGCATTCTTACCTCGCACGTTATCGTGAGTATGGACCCCATCACAGCGAAGTAAGCCCTCAGATAGCCCAAGGGGGTTGGAGAGGAGACCTGCAGGTTTTGGGCCACCCCTCCATACATGCACTGGTCAAGAGTTACTACTTCACACTGAGCTCGAGACGCTAAACCCTTCACCCCATTCGAGGACAAAGACCGAAGGAAAAGGGAACTCGCCAGGGTCCGCAGGGTGCTCTAACAAAGAAGCCCCTCCCTGAGACAGCACAGCCTCGCACAAGCCTAGGAAGTTGAAAAGTAGAGCGTTGGCCTCCAGGACTCGAGTCCTTTCGAAAGTCCTCAGCGACGGCAGCCCCAGCAGGTGATCGCGTCGCCGCAGCGGCGGCGGGCCGCCTGGCCGATGCCGCAGGCGGCTCCAGGTGGCGCAGGGCGGGCCGCCCAGCACCACGTCCAGCAGCCAGCCCAGCGGTGGCCAGCTCGAGGAGCGCCGCGACGGTGTGCGGGTCCGCGAAGTCCCAGCGCGCGTCGAAGGCCAGGTGAACCCCGAAGAAGAAGAGCGGCATTCCGTGCTGCGCGCAGAAGGTCTCGGTGTGGTGCTGCACGTCGCCCTGGCGGCGCCCTCCTGCAAGGACATGCATGACTACCATCGCACGCTGGGGGGACCTCTTGAAGTACCGCACCTTCTCACAGAACTCCTCGACGCTGAGGCCCGACTCGAGTCGGTCCGCGCTCCGTCGATTGCGCTGAAGGTCGACCCATTCCTGGTCGTGGATCTCAGCCTCCTCATTCACTTCGCAGGTGCTCATGACCTGCTGCAGCGCGTCCTCAGTCAGCTTCCTGCTGATGTTCAGGGCCTCGCCCATGCCCTGCGCGTTGATCGCCATCAGGATGTGGACCGAATGCGAGCTCCCCATCGGCAGCCTCTGGTAGCACGGGAACACCATCTCGTAGTCCGGGAGGTGCTGCAGCTCCGGTGGTAACTGGCTCCGCGCCATAGCCGCAGGCAGGGCAGGCGTGGCCATCCACGGCCACCGCCGCGCCGGGGTCACCACCGACGAGAGGGCATTCGACTCGTAACATCTGGCAACGTGAAGATCACCATCGAGTGCTCGAAGCTGAGCTAACGCGCCCCCGCCTCCAAGACGATGGTCCTCGCGAGCTCGAACGTCGCACCAAACGTAGTTCGCGGGCACTGCCATGATCAGCTTGCGGAGATTCTCGGGATCTTTCTTGGGGGCCGCGCTCACGCCATTGATGGCCTTGATGTCGGCCTGGCGCATGTAGGTCCATGGCCGCGGAGGGAGGTCGGGGCGGCAAAGGTACTTGGCCCACTCCTCCTGCGAGCCGCCCAGGAAGCAGCAGTGCTCCTCGAGCTCCCTCAGCAGCTGCTCGCTCTTGCCGCCCCAGTCCACCGCGTTGCTCTCCTCAGCGTAGAAGAGGGCCTCCACCTCCGGCAGCGCGTCCAGCATCTCCACGGTCCGCAGCGCGGTCACCTCATCGATGCGGTCCGCGACGAAGGACGCGTGGACCTGCCGCTTGGTCGCCCTCGCGCAGGTGACCTCGCTGAGCTCGAGCAGCTCGCTGATCGCGCGCGCGCCTGCCCCCATTCCTGGCCGGCGAGCGCCGGCAGACTCCCGAGCCAGTCGGATGGCTCGAAGTTGAGCTTGCCCCGCCGCTCCGCCTGTTCCTCGTAAATCTCGTCTCTCGACGGCGCGGCCCGCCTGCTGCTGTAAGCCTCCAGCGTGAACACGGTTGATCGTGTCCAGGATCTCATTGGCAACCCGATGCACGGCTCGACGTCTAGCGTCTCTCCGGCGAATGCGCCCTGAGGTCGAGCGCGCCCCGGACGCTGGCCAGGGGGGGAGCGGCAGAGGGAGTGCCGAATGCGGGCCCCGCAGCAGCTGATGTAGATCGTCCAAGCCTGGGAAGGAAGTGTTCCTCGTCGTAGCAGGGCGCGACGGAGGGGGCGTCCGCGGCGTCGGCCTCCTCCCTGCGCTGCTGACCTCCTCCTTCAAACGGGTTGCCAAGCGCCTCCAGCTCCTCGCCCACCACGCAGCCGTCTAGGTTTCAGCCTCGGAGGTGCCCCCGGCTGCCAAGGCACCTCCTCCAGCGGCTGGCGCCAGCGGCCGCTGCCGCCGCCCTTGGGGGGAGCTCCCCCCTAGGGCTTGCCGCCCTTCGAGTCGCCCTTGTGTTTCTGGCGGCGTCGCAGTTCAGCTCCAATCCTCTCCTCGCGCTGGTGCTCCGTCTTCGAGTGCGTGGTCGCCTCCGAGATCAGCCAGTTGGGCGCTATGTCCACCGCCGAGCCCGGCGCCGCCACCGCGCGGAGCCGCGCTGCGCCCACGCTGTCCCGCGCGCGGCTCTCGCACACGTAGGCCGAGAGGTGGCGCAACGCTATCTCCACCTGGTCGTCCGAGTTGAGCCTTGCGTAGAGGCTCACGTCGTCCGAGCAGTCGCCCAGCGCGAAGTCGACCGCTGTGGCCGTGGCCCACAGGGACTGCCACTCCTCGCCGCGCTTGGACCCCACGTGCTGTTGCGTCAGCCAATTCCTCACCGACGTGGAGCCCGACGCGCGGATGTTCCTGTAGATCTCTCCGCCCGCTCGTCTGAAGTCGGGCGGCAAGCTGTGAGCCCAGCCCTCGACGGATGCCGATGCCGCCAAACCTCCGCCCACGAAGCCCCCCGTGAACTGGCTGGAGGCGTTCTCGAAGCCGCGCAGCACCGCCTTGACGCTCTCCACGTCCGGAGCGCCCGCTGAGCGCTCCCCCGCGAAGCCCCGCGCTACCAGCGCCGCCTTCGCGCCCGGGTCCAGCAGCCCCGCCACATCTCGCTGATGAGCGCGCTGCCAGAACTTGGCGCCCCACCACGTGTCGCTGCTGCTGCTGGCCGCGAAGCCCTCGAGCTCGGCCCTAACAGCGGCGGCACACACGCTGGCGGTGGACGGCGCAGCCACACCTGCCTCCGCGGCGCCCGCGGGCGGCTTGGCCGCCGCGGGCGGAGCGCCAGGCGAGGGTGGGGCCGCGGCCACGCCGCCCCCCGGGGCGCCGTTTTGGCTGGCCGAGATCGGCCCCGGCAGCCCGCCTCCCTCTCCGAAAGCGTGGAAGGCCGCGAGGCCGCCGTCCGCAGGCCTGGGGGCGGGGGCAAACGCCCATGGCGCGGCTCCGCCTCCTGGCGCGGGTCCCACGGCGAAGGGAAGCAGCGGCGGCAACCCCAAGCCAGGGGGGGCGGGGCCCGCGGCCTCGGGCTCCTCCGCGGCGGGGGCAACAGGGGATCCTCCTGACGTCTCCAACTTGCTTAGCTGCAGGGCGGCCAGCTGGGCGCGAAACTGCTCCAGCTCCTCCGCGGCGTCGCGCCTGTGGCAGCACCAGCTCCACAGCCCGGCGCGCCAAAGGGTAGCGCCCGAGCCTGCGATCGCGATGACCAGCGTGATCGCCAGCCTGTGGACCGCCGCCCTGCCAGTGTCCGCCCTCAGCGCCGCGCTCGAGCCCAGGACGACAAGCAGCACCGTCGTGGCGGCCCAGGCGAGAGCCCACCACGGGCTTGGGCCTCCAGGGGAGTCCGCAGGAGCGTCAGCTTCCGACATCGCTGGGGACAGAACCATGTTCGTGCTACGCTGGGGGGCCAAGCCCTCTGACTTCGTTAGAAAATCATTGTGTCTGGTTTGACCCAGAAAAAACTGCGGAGGGGAGATCGCAACCACTCACATTAAGTGACATTCACTACCCTCATTCTCCATCATCATCATCATCATCATCATCATCATCATCATCATCATCATCATCATCATCATCATCATCATCATCATCATCATCATCATCATCATCATCATCATCATCATCGTCATCGTCATTGTCATCATCATCATCATCATCATCATCATCATCATCATCATCATCATCATCATCATCATCATCATCATCATCATCATCCGTTTCATCTCATCGGATTGATTCCATGGCCGACAAATTCATCGTTCTCTTCTCTGAGTTCGCATCATGCGCAGCATGCTCTTCCCCTCTCCGTGGCCCCTACCAGCTGGCACTCCGATCAAGGCCACGGGAAGCTCCATCGGATCTGGCGGCGCGAGGGGAAGAGGGGTCTCCAGCCGCCGGGGCGAGGCGCCAGCGCGCCACCTTAAGCCACGGTGCCCTGGGCCAGGAGGGCGGGACAGGGGGTGCTCGGGCGAGGGAGCAAGACCAGGAGGCAGAAGCGCAGAAGCGGGCAAACGAACACGCCCGAACCGGTCGACCTGTATGCGTCGTATCCTACCTTGTCTGGCAAAACCATTCTGATCTCACCGAGTAGTCTCCGAAGGGGGTTCTGGAGGGAGCAGCACGAGGAAGCAGACCAACTCCTGCGTGCAGTGGAAAGACGAGGAGGGGCGGCGGCTTAAACCCTTCTTGCTCGCTTGAGGCGCTGCTGCTCCGCAGCCAGAAGCCTCCCTCGTGCTTTGATGAGGGCCACAAGAAACAGTCAGGCGCCGTTAGGAACAAGCAGCTCATAGTATGGCTGAGGGTCGATGGTGACTGTGCAGATGGAGTCTGAGGGCGCACCACCACCACCACCATCATCCTTCACTTGCGACGGCCGCTGCAGCAGGGAAACTAAGAGAAAAGCGCAGAGGGCGAGGAGCCACAGCGGAGCGGTGGAATGGGAGAAGAGGGAGACGGCCCGACCCTTGACTGACCTCTTGGTGGGTCTGGGTCGCGAGTATGCGCGCTGGTTTCCCTGCGCGCGCCTACAAGTGCCCACCCTCAAAGGTTAAGGTGGCCCGATGCCCAAGCCGATCAATGGCCTCCCAAGCCGATCAATGGCCTCATGATGGCTGATACCGATCCAAACAACCCGACCCTTCCCGCTGCTCGGAACGCTGCTGTAATCCAGAATCCAGCCGACCGCCGCAACCCCGAATGATCGGATCTAACATTGAAAGCTTAACGACTTGATGGAAGCCCGAAAGTCGGACCGACTCGGCCGCCGGGCCCTTGCAATGAGCTTCCGCCGCCTCGAGGCCTTCGCCGTCGCCCTCCTCCTGCGTACTCCTCCTCTTCCTTGTCCTCCGACCCAATACCTTCCACAGCCTCTCCTCCCCAGCCTCGTCCCATCCCCTGTTCCTCATTCCTCCCTCTTCTCATGCTTCCTCTTCCCTCTCTTCCTCCACATGCGAACTACGAAACAGCATCGGGGACTGAGAGACAGAAACCCTCGAGCGCCGTGGACAAGATCGGAATTCTGCCCAGAATTGGCTGGCTTCGTCCCCAGGCTCACCTTCAAAGAGGGAGGTGCCGGTCGGACTAAGACTGAAGGCGCGGGAGCCCGTGCTGTCTGATCACTCCAGAGCGCGCCCAACTCGCACTCGTCGCGGAGCTCCTGCCTCTTCGAAGGGGCCTACAAGCTCCTCTTTCCCAGGGTCAACGCAGGACGAAGGCCAAGGGGACGCATTGGGAAGATTCGGGCGGACGCCGTCCATCCGAAAGAGACAGCGACAACTTGGTCTCCCTGCGGGGCACTCCTAACGCGCCTCCGTGCCGTCGCCACAGTTCGTTTCGATTCACTCACACTGGGCAGTCGAAGGAGGATGAGGGGGAGGAAGGCGGGAGCGGAGGCGAGGGGCAGAAGAGAGGTAGGAGAAGACGAAGGAGCAGCAACAGCTGCGTCAAAAAGAATCGGGCCTCTCACTGGAAGCCGTGCGGCGGTTGCGCCTCCCTTCTTCAGGAGCGCGCGCTGATGCCGGAGAGGGAGGGCAAGGAGGGAGGGAGGAAAGGGTTGGGCCGAACGAACGGAGGGGGTGTAGTTGAGGGGGGATTGGCGAATCAGCTCAGGTAGCTGGTTTTGTAAACGCCGCCCAGCGCCAGAGGCACTCATGTATCGAGGGAGGCGTCCGGCGGCGAGGTCGAAACCAGCTGCATGCGGCAGGTTTCGTACCCCCCCAGTTCCCACTCGCCCCCCGCTCGTTCGACCCGAAACGGCGAAAGGGCGCGTCAGTGGGAAGAAGCGACGCTGGGGCGGCCCCGGAGCGCTCGAAACCGCCGATCATTCCGAAAACCCTCCAAGACTGCTGGCGGGCTGTGGGCACGCGAAGGACCTCCTCCTGCTCCTTTTGCCCTCCTCCCCCTCCTCCCCCTCCTCCCCCTCCTCCTCCTCACCCCCCCCCCTCCTCCTCCTTCTCCTCCTCCTCCTCCTCCTCCTCCTCCCCCTCCTCCTCCTCCGCCTCCTCCTCCTCCTCCTCCTCACTCCTCGTGGTAAGAAAGAGGAGGAGGAAGAGGAGGAGGAGGGCAAATACGCGCAAGAACGAGGAGGAGGACAAGGAGGAGGGCAGGGGAGAAACGGGGGAGGGGGAGAAAGGCCGTTGCATTTTGCTCGCCGCTCTCTGCGAGCCCAAGGCGTCTCGGAAGGTCTCCGAGACAAGTCCCAGATCCGCGGGCGCCGCGTAGCCCAGGTTCCGGCCGTCGCGGGCGCGCGCGCGGGACGTGCAAGTAGCTGGAGGGCGTCGGCGGGGGGAGGTGTGGAGAAGAGGAGGGGGAGGGAGAACCCAACGGTCCACAAGACACACTAGTACACCATCCCCGTCCGCACCTGGGGTGCAGGTAACCTCCTCTGACATACAAATCCCCATTGGCGCGTGGAGAAGTTGTACACCATACCTGTTCCTAGGAGGTCGTCAGTGCCGCAGGGAAAATAGGAGGGGTGCGGTTGGTGTGCATATCATCTTGGGGGGAGCAGGGATTCCGGGATGTAGCCACTTGGAGGATCCATTTACAAGATAAACAAGCGTTACGATTCATTGACAACTGGGAGAGTCATCCGAGGGGGAACCAAAAACATGTGTGCCTTAAAAGCTGTACAAGCGAGTGGGCCCACCAAATCATTTCAGCTCCCTGCAGAAGCACCGGGAGGGGGGTCGCTTGCTCCGGGTTCTCTACCTATCCGTGGGCACACAGCCACCGCTTCCGCGGCCGCCCCAAAAGTCTAAGGAGGCCAGGGCGACATCTACAGACTCGGCTCCTCGGGGCGACCTGAAGACGCAGCAGGAAGAGGGGAGGCGAGAGCCCAAAGGTATGGATATTGGTTGGCAGGTGCTGTGCAAGGCAATGGTCGATTGCACACGCCTTCTTTCCTTCTCTCTCTCTCTCTCAAACGCACTCCTGATGAGGGAGCAGCGCTTCAAACGCGACCTCCTCTGGTCCTTCCAGTCGCCCTGGTCCATAGCCCCATTTGACGCCCAAGGGAGCGCCGTCTCACCCCCAGGCAGCGCTAGAAAGGTGAGACAATGGCTTGCGTGCTTCTCCAGAGAGGCACGCTCCCGCACCGAGTTGAAGAGAAAGGCCCAGCGACAAGACTTTCGCTCTCGCTCGCTCTCTCTCTCTCTCTCTGTTCTCTGTCTCTCCCTCCCTCTACCCAAACACCCTCTGACCACTCCACGCGCTGCCTCGACGCGTCTGGCATCCCCCGCCCTGTCTAAAGCAGACGACAAGCTCACGCACTGCCACCGCCATCCTCGGGCCCGGGTGCGGCCCCACACTCGGCAAGTCGAAGGTGGCAGGAGGGCTGGGAAGCCAAACCTGACACGATCGCGCCGCCTTCCCCTTACCCCCCCCCCGCCCTCCGCAACTCCTCCAACCCCACCACTGGGGAGGAAGGGCACAATGCAGCACATTTAGAACACAACTGTTTCTACAGTGGCCGAATGTTGCTGACAACAACAGCTTGATATACGAGTGCTCATCGACCTTGTCGGACAGCCTCTTTCGCGGCAGCGGAATCGGCAACGACCTGCCTTGTTGCGATTCACCTCTCAGATGTCGTGTGCATCTAGAGGCTGTGCGTTCACCTGTTGGTGAATTCCCATCGGCCCTCTGATAAAAGTGTGTGCGTGCGTGTCGGGAAGACGGGAGATGGGTAGAGGTAAAGAGATAGAGAGAGAGAGAGAAACAAAAAGCGATATAGAGATAGGGAGTGTGTGTGTGTGAGAGAGAAAGAGAAACATACTTATGTGTAACTAGACATGTAAAGGTTTACATGCACACGGTATGCATATGTGATCGAGAGGGACAGACTGAGAGGGAGAGAGAGAGAGAGAGAGAGAGAGCAAGAGAGAAAGCGGGCTTCGGGCGCGAATCGCCCCCCCACGATAGTGACGGGATATGCTATTTTTGCTTGTTTTATGTTTTAACGCGGACAGCCGATGATCAACTTCCCACAGGGCTCGTCACGGTGCAGTGCCGAAGCCCCAGATGCGCGCAGAAGCAGAAACCACATGCTGGAATTCACAGCTCGAGTAAAAAACATTCGGAGCCGGAATGTAGATGCCTACGCCCGCACGGTGGAGCACCGACCTGAATGCGGCTATACATTGCCACTTGAAGAAAACTCGCGCGTGCGTACCCCGACACAGTGATGACAGAGGGATCAGCACAGGTGCCCAACGCGAGTAAGAGAGGGATGCAACGGGGGAGGAGGCCAGGGGGGAGGGAGAGGGCGACAACCGCACGCCAGCACCGAGCGTTTCCGAAGATGCCCTTTGCGGACTCCCGAAAGCATCGCCACGATGCCCGAGTGAGGAAGGAGTGCGGATAGCTCTTGTGTGCGCACAGCCTTCAGCTGGCGACCGCACGTGGACCCCCACGAGCAACGGCACTCTAAGCGGTCAAGGTCTGGTTGTGGCAGGACGCGCGCAGCGATGCCTGCCCGAGCCCTGCCACGCAGGGGCGGGGAGGTCAGGGGCTCGCACGCCCGTGCGGCGGGCGGCCAAACAAGAACTGCCACAGGGAAAGGGGCAGGGGCACGGATCTGGGGAAGGGGGAGGCGGAGAGCGCAGGCCGCCAAAAAAACTCCGCGCCGGAGCCCCCCAAGCATGCAAGACACTGTACAAGCGCGTGTAAGGACCGCTCACCTTCGCGCTACTCGAAAGCCGGAACGGCGCGGGAGCCGCCAAACTGGTCGGTGCGCGGGAGTCGGCCTGCTGGTCGGCGCAGGAGCCGGCAAGCCACTCGGCACGGGAGTCGGCGATCTGGTCGGTGTGGGAGTCGGCGAGCTGGTCCGTGCGGGAGTCGGTATGCTGGTCGGCGCAAATGTCGACGAGTTGTTCGGCGCGGGAATCGCCCAAGAAAAACTCCCTCGCCCACTGGCGACTCGGACTGGTAAAACGAAGCCAGAAACGGAACATCATCGGATCGGCAGCACAAGCGGCAACGCGCAACGAAAATGCCACGAATTTCGGCAATGAAACTGTGATGCCGTCTGCGTCTTGCCACGCTGATCCGTCCGTCTGTCTCCACATGATCGCATTCACAGGGCCTGTTGCACCAGCGTCATCCCACGATGCAAACCAAAATGGGCCGATCTGTCAATAATGGCCGACTCCTCCATGTATAAGGAGTATATGGTGTTCGGGCCGGATTGCTGGTGCACTGGCCGGCCATATTGTATCACTCCCATCAGGGCGTGCACCTATATTACACTTATGAGCGGATCCCTTCATCGGAGAGCCTTCTCGCAATAATCCGCTGTATGAGAGTAGCGATGAACAGTGCATGCATGTAAAGGCGGATATGTTATCCCAATTTGCGGGATTGTTAACTGCCGCAGACGGCTAACATTTCAAGTGCATGTGAAAAGTCTCAGCGCCTTCACAACATGGAAGATGCGCGATTGGTTGCGCAGACCTCGGCGGCCGAGTCTCAGTTAATAATCTGTCAATACAAATGCCCCGAGATACGCTCATGTCTGCAGCTGGAGTACTTGCAATCAAATTTCCGGTTGAATCGAGATACGCTCACTAATGTGCTCAGAGCTACCATACCCCACCTAATTATCATCGTGCGCTGGCTTCCGCAGTGTAGCCGGCAACCAAAAAATCGTAGGCAACAATGACAACATTGGCTGCCGAAATATGTGTCGGACCCAGCCGGGGAGGACAATTCCTGCCTCCCCTCGAGCAACATGGTGACGTGGTGGTGTTTCTGGTCGTGGTGGATGTTTGTGGTCGTGGTTGTTGTTCGTGATCGTGGTGGCTGTGCGCAGTCGCGGACGTGACGGCTGTTTCTGATCTGGGCGGCTGTCCGTGGCCGTGGTGTCGGCTGTTTCTGGTCGTGGTCGTGGTGGCTGTTTCTGGTGGTGGTCGTGGTGGCTGTTTCTGTTCTCGGTGGCTGTTCATGGTCGCAGTGGCTGTTTCTGGTCGTGGTGGCTGGGCGCGGTCGTGGTGGATGTTTCTGGTGGTCATGGTGGCTGTTTCTGGTCGTGGTGGCTGGTTGTGGTCGTTGTGGCTGTTCGTGGTCGCGATGGTTTTTTTTCTGGTCGTGGACGTGGTGGCTGCTTCTGCTCTCGGTGGCTGTCCGTGGCCGTAGTGGCGGCTGTTTCTGGTCGTGGTGGCTGTTCGTGTTCGTGGCGGTTGTTTTTGGTGGTGGTCGTGGTGGTTGTTTCTGGTCTCGGTGGCTGTTCATGGTCGCACTAGCTCTATCTGGTCGTGGTGGTTGTGCATGGTCGTGGTGGCTGCTTCTGGTGGTGGTCGTGGTGGCTGTTCGTTGTCGTGGTGGCTGTTCGTTGTCGTGGCGGTTGTTCGTCATCGTGGTGGCTGTGCGTATTCGTGGACGTGGTGGTTGTTTCTGATATCGGTGGCTGTCCGTGGCTGTACTGGTGTCTGTTTCTGGTCGTGGTGGCTGTTCGTGGTCGTGGTGGTTGTTTGTGGTCGTGGTCGTGTTGGCTGTTTGTGGGATCGGTTGCTGTTCATGGTCGCAGTGGTTGTTCCTGGTCGCGGTGGCAGCCCGCGGCCGTAATTCATCGGAATTTCCCCCAACAGCAAACGGAAGCAAATAATTAACGGAACCAGACGACAACCATGGGCATGCCCATGGTTGTCGCTGCCACCCTTGGGTGGCAACCCTTCCCTGTCAAAGGATGTCGCTAGTCCCCCTCTCTTGATTTTTAGCTCGCGCAGCGCTTATGCGATGTCAGAATCTCAGGAGGAAGCAGTCCGCGCCACCGCTATAGTCCCTACTCCCCGCCACCGCGGGCCACACAGGGATGAGCATTCACCGCTTGCTTTTCCAGGCAGCGCCCCATTGTCCATCCCAGCCGCCCCATGTTCCACCCTTGCCGCGATCGTCGCGTGGCTCGCCGCTACCGCGGCTGCGGGCACCCAGGAATATGCTACCCATGCCTCCTTCCCCAAGCCCAGCCACGCCTGCCTGCGGTTTCAATCCGCCGTCTCCGTGCATCTCGACCGCCGCGCGTCACCAGGCGCGCCCCCGTAGATCATCAAGGGCACGTGCGCCCCCCGCTTGAAGAACTCGCGCGAGGGATCGGGCACGTCGAAGTTCGCAAGTTTCTGTTTGGACACGGGCAGAGCAAGCCAAGTCCACGAAGCGGACCCTCTGGCATGGTCCAGTTGGAACGGGAACATGGCCTTACCATTCGAAGCGCTGCTCAAAGCCTCCGCTACCGCGGGCGAGGCCTCATCACAGACAGGCGTGAAAGTCCACTTCGCGCATTGTTCCTTGCGCGCCTAGACTTTCGGGTGGTAGCTCGTCAGCGGGGACCCCTGCCCCGAAGACGGGGCGTTCGCAATGTGGCTTTGGGCGCGCGCCGACTTCTTTGCCGCCCCCATCTCGCAGGGTCTCCATTGCCAAGGGGCAGTTCTCAGGCAGGTCGGGGCCTGCCGGCCCGAGCGCGGAGATGCCGCGGCGCATTCAAACTCATGGGCACGGCCCCGCGCGAAAGATGCCGCGCGAGTCCTGTCGGACTGCGCTTTCGCGCTCCTGTTGCCAGAGACGCCGCGCTGCCAGATTGACCCGGGAGCCGCGCGCTCGCAGTTGACGCGCCGCGCGGAAGGGCGCAGCGACGAAGTCGCCGCAGCAGGTTGCAGGGCGAAGCTCTGCCAAACATCGCGCTAACAAATCCCGGAACCGATTGAGCGCCTCTCCGCCGCCGTGGAGGTCGCGCATCACCGTCCTGTAGTTCAAATGCAGGTTCGCCAAACGGAGCCCAGCTGCGCCCCAAACGTCGCCGCCGCCCCCCCCCCCCACCCACCCACCCCCCACCGCAGGTTTTCCAAAGCCGCATCTTTGCAGATGCGATCTTGATCCTGCTTGCCGCGGTCTCTGTGACCCGCGACTTCGCCCTGCTCTTTCGGGCGATGGAGTGCGCTCCATCTCTCGCCCGGTGGAACGCAAGAAGCCGCGCCCCCATCACCGGGGGCTGCTTTCCGAAGACCATCGTGGCGCGATCGGCGCCCATGCCTGGAACTCCAACGACCATGGGCACAGGGCGCCCCATGGCCACGGAGGCGGGCTCGCGCGTCTCAGGGTCTTTTCTGCAAGAACTTCTGCAGGTCTGGCGAGGCTTCCTGAGTGGCCAGGGATGCGCGGGGGCTGCGTTGGAAGACGCAGTCCATGTGGGAGTGCAAAGCGAGATCGCGCGATGTCCCGCGCCAGTCGGCAGTCGAGGCGCCATTGGTGCCCATGGCGCCCCCGCCATGAACGCCGCCGCCGCGGTCGTCTCTCACGCGGGCGCCCGCGCTACAGGCCGCTTTGTCATCCCAAGTCGGCTTCGACAGGAGGTCTGCATCTCCGGGATGCCGTCGCCGAGATCCCCCGGCATGCCAGATGCGTCCGCGGGCGCGTGGGCGGGCGAGCTTCCGCGGTCATCGTCGTCGTCATCTCCATGGCCACGGAGCTGAGTTAACTGCAAGGCGGGCATTCTCGAGCCGCAACAGCTCCCAGAGCTGCCAGGCCGCAACAGCTGCAGCGATGTAATGCAGGGGGGCGAAAGCGAGGGCGCGCGGGGAGGCGGCGGGAGGGGCGGGGTCCGGGGGATTGGGAGGGGTGGTGGGGTGGGTGGGTGGGGGGGGGGGGGCAGTGAATGGCGTCGGAGGGGCGCGTCGCCGTCGCCGCCGTCTACATGGGGCCCCGCCGCTTCCGCGCTCGACCGCCCCGCGCGCGCCCGAACGGGCAGGGGGAGGGCGAGGGGGAGGGCGAAGAGAGGGGGGGGGGGGCGGGGAGGGGCAGAACGAGGTGGAGGAGGAGAGGGAAATCGCGGACGATGGCGACGATGGGGGCGAGGCGGCGCATTCGACGAGCAGAGGAGGCGCGCGCATATAGAATGGCAACAGGTTTTCGGAGACAGGCTCGAGTCAGGCTGCATTCGCGAATGTCAGGGCACCCCGCCATCACTGAAAACGGCGCCATCGCCACCGCGGTGTAATTGAGCGTGCCCCAGCCCCGGCAACGCCAAAGCTGGCGCATCTCCTAACGCACGTCTCGTCTCATTGTGCATGAATGCAGAAAGCGCGTCTTTTCGACCATCCGCAAGTTCGCCTGCCACCTTTTGAACCATCTCTGCAAACAGCTGCCCCCAAGCCCCCCCGTGGGTCGCAGCCATCTTGCTGCCCCATTGGGTCTTGAAGAAGTCCCATTGGCTCGTTGGCTCAGGCGACAATTCGGCGGTTCTCCGAAGAGCCTGCAATGCGCGCAAGCGCTCTTTGCGATGCGACTGACTTCCGCCGCCTTTCGTTCCTGGACACAACATCTAAGGAAACCGCTCTCACTTGCTCCATCGCCGCCACCGCGGCCTCTGCCCTCTGCTCGTTGTAGACCTCCTTTTGAGCGTCTCTGTCGCCTCCTCCAACTCCTGTGGCATTCGCTCTGTTGCTTTATTATCGCCATGCGCCCTTGAAACTCGCGCCTGGCACGGCGAGCATCGGCCTCTGATTCCTTCAACGCTGCGCGCAATTTACCGCGCACTTCTGCGCCCTACTCGGCAAGCGTCTTCATTCGCTTGCTGTCACCGCGGATGACACTCGCCACAGTTCCTGCCGAACTAGCACCAACCTGGCGGTGCATATTGTTGAAGATCTCTAGGACTTCGCGTAGAGACCCTCATCCCGGACGACTCCTGGATGACGCGCTCCATCTGCTGGTCTGCCAATTCCGCAGATAGCAGGGCTTCTTCTTGCACGCCACCGTCACCGCGGCTTTTCGGACCAACTTCACCCGTCTCATGCGTGCGCAGCGCTTCCTCTGGATGCGCCCAGTCTCCGGGGTCGAACTCCCGTCGCCGAGACAGTCGTCGTCGTCGTCCCCGCCCGCTTCCGCGTCTTCTCCCCTTCGGGCCTCATCCGTATCCCAAGAACTTCTGTCTGGGTCGGGCGTGCTTTCGTCTTCTTGGCCCATGGCGTATGTCCAGCTCATCGAGATGGCCCATTCTAGGGCGCGGCGCGGCGAGTGGCTGCGCTGCCTGGCACGTCCAGGACAAGGGCCAGCAGCGCGCTTCTCCGACGCGTCCTCCACCGCGGAGTTAGTGCGGCTTCGCGCGCCACACTTATCACACATCTTTTGCCTCTCTGCGCATCATATCATCTTCGGGGCCGTCCAAGGCGACCGTCGCGCCCGTGAGTTATCGCCCTCTCCGTGCCTGTAAATGGATCGCCGTGTCGGACATGGTCTGCGCCGCGATGTCATTGTTCACCTGTTTCGACAGGTCCGCCATTCCACCGCCAGTGCATCGCACTTCCTCTGGGATTCTCGCCGTTTGCAGTTTCATGAATCTCCCGCGGACGCGCAAGTGGAGGTCGGTGTCATGGGTTTGGCAGATTGCGGAAGCCCCGCCGCCGCGAGTCAAGAAGATGCGCCCGCGACTCCAACGCAAGCGTCACGCGTTATCGGTGGCCCCGGCGCGCGCGCATCCAACAGGAACAACTCCCGCCGTCTGCGGGGGCCCCGCGGCAGCGGCCGCTCGCCCAGGAGATCCGCGAGCCCCTTGCGGAAGCACCTGGCGGCGTTAAGCAATGAGAGGAGGAGGCGGGCCGTGGAAGAGGGCCGCGGGGGAGGGCCGCGGAGGAGGGAAGGGGCGCCATTGGCGAGGGCCCCCGGGGAGGGCAGCACCTGAAGCTGCGGGGGGGGGGGCGCGGAGGGGGGGGCGGGGGGCGGGGGCCCAGCGGAGGGGCCACTGCGGGACGCGGCGGAACCAACGCAATTCAAGACGCCGCGCTCTCTGCACGAACCGCTCGGCCCCGTCGCCGCGGCGAGCGCGTCAGGCAACTGCTTCGATTCCACGCGCGCTTTCAATTTGCGCCCTAACAGTTTACCTTCTGCCTTTAGCATATTTTCGCGACCTGGCGCTCGTTCGAAAATTTTCCCCTGCGAGAATCTGTAACCCAATTCGCGCCCCACCGCGTCTTCGTCGCCGCGTGGCTCTCGACCGAGGGGGCAGTAGGCGCGCCCCCGACGGCGGCCGCTTCGCGCTCGACGCCCCCTGCCCCGCCCAGGTGGAACGGGCTTTGGCCGACGTTCCACGCGCGCGGGTCGCGCCCGACGGGCGGCGCGATCATCTTGCGCGGGGCCGCCGCCGCGACCCGAAAAATCGACATCCGCTCCGCCGAGGCCGCGCGCGGCACCTTGAACTCGCGGTTCGGCCTCCGCGAAGAGCCCCCTTGCGCTCTGAACTCATATGCTAAGTTAGGAACTGAGATCCAGCTTCGCTGAGTGTCCTCTCGCGAGAGCCAACTTTGCAGCGCGCAGTTCCTTGGCGCAGCGCGGCGCCGGCGCTGGTGGCTTCGATGGGAATTGCGCCGGTGATGATGCTGATGGCGGGGCGGGGGGGCCCCCGCGGCAACGCGCGAAGCGCGGCGCGCGGGGGCGCGCGAAGAAAGAAGCGGCGGGGGATCGGATATCTGGAGAAATATCCGGGGAATGTCTACAGCGGGGGAGAGACTTCGAGGAAGGCCCCGGCGAATATCTGGGTGAAAATCTGAATGAAAACGCGGGGCAAATCCGAGGTGGGATCTGGGGTGGGATCTGGAGAGACATCCGGCGGAAGATCCAGGGAATATCTAGAGGGGAAATCTCGAGGAAGACCCGGGCGAAGATCTGGGCGAAGATCCGGGCGAAGATCTAGGGGGGGACCTGGAGAAGACCTGGGGCAAGACCTTAAGGGAGATCCGGAAGAGGATCTGGGGGGGGGTCTAGAGGAAGGATCCCAGGGAGGAAATGCGCGGATATCTGGGGGGATCTGGAGGAGATCGAAGGAAAAATTCCGGTGGAATATTTAGAGACAAATATGAAGGAATTTCCGGGGGAAAGATCTCGGGTGAGATCAGGGCGATAATCTGAGGGGAGGAGATCTGGGAGAGATCTGGGGGGAGATCTGGGGGAAGATCTGGAGGTGTATCTGGGGGGGATCTCGAGGGAGATCTGGGCGAAGATATGGCTGAATATCTGGGGGGAGATCCGGAGATGATCGGGGGGGAATCTGGAGAGACATCTGGCGAGGGATCTGGAGGAGATCTTGGGAAATATCAGGGCGAAGATCTGAGGGATATCTGGGCGAAGATCTGCGGGCAGATCTGGGGGGGGGACCTGGCGGGGAAATCTGGCGAGTGACCTGGGGGGGGAGCTCGGGGGGGGGTGCGGGCGCAGGTCTGGGGCGGGGGGGGGGATGTGGAGATGGTCTGCCGCAGCTTCAGGGGGGAATCCGGAGAGAGATCTGGGGGGGATACGGGGGGGGATCTCGGCGAAGATCTGGGTGGAGATCTGGGCGAAGATCTGGGGCAATATCAAAAAATGCACGCAGGAAGATCCGTTGGAGATAAGGAAAAACATATCGGAACATAGATTGGGGGAATATCTGGAGCAGGATTGGGCGGAACACCTGCGGGCAGCTCTGGGAGGAGACGCGGGCGACGATCCGGGCGCCCAGAGGAAGACGCGGGGGGCGACGCGAGGAGGAAGTGGAAGGAGGAATGGGAAGGGAGACAGGAGAAGGAGGGAGAGGACCCGCGGGGAGATCTAAGGGGGGGGTCCGGCGGGGGATCTGGGCGAAGATCCGGGGGGGGGATCCCGGCGGAGATCTGGGGTGATCCAGGCAGATGAACTAGGAAGATCTGGAAACATATCTAGCACAAATCCGGATAACATTCGGCAGAAGTCTAGAAGAATATCTGGGGGTGATCCAAGATGATCCCGGAAAGACCCGGAGGGGAATCAAGGGATGGCCCGGAGGAAGATCTGGAAGTAGATCCAGGGAAGATCGGGGGGGGGGATCTGGCGGGGGTGCGGGGGGGTGGTCGGGGAGGAGATCCAGGGGGGGGTCAAGAAGAGGGCCTCGATGAAGATCCGAGGGGGGGACCCAGAAGACGCGGGGGGTGATCGGGAAGATGCCAGCGTTAAGAAACCGGGCCAGCTTCTGGAAATTGGCTACCGGTACTTAGAATCTAGAACATGTCGAGACCCAGCTTGGCGGGACGGAGTTTCTTGGCCGAGGATATCAGCGCGCGCCGCCATCCAGCCGCGCAGCAACTCACCGATTATTTTCACTGTCTCTGGCCCCTTGCCCTTCTTCGCACAAGACGCGCAATGATCTTGCGGTTCGTGAGCCGCTCGCATCAGCAGGCGCCCCTCTGGGAGACGGCGCGGGGTCGCAACGTCCACGCTGCGGCGCATGGCGACGCACCATTCGGCCAATTCCCCCCGCCAGGCTTGGCGAGACCTGCGTCTGCCAGCGCCCCGCGCTCTGCGTCGCTGATGCGCGCGAACCGCACGGTCGCTGCGCTGCTCCAGCGAACGCCCGGCCGGCAAGGCGTCTTCTCGGGGCGGCCTCTTCGGCGTCGCTACCGCAGAGTCGCCGGCGCCCCCCCCTGCCGCGAGGTCATCATTCTCGTCTGCGGCCCCCACCGCTGCCGCGGTTCACGGAGAAACGCTCGCGGCGCGCTGGCATAATCTCAGAATGGTCACGAAGTGATTCCCCTCTTGTTGACACCAGTTGCCATTTCAAGGGCGGGGCGCGGTCTCGAGAGGAGGGCGAACGTGCCGCGCTGAAACTTTCCACACTTCACTAAATCATTCGTCTTCTCGCCCAGTGGACCTCGGTTCTCCGCTGCCCGAGCAAGGAGGCATTTCGCGCCCTGGCGCTTCGCCCGCGCGGGCGCGTCGCGGCTTGACAGAAACCGCGTCGCAGGCCGACCTGCCGCCCCCTCTCGCAGAGTCTCGGCCCCTGCATTCCTCCACCGTAGCTTTCGCGCAAGCATCGGGCAGGCGCTCGAGCGCGTCGACAGCGATCTCCCGCCCCGCTTTGCGCGGGCCACATTTCCACCTCGCGGCCTGCGCCGCGCCTTCACTGAAGCGCCTCCCTTCTGGGCCCTGCCCCTCGCCAAGGGCGGCGGCTGCGCCGCCGCAGCCGCGGTTCTGCCCCTGGGGGGGGGCGCCGCGACTAACGCTGCGCCCGCCGCATCTAAATCGCGGAGCCCCAAATGCTGCGCGACCCCCACGCGCGACGCGACGTCGCTGCGAGGGCCCGATTGCCCGCGCGCTGCAGAGTATAGGCGCGCAACTCACAACGCGGAGCTTTCCGATCCACTGTGCTGCGATCCCAGTCGAGCCTGAGACGCGTCGCGTCGAGGCCGCAGCCCCCATCTGCCACCGTTGTCACGAGGTGCAGGGGGTGGGGGAGATACCTCGCGCAGAACAAGCGGGCTCGCTCGCGCGCGCTGTGTCTGCCGAGCTTCCCTCGCGCGCGCCGCCGCGGCCCAGCGGGGGGCTTGCGACCCGATAATTGGTTTGGGAACCCGCGTTCCCTCCTGGGCAGCGAGGGCGCCATCTGCGGCCAACGCCGATGCGCCGATCGCCTCCGCCGCTGGCGGGGCAGGCGCGGCGCGCGCAATGGGCGGCAGCGCGGCCCGGGCAGGCGGCGCGACGACTTCTGCCGACATGGGGCTCGCGGCGGGCGGCGACGCAGGGGCCGCCGCTGAAATGTCCGTCGCGACCATGGCCAGCTCGCCTGCAGCGCCGCGAGCTCGGGCGGCGGCCCCGGGGCAGGCGCGACTGCGCGCGACTCGTCGACTGTTTGGGAAGGCTCTGGTGCCTCTGCTGCAGCGACTGCCGCGGGCGGTGGCGGCGCCGGCGCAGCGGGCGCGCTCGGCGCTGCAGGCGCCGGCGGCGACGCCGCGGCGCGCTGCGTGGCTCTGGGCTAACAACCGCTTCGGAAGGAAACCCCGCGACCGCGGACGGGCGCTGGGGCCTCAGACGCCGGGGCCTCGGAGGCGGACGCTGCGGCCGCATCGTGGCCCGACTCGGGCACAGACGCTTCGCCGACAACTAATCGAACGTTGCGGGGCGGGCGCAGCGACCCACATTCAGACGCCGGGCACTTGGCCGCGGGCGGGGAACGGGGGCGCGCGCGCAAACGCCCACCGCCCGCCCACCCCGTTGACCCTGGCCGCGCAATTGAAGCCCAGCCGCGCGCCCCGCTTGGGCGCTGCGCGGGGGTTGAAGGTTTGAGCGTCCATTTCGCGCGGATCTCCTTCCCGGTTTCGTCGACCACCTTGAACTCCTGCGCGCGTTTCGCTGGCGCGCCAGCGGTCGGCTGGCCAAGCGCGTCGGGCGCGAGCGCGTTCCGCGGCGCGCCCCGCCGCCGCGAGTAGCGCGGATGCGGCGGGAGCTCTCGAACCGAAAACGCGCGAACGGTCCGGGGGGCGCGGGGGGGGGGGGGCGAAAGCGCGCGATGAAAGCGGGGGGGCGAGGGCGACGACAGGGGTGGACGAGGGGGGGGCGAGGGGGGGGAGGGGGGGGCGGGAGGGCGGGGGCGGGCGTGTGGGGGGGGGGGGGGGGGGGGAGAAGGAGGAGGAGAAGGAAAAGGAAGCCCAGACTCAAGGAGGAGGGCGCGTCATTTCTCCCGCGCGCAACGGCGGCAGGTCGGCTGCCGCGGCCTCTGAAAGGCAAATCCACTGCCGAGCTGGCTTGAAAACGCGCTCCGCTCGGCAGCCCCATCGCCCCCAGCGCGCACTGGCAACCGCGAGTGCTGCCCCCCCTGGAGATCCCACCGTCGCCATTGCCTTGGTCTGGGATCACCGTCGCCATGGCTTCTCCATTTAAACGCTACCTGGCCCACCCGAATCCGCAATAATGAGCGGCGCCCCCGCCGGCTGATTCTGTCAGCGCAGGCGCTGAACCGCCCGCCCCGCATCGTCCGCGGCGAGCCGGAGCTGCCCGCGACCCTCGATGCACATCTTGACCATTCGGAACGCTGCGCAGTTCGGGCCCTCATCGGGGCAACGCGCTGGCATCTTGACCGTGGCGACTGTCTTCTTGCAGTGGTTCCTGTGATAGCGGGCGCGCTTGACACCGCTGCCTGGCCTCTCGGCGTTCGGCGGGCTGCCCCCGTCGGCCCGTTCGACCGCAGCCATCGGATCAGAATCGCCCCCCTGCCCCGCTACCGCGGACAGCCCGCTGCCGCCGCACTTTTGCGCGAAGCTGCGCAAATTCCACAAGGAGAGGGCGCGGCCGCGCGAACTCCCCCGGCGCTTCGTCTGGCCAGTCGCGGGCTGCGCCAACCACGCCTCAGACAATGCGAGTTTCACGAGTGTCTGATCCTGCCCTTCCTTCGCGCGCACAACCTTCGTAGTCGTCGGCGAAGCCTTCGATGGCAGCCCCCCGCGCGGGTGAATCTTGCCAAATTTAGACTGCAGGGGCCCGAGCGCAGTCACGTCGACGCCAAGCAGTTCTGAAGGTCCGACAGCTACCGCGACGCTCTGCAAACAAGCTTCGCAACCGCGAAGCTACGCGCGCGCCGCCCGCCACCGCGGATTACGCTCGAGCCGAAGAAGCGGCGGGGGCGAACGACGGCGCGCCGCGCCCCCGCCCTGGCGACCACTGACAACCTTCGGCAGCCGAAGGTTGTCAGGGGGAGGGGCGCGACAACTTTCGGCGGCCGAAGGTTGCCGGGGGGGGGGGGGGGGGGGGCGCGACGTCCTTTCAGCAGCCGAAGGTTGTCAGTGGGGAGGCATGGCCACCTTCGGCAGCCGAAAGTTGCCATTGGGGCACTGGACCAGAGGATGAGGGGACGGGCGGAGCGGAGGAGCCAGAAAGCGAGGGCCGACGAGCCCGGAACAGAAGACCACTGGTGGGGGAGATGAAGAGCACGAGGGCGAGAGTGAATTCTTTATTGCGGATGGGGGAGGGGGGGGGGCGCGCGGGAAGGGGGGGGGCGAGAGCAGGGGGCGGGGGGCGGGGGGGCGCAGGCGCGACAGAGAACAACGCGATGAGGACGGATGCTGTCGCGCCGGGAAGCGCTCGCTGACCCCGCCCCGCCAGCGCGTTCTCCGCCCAGCCTCGCCGCCGCGAGCGCGCCTGGAACCCCGCCGCCCGACGACCGCGAGTCGAGGCAGCGGAGGCGACGGCGCCGCCGATTCGCCGCCGCCCGCCGCGCCGCCGCCGCCCATCCCGCGCGGGCGCGGCCCGCGCCGAAGAGCTGCTGGCACCGTTCGGCGCCGAGGACCCCGCTGCCGCGGATGCGTCGCCACCGCTGTTGTTGCCCCGCCCATCGTCGGCGCGATCCCACCACCCGTGGCCGCGCTTCACCCCGGCGTTCCCCGTGGCGGGCGCCTGCGTCGCCTCGCTATCGGCCTGCTTCGTTTCCACTGTGCCAGTGCGCCGGCTTGCCCCTCCCGCCACGTCGCGCCGCGACGGCCTGGGCGCGTCGGCCCGAGCGGGGGCGGCTGACTGAACGGGGGCATCTCTCTGAGCATTGCCTGACTCCGCTACCGCGCGCCCTCGGCGACGGCCTGCTCCGCCACCGCGGGCGGAGGCGATCGCTCATAGTTCTCGGCAGTTTTCCTCCTGCACGCGCCTTGGCTGTCTGGCGCGCCTCTCCCCGTCGCTGGATGGCTGGGCGAGACGCGGTCTGCGCCGGGGGCGGCAACTTCCATTTTGCTGTTCGCCGGGGCGGCGCGGGGCCGAGTGGCGACGTCATCCGCGCGATAGAAGTGAAAGTCCCGCGATGGAACGGTCGCATCTGCTGCGAATGACCGCCCCGCGCGGCGAGCAGCGCGCCGGCGCTCCTGGTCGCGCGCGCCCCGCGCGGGCTCGCGCGCGATCCGCCTCGCGCCCGCCGCGGGATCGGCTCCAAAACGCGATCCTTCACGTCGCGCTTCATGGCTGCCAGCATTTGGCGCCATGACCATGGCCGCCAGTCGTCGCGCTTGGACTTGCATGCCGTTCCGCGGCACGGTTGAGCGCGCCTATGTCCACGGGGCCCACGTCTGCGAGGTCGACGCGCCTCGTGCGCGGGAACCCAGGAAGGTCTTCGCGGGGGCCCCACGAGCCATGTCAGAGCGATGCTACTGAGCTTGAAAGGCTGAGTAACCTGCAACGCGCCCAGGTTAGCCCGCGACGCCGCCGCCGCGACTCCTGGCCCATCTGGCGCCACCACCGCGGCCGGCGCAGGGGGCGCCGCCACGGTGACAAGGGGGGGTGCCAGCGCGAGCTCGCTTGAACCGAATGGCCGCGCAACGCGGGGGCCCTCCCTCAGGGGGCGAACTCTGGCAAAGCTTGCACAGCTGGCGCAAACATGCCTGGGGGGACTTGCGGGCTCCTGCCATATCGTCGGCACTGCGCGGGGGTCGCGCCCGCCCCTTCGGCGGGGGCCCCGTCGGGGGGGGGCTGGACCTCTGGCGCGCCACCGCGCGGCCCATCGGGCCAGGCGCGGGGGGGCCACGCGCGCGGCTACAACCTCGGAAGCGACAGTTCCAGGGCGGCTGGCCCTCATGGCGTGGAAGCGTCGGGGCTTCTCGGAAACAGGGCTGGGTGGGTCGGCCGCATGGGCCCCCGCGTCGCGACCCCAGGGCTGTCGCGGCAATGCTCCGACCGCGCGCCAGTCGCGGGAAAAGTCTCGCCAGTGATTTCGCCCTCCTCGCAGGCGGGGCGGGGCGCCGCCAGCGCAGCTGTCTTCCGGGCGGCCTCCAGGAGGCCTGGCGGGCCCCAGTCAACCTCAATTGGGCAGAAAAGCTGCAGGATAAGAAAACGAAGATGAGAAGGAAGAGCAGGAGGACGGGGAGAAATGGAGGGCTTAGGGGAGGAGGAAGATGACCTATCTAATCCACGTCAGCATCAACATCAGCACGACCACGATGCTGATGATTCGCATCCTGATCATCATGGCGCGCACCATGATTACCACCATCGTGATGATGCCCATCGCCAGCATGATGATCAGCATGATGATCATCATCGGGATCATCGCCAGATTCCTCTGTCCCTCCTCTTCCCCCTCTTCTTCCTCCTCTGCCTCCGCCCCCAACTCTGCCCCCGCAACATATCCCCCTCCTCTCCCCTCCCCCCCTGCGTCTTTTCCTCCGCGAAGCGCAGCGACGGCGCGCGCATCCGCGCGCCCCGCCACCGCGGAAGGCGGCTAGGGCCCCGCCACCGCGGGCGCCTAACCTCCCACCTCCACTTCAAGAACCGCGCCTGGCGGGTTCCGTGCCAGCGACGCCCCCCCCCTTCTGGGCGCGCTCGTCTCGCCCTTTCTCTCGGCGCTGCGCAGCCCGCTCCGCGCGGCGGCCGCCCTTTGAACCGAAAAAGATGCTGGAATCGGCCAGTTGCGCAGTTTGCCCCCGCCCTCGTCGTCGCGCGGCCGCTGCGCCAGCGCCGTGGCAACGCGGCGGCGCATCGCCCCGAAGTCAGGGAAGCTCGTCGCCAGTGCCGCGTCAGCACTACCGCGGGCGTCGGCAGGATCGTCAAGGGTCTTCGCGTTGCCGCTGGGCCCCGCGACGAACGTTGCCGGGGAAATGACGCGGCCATTCTCAGCGGCATACTGCACAGGGGCGACATCTCTCACCTGGGCCCGGGGGCGGGCCTTCGCGAGAAACTCCACCGCCGCGGAGTCGCCGACCTCTACAGCAATGAATCTGGCGGGCTTCATGGCCATGGATGTCGCGACGTTCGCCCGGGCCTGCGATGCCTCGGGCGATGACTGACTAAAAGAATTCTTCCACTGCGGGTCCATTCTCATCAGGCCAGCTTTGATGTCCCCCATCTGCTGGGTGGCCACGGCGGAGGCGAACCCTGCGATTGCCATGGTGCCGACGCTTTACTGCCTGAGGAGTCTGACGATATGGCAGTCAGATGCAACCCTGCCCGCCCTGCAAATAAAAGGGCGCCGCTTCCCGCGGCGATGCATCGCGCCTCCTGACGCCCCGCCGCCGCGGGTCCCCTTAGCAGCGGCAGCAGCGCGGGTGAATCCGGCAGGAGCTGCGAGCTTCTCCAAGAGTTCGCGCTGCTGGTCTGCGCCGCGGGTCATTGCCACGACCGCGCGAGCACCTTGGCTGCGGATATCTTGCGCGACCTCGAGGACGTCGACCTCTGCGCCCACCCTCGCGTAAAAGACGCCTGGCCCGCGCCGGCGGGGCCCTCTGCGACCGCGGAGATCGCGCGGCCCTGGCCCTCGGAGACCGCCCGGCCCAATTTCTTGCTCGCGGCTCTTTCCCCGCCCCACCGCGATGCATTCCAATGGCGCAGTGCGCCAATGGGCCCCCCGCTGCCGCGGAGGCCGCGGAGCTCCACTGCTCCCGCTGGAAAGCATGCTACTGCTGGTGCAGTCCTTGCGGCGGAGGCGACATCACGGGCGCTTGAGGCGTGACGGCGCTGCGCTCCTTGGAAGCGAGACTCTGTCGACCCCCAGGGGCTGCTGCCGTCCACGTCGGCTTTGTCTCGCCTCCTCTGGAGGAAACCACTGGGGAAGAACTCGGCTTGGCGCTCGAGGATGCCCCCGAACTCTCGCCTTGGTCGCCGAAGGCCCGCGCGGCCAGACCCTCGTCGCTGCCTGACACCTTTTATGCTGCGGAGTCTGAGCCAGGAGGCCCCGCCACGAGCGCTTTCGCGGCTGCTCCGAGCGAGCTGGCCAAACCCTCGGAGCTGTCTTCGCTGGCCGGTCTGCTCGGTCCGGCTGCCGCGGGCGCAGGCGCGCCTGCGTCGGTCGGCTCGGGCGAACGCGGGGGCGGCGACTCGAGCGAAGGAGCCGCGGGCGACGACTCGGGCGCAGGCGCGCGCGGCGCCGCTGCCGCTAGCTTCTCCTTCGCCTTCTGCGTGTCCGCGTTCTGTTTTGCGGCGGTTTCTCCCGCGCCTCCTCGCCCCCCTTCGGCGCCTTCTTTGACGGGGGCTCCTCTTTCTTTTCCGCTGCCGCGGATCCCTCCTTGGCGCCCCCCGTCGCGGGTGGCTCCTTCTTGACCTCCTTCAGCGCCTTCCCTGGCGGAGGCTTTTGTTCCGACTCCGCTGCCGCGGATCGCCCCCCCTTCCTGGGCGCCGACTTCTTGGCGTCGACTTCCTGGAGGTATCCTTCTCCCCCTTCTCCTTCTTGGGGGGCTTCGCCTGCTTCGTGTGCTGATCCTGCTTCACCTGCTTGCGGTGCTACTCCTGCCCCGCCGCTGCCGCGGGCGCGAGGCCCCTCTTCTCCTGCTCCTCCTTCGCCTTCTGGCGGCGTTTCGCCTTCTTCATATCCTTCTTCTCCTTCCTCTTCCATTGCCGCTCCGCTACCGCGGAGGGGATCTCCGCGTCTGGCATGCCTGTCGCGGCGCGAGCTTTGCAATTGGCTTCCGCGGCGGCGCGGGCGCGGGCGGCGGCGCCGGCCGCCCGGGGTGCCCGGGCGCCCCCGGTTCGGGCGCAGACGCCGCCGCGGGCGGCGGCGATGGGCGCGGGGGCGGCCCCCGACGGAAGGCGCGCGGCGAATCGTCGCTTTCCGAGACGTCCGCGTTCGCCGGCGGCACGGCGGCGCCAACTCCGCCACCGCGAAGGCGGGCGACGGGCAAGCTAGACCCTGCGCGGCCGCGGAAGGGCGGGGCGGGGCAGCAGGCGAGGACGAAACCGCGAGGGGGGAGCGCTGAGACGGCAAGGCAGGGGAGGGGAGGAGGCGGACCCCGAGGGAGAAGGCCAGAGGAAATAGGAGGACGAAAGAAGCGCGGACGAAGGAAATGGACAACCGGGGCTTCGAGAGCAAGCAGGAGAGGGAAGGGGCAGACGGACGATGGCAGGACGGGGGGGAAGTCGCGAAGCCAGCGTGACAGATCAGAGAGTGGCCAAATTCGCAACACTCTCTCTTAGACGGAGCACGTTGAGTCCGCAAATGCCCCCGCTACCTCGAGTCGCGCAGACCAGGCGCCCAGCGAGTTCATAGCTCCACCATCGCGGATCACGCACGCAAGGTAGTTTATATGTTTCCCTTTTCTGTGCGCCAGCGAGCTGGTCGAGGGCGGTTTCTCCGCCGTTGCTTGCTGCTTCTTGCCCGTGGGTGCCGCGTGCCATTTCGCGACAACCTCGTGCCCCGCCTTGATGGCGATCGCGTTGGCGATGCATGGCAGCATAACTATGCACGCGGCCACGCACGCATCGACGCTGACCTTGGCCTGCGTTAGCTGAGTGCTGAGCGAAATCGCTCGCGCAGACGCGGGCGATCTTCTCCATCGCCGCGGAGGCGTTCCCCTCGCTGTCGTCTTTGTCGCTGCGCTTGGCTAACCAGCAAGGGTGGGCTGCATCCGACTTCGCCCATGCGAACTCCCCCTTGCCGCCCCGTGGGAGTTTCAACTCAGGCCGCGCGCTGGCCCCCCCGGTCACTTCTTGCCCGACTTCGAGGCCAGCTCGTTCCTCAGCGGGGCTCGCGGGCAAGACCCGCGATGCCTCGGCGCGCGCGGCTTTGGGGCGGGCGTGGGCGGGCACTGTCGACCCCTCCACGACTAGGGGCGCTTCCTCCTTGACGCGGAACGGCACTTTCAATCCACCGATAAGGGCGTCTTCCGAAGCCAATGCCTTGATCGCGCTTCCCTACGTGACCATGGTGGTGGGGGTGTCGCGCGTCAGGCGGCGATGGCTCGTTGCCACGGCTAGCCCTCGCGCGTGTCTCGCAACGGCGTCGGCGCCCAACGCGACAGCCTTCTCGGCCCAGACGCGCCGCGGCGCGGTCGCGACACCTTTCGCGCCCTTCCTTGCGACAGCCACTCTCTCGCATTTCGTCAATGGCCCCCCGTCAGCGCCCTGAGGGATTACCTTGGGCCTTTGGCGCCAGGCCTTCCGTGGCCACGGGGGCATTGGATTTCGTCGACTACGCGCAGGAGTGGCCCCAGGCTAAAGTGACCTTTGGCGCGCGGCTTCAGGGGCGCCCGTGGAGGCCCAACGCAATCGCGCAAGCCGGCGCTGCCGCGCCGCATCAACGATCGGCAGGGAGCCACTCGAAAGATTTTTTGCGCCAGCGGGCAACCGCGGAATTCTGCCGACTGAGTTCGAGCGCCCCAAATAGCACTTCGAATGGCCTGCGAAAGCAGCTGCCGGGGACAGCCGCGATGAGGTCGGGCACTGCCGGGCTGCGTCGCGACGACGTCTGACCAGACCCGGCGCAATGGCCAAAACCGGCCCCGTCCGAGAGCCAGGAATATGTTCGAAAACAACTGGGTAACTTATAATAGCGAAGCTGCACGTAGGTTCGAAAACCATGTCCAAAGCTACCCGAAGATATTCAAAAAAAAAAAGCAGCATATATTCAAGCCAGATGTTTTGGGATGCGGGCTGGGATTCGGGACTAGCCCTGGGCCGGACAGGAAAACGCGCCGTCTGGTCGACTGGCTCCCCCTCGGGTAGACAGTGCAAACTGTAGGGTTCGACGCGCATGCGTTGCTGTCGATTGCAAGCGGCGGGCCCAAACCTGGCGCGCTCAGATGCGAGCACAATAGCGCGATGCGGGCGCCGACACGAGGTCAAGCTCATTCCGCGAGAAGCCTTTGGGCCAGCACCAAAGGTCACTCCGGCGAGGGGCCACTCCTGCGCGTAGTCGATTTCGCGCGCCCACCAGAACTGCCCCCCTTGAGCGCTGGGTGGCCCAACGACTTCCCGACGATCATCATGGGTCGGTGTTCCTTTGGAACTAGGGCATCTCCCCCCTCTTCAACCCGTTCCTGCCCAACGCAGGCAGTTCCAGCAACGTCGTCGCGATGAAACAACCGCAGTCTCCAAGAAGAGCTCCCCGTCGCTCCTCGGCGGACTTGCCGTCGGCATGGATTTTCGCCGCTGCGAAAATCCGCCAGTTTCCCCTCCAGGGGCGGAGGCGCGCAGGACAGGGCGAAGAAAGAGAAGCGGCGGAAAAAAAGGGGGGGGCAAAGGGCGGACAACCAGAGACACATTCCTGGGCCCCCCCCCCGCCCCGCCCCGCCCCAACGCAGCACTCCATCACCGCGCTTCTCGCTGCGATGGCGCGTCTGGGGGCCCGGCGGCAATTAGATTGCGCGGCTCTTCTGAGTTTTCCCATTGTCGCGGCATCCACCTCGGCAGTCCACTCGGTCTTCGCCTTCTCGGTCGCCAGCCCGACCGCTGCCGCGGCTGCTACTTGCCCCACTTCCAGCGTTGCATTGTACATTTGCCGCAAGAAAACCTGGTATGCCGACTCCTTGTTCAATCTGCGCGCAGCGTGGGGGGGGGGGGGGGGGGCCGACGCCGCCCCCTGGCGTCTTGCTTCCAGGCTCTCTTCGTGGGGCGTTGATGTTTTTTTCTCGGGGGCTCCATTGGGCACTGCGCAATCGCGCCATAGGCTTCCGCACGCATGTTCCGCACCTTCGGGTTCGCGAACGCATTCGCGAACGCAAACATGTCTGTCGCGCGAACGCTGCCGCGCCCCCCTGCATCGCGCACCACCTCGAACATATCGAGAAAATCAGGGTGGCCGGCTTCCGAACCCTATGAATCGATCCGCTTGTCCCTCGCTGGTCCGAAACGCATGCAGCCATTGGAATCTGGCGTGCACGAGCGCGCCAGGGTTGACATGATCTCAAGAATGCTTGTTTTCATCGCAGCTTCGTTCCTCTTGTTGAGCGCCGCGCTGATGGTTGGAGCTGCCGCGGGCCCCTCCTCGCCCATCTTCCAAGATGGAATCCCTCACCCCAAGCCGTTCGCGCACTGCCGCGCCCACTCGACATCGCGTTCGTGGTCTTTCTCCACCGCGTAGCATCGCCCAAGACTGCAGCGGCCCTGCGCTCGCACTTGCCGCGCTCTGCCCCGCCGCCGCGGGTTACCTGGCACGCGCGCCCATTTTTCTCGTCCAAGATGTTGCGGAGGCAGAAATTCAGGTGGCTGCGCGACGGGCCGTCATCCTGTTGGCGTCGCTATTGAGCGCCGCGCCGGGATCTGTCTGGAGCTTCTCCTCGAGGAAGTCCTGAACAGCCGTGCCGTTCCCCCCCGCCGCCGCGGGCTTTGCTTCCACGAGTGCGCCACTTGCTGTTTGTTTCTACCCGGTCGCGCGCATCCTTCACGCCGTCGCAAATTATTTGCTGCGTGCGCAAGGAATTCACTGGATCGCCACCGCGTTTCTGAGGACGAGGCTCCACTTGAAACGGCGGCGCGAGCCTCCTCGCTTCAACTCTGATCCGCGCTCGATGCGCGATGCTGTTTTGGATGACTTGCGATGGGTTGGCGTCTGCCATGGAAACCGGCCAAGACGACCCCTGTCGCCGCAGGTTCCCCGCGACCAACCGCCAATTCCGCGCGGGCCGTTACCGCGGACATGCGCAATAACGACTCGGCGGGATTCGAGCCCAAGAATGGGGAGGGGAACAGCAGCTACAGGAGGGGGGGGGAGGGGATAGGGGGAAGAAGCGGGGCGCGGGGAAGGCGACGTGGAAGCTGAAGAAGAAGAAGAAGAGGACGAAGAGGGAAGGAAGAGGAGAAAAAGAGAACGCGGGAAATAAATGAGAAAAAGCTACTGAAAAAGAAGAGGCAGAGGACGAGGAGAGGAGGGGCAGAGGACTGAAACAAATAAGGAAAAAGAAGAGCCCAGAGGAGGAAATAAGAACGAGAAGAGGAGGAACATGACCAATGTCGTAGAAGAAGAACGTAAGGCGCGGTATCTTCCGAACGCACAAAACGACATCCTTCGGCAGGGCGTGGTTGTCAGTGAGCCGCCTACTTCTCTTTTGAAGAAATCTTGCTTCCGTTAGTTTGGAATGTCGGATTAGCGGGGGCAGTTTCTGGTCGTGGTGGCTGTTGGTGGTCGCTGTGGCTGTTTCTGGTCGTGGTCGTGGTGGCTGTTTCTGGTCTCGGTAGCTCTTCGTGGTCGTCGTGGTTGTTTTTGGTCGTGGTGGCTGTGCGCTGTCGTGGTGGCTGTTTCTGGTGGTGGTCGTGGTGACTGTTTCTGGTCGAGGTGCCTGTTCGCGGTCGTGGCGGCTGTGTCTGGCAGCGGCGGCTGCGCGTGGTCGTGGTGACTGTTTCTGGTCGTGGTCGTGGTGGCTGTTCATGGTCGTGGTGGCCCCCCTGTGCCGGAATCGGTGCTGGAGTCGGAACTGGGGCTGGAGTTGGACTGGGAGCTAGCAGCTAGCGTCGGTCGCCGCTATCACAGGTGCGTCGAGATTGGTGTGGTCGGCTTCTCTTGTCGTTCAGGGTTCCATCTGTTGTTGAGCGTTCGCGTTGCACTGCCATGGCGTTTCCCCCCCCTCCCCTTTTCATCCACTGCGCGAATGCATCATGGACGTCGGTGTCCTGGCTGACCGCGTTGTGTCTGTAGTGGTTGGTGGCGTTGTAGATGGCGTAAATGAACATGCGATGGGGGCGAGCTCCTCGAGTGTGCGGATGTTCCCGTTGCGCAGCACGAAAAAAGAAAATTGGCGCACGCGGAATGGTTAAGATTCAGCCTTCGTTCAAACGCATGCTTCGTCACCGGGCATCTGCAATAGTGTTCAATGGAAGCCTCGGCGGCCCCGCCGCGCCCCAATGCGCGGCGATTGTGTGCTGAATGCCTCTGTTGGCATCTTCTGCGCGTGCACCACCTGTCCCATAAGGCGTTGAGAACTGCGCCGCAGACCAGCGAAGGGACCAGGGGAGGAAGTAGTTGCAGATTCGCCACGCCAAGGCCTGGCGTTCCTGCCAGGCGGGCGCATTGCGTTTGCAGCTCACGCCTGGGGGCGGCGCGTGCACGGTAGCATTCTAGAGGTCTCAACGTGAGAACTTGTGACGCACGCGAAAGATGGGATGCGGGGCGTCGTGTGCGAGTAGTCTCAAATGAGACCCGGCGCTGGAAATCTTTCCCTGGGTGTGGAGATCCGGCCCGTCCACTAGGGTGCGGTGGCGTCTCTGGGTCGGCGCCGCTCTCGTTTTTCCCGCTCTCGGCGTCGATGGCCTTGTCATTGTGTCCGTCGTCGTCCTCTGGCTCTGCCAGGTCGTTCATGTCGTCGAGCGTGCAGACATGTCGTGTAAACCACTGTGCGGCACTCGTGCGGAGTGTCGATCCAGATGCACTGGTGAGTGTGGTCCTGGAAGATGGCATCGCTCCAGGTCCAGAGACGCGGGGACTGATGCACGACAGCCTGGCCCGGCGTGATCAACACCAGCCCCTTGCGCACGTGCAGCGTTGTAGTCTTGTCGGGCACGATCATGAACATAGGAGGGGTGAGGAAGACGGTCTCGGTTACCAGCACCTTCCACCTTAGGCCGAAAACGGGGTGCTGCCGTAGATCTGTGATGCGCTGTGCTGCGGAACATCCGGGGTAGACGTCGATTGAAAGCAGAAGTGTCAGGGTTGGTGGGCCCTTGCCGACCGCCCGAGGCTCTCTCAAAGAACCAACAACCTTGATTGCCTGGCTGGGCAGTTCCGGGGTCCAGGTGATCGAGATGTGGGTGAGCTGGCTGAGGGTATGTGTGATTGTTCCCGCGTCGCTGCTAAGCTGTCTGTGGAGGGCCCTCGAGTCCCCGATGAGGTCAGGTTGACGTGTGTCGACAGGTCCTGCTTGAATGCGTTGCTAGGTTGGGTGGCAAACATGGGGGATGCGTCGGCGCCGTGGGGTCGGAAGCTCATGATAGTTCCCACCAGTGGTCGTTTTCTTTTGCCAGCCCCTCAATGATTTTCCTCTTCCCCTGGACGTCCTCCAGCTCGAGGAGGCACCTCTCCCAGACAATGTTGATGCAGTCGAAAAGCTGGTCGCACACGGTCCGGTTGGTCGGAGTATCCCAGTGCTGAATGAACTTCTCTGCCCACGCACGTCGCCCATGCAGCATTGCCTCGTCCACCTCGAGGCCGTCCAGCTCGGATAAGCTCAAAATACCAAATGGTGATAGGCTCAGGAAGGGGAACCCCATGGCTTCCATTAGAGATCTCAATTCCGCGACTCGGGTGGCGCCTTGCGCTGCGATGAGTCCGGTGAGATTGGCGTGAGGAAGATGGGGAGTGACAGATCGGGCTGCATGGATGTCGCTGTTGTCCACGGTTTCCTTCTCCAAACCTCGATCATATGGGCCGTAAAACCTGGATGCGGTGAAGGCGCGGGCTCCCTCCGAGAGAGACGGTACACATTTATACATATATATATGTATATGTAAAATGCACATACAGAGAGAAGGAGGAATCCATACGATTTAAAATCAGGGAGAGAGAGAGAGAGAGAGAGAGAGAGAGAGAGATTGGGAGGAGGTAGATGTAGAGGTAGAGGTAGAGAGAGAGAGAGGATTCAACAGAAAACGTGAAAACGCGAGAGGGGAAGGGCAAGGGATGGCTCGAGGCAAAGAAGACGCAACTGCAGAAGGAGATGCAAACAGGTGATAAGAATGGCGAACAGGAACAAGAGCGAAAAGAGAAAGGGGAGCTTCAGAAGCCACTCGAGAATGAGGGCGAAGAGGTGAACGGCGGGTGCCACAAGAAGCCAAATCCTTAGGATGCGCGCGCAGGCAAGCAGGCCTCGAATGGGGAGGACAGGCGTACGCGGGCCCCTCAGGCGGTGGTGCCGGGCGACATGTTCGGGCTGCCTGCGCTCTCGAAACTGTCAAGGTCGGGGCTGGAAGCGGTGAGGCGGGGTGCGGGTAGGGGAGTCGGACAGCCTCCTTGTCCGCCCTCGTCATCCTACTTCCCCTCCCGCCTTCTTCTCCTGCTCATGCTCCTCGTGATCATGCTGCTACTGCAGGTCTGGGCTGTCCCCGTTTTCTGGTTCATCGCGGATGGATCGCAGACCTTAGGCAATCGAACAGCTAGAGTCGATCCCGAGCGGGGGCAGAAAGCGGGCCGCCCCTGGGGGTGGATCGATGCCGCATGCTGGCATCGACACACTAGTCGGATCGATCGGATCTTGTCAAGTCTGAGGCCTCCCATCCATTAGGAGGGCCTGGGGTGTCCAAGCCCCTCGCGCAGCCCGCTGTCCTTGCTCAAGCCAGAGGAGCAATGGTCAGTCGGCAATGGTAGGACAGCAAGCTGCTTGAAGTGCTGCTGTGTCGTCGCATCTGCTCGAACCTACACGCCCAGACAACGCGGCATGCTCGCCGCTGCTTGTCCCCCCCGCGTGCTGAAACGGCTCCCAGCCATAATCCACTGAAGCCTATCCCCCGAACCCCTTACGACAGGTATCGTCCCCCGAACACCGCTTCGAGTTGCGCCTGGCCGTGAGTGGCCCATAGTGGCCTCCCCGGAGAGTGAACAGAACCCGTCCGCCACGTGTTGGGGAGGGGAGTTTTCGCTGGACCCCCCTCCGGCGCCGCCAGGGGGGGCCCCAGCGCCGATCTGAGGAGTCCGCGCGGACCCACGAGATTTTAAGCTCATGTAGTTGTTCGTTCCCTGACACCAGTGGCCCCCCCGGAAGGTGAGCAAAAAGAAACACGCCCACTCTCTCTTGGGGAAAGGGGGGCTCCCGGCACCCGCATAGGGACTACACGCCTGAGTGCGGCTTCCGCTCCCCGCCCGCCTCCCTCCTTTGTTTCCTCCCCCCTTGTGCCGCGCTCGTTTGCCGTGTGCCCCACGCCATGCTTTGACCGCGTCTTGGCTCCAAGTCGCCGACAACAGAAAACTGTTGGGGAGGAAGCCTCGCGGCCTGCACCGCTTCTGCGGCGGACACCAAATGGGTCGAGAGGTCAAGGCCAGGGCGAGCCTCTCGCAGGAGTCGAGAAGGTCTGTGCGCCCCCCCCCCCCCGCCCACGGGACGAAAGCCAACATTCTCTTCCCCCTCCTCCTCCTCCTCCTCCTCCTCTCCTCCCTCCTCCTCCTCCTCCTCCTCCTCCTCCTCCTCCTGCTCCTCCTCCTCCTCCTCCTCCTCCTCCTCCTCCTCCTCCTCCTCCTCCTCTATCTCCTCCTCTATCTCCTCCAACCCTTCCTCCTCAAACTCCTCCTTCCTCCTTCCTCCTTCCTCCGTCCTCCTCCTCCTCCACCTCCTCCACCTCCTCCTTATCATCCTCCCCCCTCCTCCTCCTCCTCCTCCTCCTCATCCTCGTCCTCCTCCTCCTCATCCGCCTCCGCCTCCTGGGTGGGAGGAGGGAGGCTTCCGCTCGCTATGGCGAACTGGGGGGGAGGGGCGGGCCGACGTACTACAGCGCCAGGCCCCGAAAGAGACTGTTAACGAGGCTCGTGGGGGGCGAACGACCCTGGAAGCTTCGTGGGGGCCCAAGGGGCACCTGGAGGCCAGGCGGGAGGCCTGCCGCGCGCCCCCTACTGGAGAAGCCCGAGATGCCTTGGAGACCCGCAGAGGCTCCTGCACGGCTATCTGGAGGCCCGCGGATGCCTGGGCGAGCCTGCCGTTCGCTGCGCGACTCCCAGGGGATGCCCACGAGAGGCAGCGAAAAGCCGAGAAATGCCATGATAGCGTTTTACGGTGCGTACACATTTATATACTAGAACCACGCGCGCGCTTCGCGCGCGCTTCGGTTCTAGTCGACTCCGAAGACGGTGTCAATTTCCATGGGACCTTTTCCATGTGGTCTTCCGGGTTCCTCCTTGTCACCCATACCTGATTTTCGGGCGGATCCTGCGAAGTTCAAGGAAGAGTTTGGCCTATAGCGTACCAGCGACGACCGACGACGACGACGACGACGACGACGACGACGACGACGACGACGACGACGACGACGACGACGACGACGACGACGGACCACCGACGATCAACATTATTGTCACCTGATCCGCGTGTGCAGGAGAGGCGTTTCCGGAGCGTTTTGCAGGCGTCATGGGGGCGTCCTCGGGCCTCGACATTGGGTGGGCGGGTCGGGGGGTGCAGCCAGGGCCACGTGTTCCGAAGGGCTGTTCCGGAGCATGGAGGACGAAGGGCTTCTGGCGGGCTTCTGAAGGTCTGCGTGGAGGCCTCCTGCGAGCTCGGTGGGGGTTTCTTGAGGCCTCCTGGGGGCTTCTTGGGGCAGAGGGCGCCTCTGTTCGGGCATGTGGTGGGCTCTCTGGAGCCTCCTGGGAACATCTTGGGCCGTTCAAGGTGCTCTCTGGGGCCGTCTGCAACGCGTGTGGGCCTGGCTGGGGCGCCTCTTGGGCCGTCCTGGCCCCCCCGAGGAGGCCTCTGAGGCCGCTTTCATCATTGACCATCCTCGTCATCACAACGCTGAACATCAACATCGTCATCGTCGTCGTCGGCCAGCTGCTCCAAGAGAAGCCTCCGGGAACATCCGGTCCCTGCGGCGGTCCAAGAAGCCTCTCGAATCTTAGAGAGCCCCCCAGAAAGGGCTTTTAGGCCGTCATTGGGCTCTCTTGCGCCTCTGAAGCACATGGTTGATGGAACGCTCGGGGCCGTTATGGGGCCATCTTGGGCGCTTCCTAAGCCGGCTTGGGGCGCCTTTTGAAGTCATATTGGGACTGGATTGGGTCCAACTCGGGCTGTCGTGGGGCCCTGCTCGGACCCTCATCGGGGAACAATCGAGGAGGAATGAAAAATGGGCGGGGGGGGGGGGGGCAGAACCGCAACGCAGCCCCCCCCAGAACGCAGAGCGCTTGATGCGGCCATCCCCCACCGGAAATGCGCCCGCCCCGTGCGTCCCCCTACAACCCGTCCAATCGATGCTTGCCGTTTCGCAGCTCTCGTCGAACCTGCTGCTGGGGGTGGGGAAGACGAGTAGGGGCCTCTAAACGCTCTGCGACCGTGCCCCCCTTAGCGCCCCCCCTCACCCGGCGTCGGTTCCCAGGCTCGGGGGGGCTGCCTCAGGGGAAAGCACGACCCCCTGGGGTCACCAGGCAACGCTTCCTGTGGGTTCCTGGTGCCCCGAAAGGGTCCTAAACCCATTGAGGAAAAAAGAAGACGGGGTACCCAGCGCAACCCCAACAGGAGGGGACTGAATGTACGATCGCATTGCATTATTATCATGATGCCCTGCTCGACGGACAAATTTTCCTGGGCCTTCTTTCCTCTTTTGTCCTCCTCCCTCCTTGCCTTTTTGACTCGGGCTTCCCACCCTCCTCTTCCGACGGGCAGCGCGGAAACCAGCACGGCACTCGGCACGGCAAGCTGCACAGCCCACGGCACGGCACCAGGCAAATCACCACGTAAGTTGCTTGACGGAGGCAACGTCAATGTGGGTTCGCGGTGCCCCTCTTACGAATAATCGTCGGCACCCCCATCCTGTTGCTAATTCGTGGTGCCCTTCCTGGTGTGAGGGCTTCCTTCTCCCTCCTCCTCGTTTCTGGCATCCTTTCTTCTACGGATAATCCTCGTCATCAACGCTCTCAAGTTTCCTGAGTCTGAGCCGCCTCCCTCTCTGACTCATTGTCCTCCTCCCTCCTCCTCCTCCTCCTCCTCCTTCTCCTCCTCCTCTTCATCCTCCTCCCTCCTCTCTCCTCCTCCTCCTCGTCGACAATGACATGATCCTGGGCCTCTCCCCTCTTTCCCCTTCCGGCCGCCCGCGGCCACTGCCTCCCTCCCCCACTCGTCTTCCTTCAAATCGCCCTCTTCCCTCTGCCGTCCTGCCCCTCGCTTCTGACGGGTGATGCTCGGCATCCCCGTCCCCGCACAGATTCCTCCTCCCCTTCCTAATGCAAATCCTCTCCCTCCTCCTTCTCCTCTTCTCCTCTTCTCCTCTTCTCCTCTTCTCCTCCTCCTCCTCCTTCTCCTCCGCCTCGACGAAGGGGCATGGCGGCGGAAGCCAGACAGCGCCACAGTCCAAATAGGAATGGGACATCAATATGTTTTGCCTCGTGGTGCCTTCGGCCCATCCCGCTTCCGTGTCTGGTTGTGGGTTAGAGGCTTCTCGGATGTTCGCTGGGATGATATCGTGGGGTGCCTCCCGGGGGGGCCTTTTGGAAGCAGGTTTGAAGCCTCCACGGGGGCGTTGTAGAGCTTGTCGGACCTCTCTTAGGCATCTTTGGGGCCTCGTTGGAGCCTCTTGGAGCCACTTGAGGGCCTCTTGGGGCCTCCTGGGGGCCTCTGGGAGCGGAAGCTCGAAAGGTCGGTTCGCGCTCCCTCTCTTGGGCCCATCTTGGAGCCGTCTTTAGGCCCTCTTCAGGGCCTCTTGGGCCGTCTTGGAGGCCTCTTGGGCCGATCATGCGGCCCTCTTGTGCCGTCTTGGGGACCTCTTGGGGCGACGTTGGAGGCTTTGGGGCAGGCTTGGAGTGTCGGCCGCTCGAAAACGTGAGAAAGCAAAACATTGGAAACACACAATGAATTAGCCTGGCGAAGAACCCAACCATATGCAGTTGTCAGTACCGCAGCTGCGGGTTTCATCTTCAATGGAACTCCCCATCGGACTACGGAACTTGTGAGGGGTGTGCCGAGATGGGTGCCACTGGGGCATTCGGCGAAGCTCCCTATGGGGACATGAAACACGCGCGGGGCGTGCCGACATGGGTGGCGGAAACGCATGTGCGGGCCGCCACTGGGGCCTCCAGTGGAGCTCCCTATGGGTCCCCGAAACATGATGCTGCTGCGGGGGGGGGCCGGGATGGGTGGCGGAGACGCATGTAAGCGCCGCTACTGGGGCCTTCGGTGGAGCGTCCTATGGGGCCACAAAGCGCGTGAGGGGTGTATTGGGATGTGTGGCGGGGACGCATGTGAGCGCCGCCACTGGGGCCTTCGGTGCAGCTCTCTATGGAGCCACGGAACGTGTGAGGGGTGTGCCGAATTGGGTGCGGGTGGTGACGCATGCGGGCGGTGCCCTTGGGGCCTTCGGTGGAGCTCCCTATGGGGCCACGAAACCTGTTGTTGTGAGGGGCGTGCCGCGATGGGTGGCGGGGACGCATGTGAGCGCGGCCGCTGGGGCCTTCGGTGGAGCTCCCTATGGGGCCACGAAGCGTGTGAGGGGTGTGCCGAATTGGGTGGGTGTGGGGACGCATGTGAGCGCCGCCACTGGGGCCTCCGGTGGATGATGGGGCCACGAAACCTGTCAGGGATGTGCCGACATGGGTGCGGGGACGCATGCGCACGTGAGCGCCGCCACTGGGGCCTTCGGTGGAGCTCCCTATGGGGCCACGAAACGTGTGAGGGGTGTGCCGAATTGGGTGTGCGGGACGCATGCGGGCGGCAGCACTGGGGCCTTCGGTGGGGCTCCCTATGGGGCCACGAAACGTGTGAGGGGTGTGCCGAATTGGGTGTGCGGGACGCATGCGGGCGGCAGCACTGGGGCCTTCGGTGGGGCTCCCTATGGGGCCACGAAACGTGTGAGGGGTGTGCCGAATTGGGTGTGCGGGACGCATGCGGGCGGCAGCACTGGGGCCTTCGGTGGGGCTCCCTATGGGGCCACGAAACGTGTGAGGGGTGTGCCGAATTGGGTGTGCGGGACGCATGCGGGCGGCAGCACTGGGGCCTTCGGTGGGGCTCCCTATGGGGCCACGAACGTGTGAGGGGTGTGCCGAATTGGGTGTGGGTGACGCATGCGGGCGGCAGCACTGGGGCCTTCGGCGGAGTGGGCCACGAAACGTGTGAGGGGTGTGCCGTGACGCATGCGGGCGGCAGCAAAATTGTGGGGTGTAGGGGTGCGACGCATGCGGGCGGCAGCACTGGGGCCTTCGGCGGAGCTCCCTATGGGCCACGAACGTGTGAGGGGTGTGCCGAATTGGGTGTGGGTGACGCATGCGGGCGGCAGCACTGGGGCCTTCGGTGGAGCGTCCTATGGGGCCACGAAACGTGTGAGGGGTGTGCCGACTTGGGTGTGCGTGACGCATGCGGGCGGCAGCACTGGGGCCTTCTGTGGGGCTCCCTTTGGGGCCACGAAGCGTGTGAGGGGTGTGCCGAATTGGGTGTGGGTGGCGCATGCGGGCGGCAGCACTGGGGCCTTCGGTGGGGCTCCCTATGGGGCCACGAAACGTGTGAGGGGTGTGCCGAATTGGGTGTGGGTGGCGCATGCGGGCGGCAGCACTGGGGCCTTCGGCGGAGCTCCCTATGGGGCCACGAAACGGTGTACTGGGTGGGTGAAGAGGAGAGGAGGGAGGAGGAGGGGGAGGAGGAGGAGAGGAGGGGAGGGGAGAGGAGAGGAGGACGCGGGGACCGTCTCTTCAAAACGAAGACCCAACACCACAGGATGGTTGGGGAAAAACATGATTTTGGCGTCTTCGGGCTCTCTTTGAGGTCCTCGCGGAGCGACCTTGGGGCCTCTTGGGGGCCTCTTGGGCCGATCATGGGGCCATCTTGGGCGGCTTGGAGCGCTCTTGAGCCGTCTTGGCGGCTTCTTGCCGTCCCCAGAAGTCTAAGTGGACGCCTCGGGGAAGCGAAACAAAAATCCGGGACTCCGAAAACAAGCCCCTGGATGCCGAAAAAGGCCCCCGCACCCCAAGGCGCAAATTCGGCTACGGGGAGGGGGGGAGTGTGCGAGCCCGGGCCGCGGGCCCCCCGACGCCGCTTATATGCATATGTATATACACTATTGTGTATATGTACCTGTGTCTACGTATATGAACATGTACCTCTGGCGGCTCCAACAGGGGCGGATAGTCCAAGGGGGATCTTCACACGTATCCCGAGGCGCCGATTGCACATGTCTTCGACGGGGCTCCCCAGCGAAGACGTGCAATGCCAGCCCCTAGGCTATCCACCCTTTTTGCTTGAAAACGCGATGATAGGTCGGACGTCGCGCTTCACGCAGCGACGCTTGCCACCTGACCTTTGCCACCGAAGCCCAACCATTTCTCCCGACGGGCGCCAGCCTTGCCAGTCGCCCAAGGCTTCTTGGGTGTCGCCCATAACCTGGGGCGGCGGCGGCCAGGGAACGAGGCCCCGAGAGCCGAGTTCGCGCCCTCCCCCACTCAGCCTTCATACTTTTCCCTCCACCCCCTCTTCCTCACCTCTCCTCCTGGTCTCCTGCGCCTGCACCTCCGCACCCAAATCTTCCTCCCCCTCCTCCTCCTCCTCCTTTTCCTCCTCCTCCCCTTCCTCCTCATCCTCCTCCTAATCCTTATTCTCCCCCTCCTCCTCTTCCTCCTCCTCCTCCTATACCTCCTCCTCTTCCTCCTCTTCAACTTCCTCCTCGGCCTCATCATGATCATCATCATGGCCAGGATCAAATCAGTGGTCATCACCATCATCATCATCATCATCATCATCATCATCATCATCATCATCATCATCAGCATCATCATCATCATCATCATCATCATCATCGTCATCATCATCATCATCATCATCATCATCATCAGCAGCAGCAGCAGCAGCATCCTCATCCAGCATGAGCATGAGCATGAGCATCATCATATCAACATCCTCATATCATCCAGCATCCGCATCCGCATCCGCATCCGCATCCGCATCAGCATCAGCAGCAGCAGCAGCAGCATCATCATCATCATCATCATCATCATCATCATCATCATCATCATCATCATCAGCATCAGCATCATCATCATCATCATCATCATCATCATCATCAGCAGCATCAGCGTCAGCATCATCATCATCAGCATCATCAGCAGCACCATCAGCATCAGCAGCATCATGGCGATCGCCGCAGATGCAGCCGCAGCCGCAGGTGCAGCATCAGTTGCAGCCGCAGCTGCAGCCGCAGCTGAAGCGTCGCCTCGAGTGTGGGACGCGAGGGCTGGCGCTGGGCCTCTGTCCCGGGCGCGCCAGCAGGCACTGCTGCCGCCAAGGTGGCGCGGCGCCACAGGCGCCGAGCGCGCGGAGTCCGCTGACGACGACTCGCACGGCGAGTCGGACGTCAGCCTCGATGAAACTGGGGTTGATGTGGAGCCACGCTGCTGGCCTAGCCTGCGGCGCGGCCGCCTGAGCCGCCAGCGGCGACGGCTAGGGGCGATGGCCCGCTGGCCGCAGGAGATCGGGTGGCGGTCATCCGGGGCGCGCGCGCGCGCCAGAGAGGAGGAAGGGGTCTTCCTGTGCAGCAGGTCGGGATAGGCCGCGTTCGCTTCGCGGTGGGCGACGCGGTGCTCGTCGAGCTCCGCCGCTTGCGCCGGCTGGCGGGACTGGCCCCGCCCGAGGGGGGGCGGTCGCGGCGGTCGGCGGCGGGCGGCGGGCGGTGCCCGAAACGGGCGTGAGGCTCTTGTCGCAGGACGAGCGTTTGCGTGCGCCTCCTCCCCGCCTGCTCCTCCTGCTCTTCCTCCTCTCCCCATCTCTGTGGCCGATGATCGCTTGCTGAATAAAATCATCATCATCATCATCATCATCATCATCATCATCATCATCATCATCATCATCATCATCATCATCATCATCATCATCATCATCATCATCATCATCATCATCATCATCATCATCAGCATCATCATCATCACCATCATCACCATCATCATCATCATCATCATCATCATCATCATCATCATCATCATCATCATCATCATCAACATCCTCCGCCTGCCATCCCTCCCTCCCGCCTTTCTCTCTCCTTGCCTCCAGCGCCCTGCTGCTGCTCCCTCCCGCCCTCCTCCCTCCCTCCCTCCTTCCCTCCCTCTCTCCTCCTCCCCCCTCCCTCCACCGTCCTCAGTCACTCATCCCTCCCTCCTCTCTCCCTCTCCCTCTCCTTCGTCCTCATCCTCATCCTCCTCTTCCTCCTCCTCCTCCTCCTCCTCCTCCTCCTCCGCGTCTTCCTCCTCCTACCTCACCTCACCTCCTCCGTCTCCCCCTCCTTCCTCCACAGGCGCTGAGCCTCCAGGCCGAACGCAGGTGCCGAGCACAGGCCCCCCTCCTTTTCCTCCTCCTCCTCCTCCTCCTCCTCCTCCTCCTCCTCCTCCTCTTCCTCCTTCCCTCTGCGCGGCTGCCGAGCACAGGTGCCGAGCCGAGCCTCCGGGCCGAGCACCGCCGACAGCCGCAGGTGCCGAGCACAGGTGCCGAACACAGGCCCCTTCCTCCTCCTCCTCCTCCTCCTCCTCCTCCTCCTCCTCCTCCTCCTCCTACTCCTACTCCTGCTCCTCCTCCTCCTCCTCCTGCAGTTATTTTCCTTAGTCGCTAGAATATATTATTACTCCCCCCTCTGGCCGGCCGGTAGCGGCCCCATCCGGGCCCTCCCATCCGAACATTAAAAAAATATCCCAGTGCGACCCTACGTAGGAGTTGGAGCCCCTAGGAAAGCAGCATTAGTAGTAACAGTAAATCTAAGCTACAGCTAAGCTAAAGCTACGCTAAAGCTAAAGCTAAGCTAGAGCTAAGCTCAAGCTAAGCTACAGCCGAGCTAGAGCTAAGCTAGAGCTAAAGCTGAGCTAAAGCTAAAGCTAAGCTAAATCTAAGGTAAAGCTAAGGTACAGCTGAGCTACAGCTAAGCTAAAGCTAAGGTAAAGCTAAGCTACAGCTAAGGAAAAGCTGAGCTAAAGCTAAGCTAAAACTAAGCTGAAGCTAAGCTAAAGCTAAGCTACATCTAAAGCTACAGCTAAGCTAAAGCCCAGCTAAAGCTAAAGCTACATATAAGCTAAAGCTAAGCTAAAGCTAGGCTGCAGCTAAGCTAAAGCTAAGCTAAAGCTAAGTTAAAACTCAGCTAAAGCTAAGCTAAGCTAGAGCTAAAGCTTAGCTAAAGCTAAGCTAAGCTAAGCTGAAGCTAAGCTATGCTAGAGCTAAAGCTAAAGCTAAAGCTCCCAGGGGACTGGGGGAACTGCTCCCAGGGGACCGGGGGGACCGCCCGGGGCGGTTTCCACTGCCCGGCCCCTTTAAGCCAGAAAGTAAGAACCCTTCTAGGCAGAGCCCAGGTAGGGAATAATACAAAAACGTAGATGTTTCTCTCAACATGGCCGTTCTTGTCGTCAACGATGCGAAATGCGTAGCAGGAACGGGACGCGGCGCACTTCGCGCGCGGCCGTCAATCCGGGCCCTCCCATCTGAACTGTAAAAAACAATCCAACGTCGTCGTTTTTCTATCAAAATGGCCTTGTCTTGTCGTCGACGATGCGAAATGCGAAGCAAGAGTAAAACTCGGCGCGCATCGCGCGCGCGGCCGTCAATCTGGGCCCTACCATCCTAACTGTAGAAACCAATACAAAATCATTGTTTTTTCTTTCAGCATGGTCTGTCTTTTCGTCGACGATGCGAAATGCGTGGCAGGAAGGGGGCGCGGCGCACATCGCGCGCGGCTGTCAATCCGGGCCCCCCCATCCTGACGGAAAAAAATGAATACAAAATCCCTGTTGTTCCTCTCAGCATGGGCTATCTTGTCGCCGACGATGCGAAATGCGTAGCAGGAGCGGGACGCGGCGCACATCGCGCGCGGACGTCTGGGGCAACCCCGAGCGGCCATCCGACCTATCCAAAACTAATACAAAGTCCAGCGAAGACTTTCTTGTCGTCGGTTTTGCGGAATGCGTGGCAGGAATGGGGCGCGGTGCGCATCAAGCGCGACAGGGCAAAATGTCGCTCCCGCTTCGGCGCCGCGCGCATTCTTTCTGAAAATTGCACTCCCGCTAAGGTGCGGCGCGCATTTTTCGCTCGCCAATTCGTCGAGCGCCTAGGGCCCCCTGGGACCTGCCAGGGTTTCCTGGAACATCCTGGGGCTTCCCGGGGCTTCCCCAAGACCTCGTGGATCCTCCTGGGGCCTCCTGAGGCACCCTTGGAGTTCCTGGGAGTCCCCGGGTCTTCCTGACACCTCCGAGGGCCCCTGGAGCCTCCTGGAAACTCCTGGGGCTTCCTGGGCCCTCCTGAAGCCTCCAGGGGCTACCTGGGGTTCGCTAAGGCTTCCTGCAACCTCCTAGGGCCTCCTGAGGCCTCCTGGGGCCTCCTGAGGCTTCCTGGGGCTCCTCGGCTCGTGCTGAAATGCCAGCGCAGTCTTTGAGACGCGCCAGGAATTTCCCATCGGTAGCCACCATCGCGGCTGCATCAGCTGTGGCAAACCACTTTGCCGATCTGACTTCGGTCCCAGGTTGCGCCAGCACTGGTTCTCATGTTGTGGGAGGGCGGGTGAGAATGGGCATGCCATGCTTGACTCGCTCGAGCTGGCTAGCTTGACTCCTACTCCTTCTCATCCTCCTCTGCGCGGCACGGCCGCCGAGCATCGGTGCCGAGCCTCCGGGCCGAGCACAAGAGTCGAGCACCGCCGACGGGCGCAGGTGCCGAGCACCGGCGCCGAGCCTCCGGGCCGAGCCTCCGGGCCGAGCACTAGGCCCCTATTCCTCCCTCTCCTTGGTCCCCCTCTGCCCCTCCTTCTCCTTACTGCCCCCTCTGATAAGTAAACGCTCGAAGCGGGCGTTCTGATGATTCGACGCCGTGAGGCACACGTGCTCGCGACGGGTTAAGCGTCGTCGGCCCATGGAGGGCGCGAGCGCGAACGTGACTGTGGTTGAGGCCGCTGCTGTTGCTGCCTCCCTCCCCCTCTTGCTCCCCCTGGGCGAGTGGATAGCAGCGCGCGGTGACGACTCTCACCAGGCTCTTCCATTTCCCCCCACACATTGCTGTTGTGCCCCGAGCTTCGCGCGATGGCACCCTTGCGCGATCGCTCTCGATGCCGCAGCCGTGACCTACGGCGAAGGTCGGCTGGAGATGGAGCCCCGTGGCGCGGGCGCAGCCGCCGTGACTCCCGCGGTCGCCGCGATGACAAGTCCAGATTCACCGCGTCGGAGGTGTACGGCCGCTCCGGCCCACTCTCCAGCCGTGAGGCTGGTGAACCCCCCGCCGCAGCTGCCGCCCCAGCCCGCAGCATGAACTCACCGAGCACGGGCATGGCGCAGCTGGCCGCCGACCCCGCCCAACAAGAACTCTGGCAGCGGCTGCAGGCCTGGCTCGAGCAACAGGCGCGCCTGCCGCTGCAGCAGCAGCAGCAGCACCAGGCGCTCCACCACGCGGCGCTCACAGCGGCGCTTGCGACGCCTCCGCAAGGGTTCGGCCAGACGGCGCCGGGCTGGCAGCCACCGCGGTGCCGCTGGGGCCTTCGATGGAGCGTGTGAGGGGCGTGCCGAAATTGAAGCGGCGGCGCCATGCGGGCGCTGCCGCTTGAGCCTTCGGCGGAGCTCCCGAAGGGGCTAAGGAACGTGCGAGAGGGGTGTCAGAATGGTGCGGCGGCGTCATGCGGGCGCTGCCGCATGACGTGTGAGAAGTGTGCCAAAATAGGGCGGCGGCGCCATGAGGGCGCTGCCGCTTGGGCCTTCGGTGGAGCTCCATATGGGGCCACGAAGCGTGTGAGAAGTGTGCCAAAGTTGAAGCGGCGGCGCCATGCGGGCGCTGCCATTTGGGACTTCGGTGGAGCTCCCTACGGGGTCACGAAAAATGTGAGAGCTTCTCCAAAGTTGGGCGGGGGTGCCATGCGTACGCTGCCATTCGGTGGAAGTCCCTACGGGGCTACGACGCGTGTGAGGAATGTGCCAAAATTGAAGCGGCGGCGCCATGCGGGTGCTGCCGCTTGGGTCTTCGGTGGAGCTTCCTATGGAGCCGCAACAAGAGTAATGGGTGTGCCGAAGTGGGGCGGCGGCGCCATGCGGGCGCTGCCATTTGGGCTTCGAGGGCCCAACGCCACAGGATGGTTGGGAGGAGCATATGTGGTGTAATCTACGCAGCCGCCCAGCGCACGAGGCGCCCAAGAGGCGCCAACGAGTGGGCATCAGGAGAAACCTTGGCACGCCTATCCAGTGCACGGGGAGCTCACGCGAAACCTTGGCACACCGAGCTCTCGAGGCACCTATGAGGGTCCCAAGAGGGGGCCCACGGGTGGGCACCAAGCGAATAACGCACGGGCACCAACTACCCAGCGCACGAGGCGCCCGCGCGAAACCTTGGCACACCCACCCAGCGCACGAGGCGCCTTCGAAGCGCCTACGGGCGAGCACCAGCCGAAAAGCCGGCACACCCACCCAGCGAACGAGGCGCCAACGAGGCGCCCACGAGCGCCCACGGGCGGGCACCAGGCGAAAACTAGGCACACCCACCCAGCGCACGAGGCGCCCGAGACAAGAGGTGCCAACGAGCGCCAACGGGCGGGCACCAAGCGAAACCTCGGCACACCCATCCAACACGCGAACCAGGCCCCCACGAGGCGCCCACCAACCGGGCTCCAGCCGAAAACCCCGCACACGCAACGAATTATCTTACGAAACCGAACTGTGAATCACAAGTGCAAACACTATGTGGGGAATGTGTGTGTAAGTATGTACACGTGTTAGGCCGCGTGGACCCCAAGCAGTCGGCAATTGTACCCTTCCTGTGCAGTTTATATGTAGCGAGCTATGCGGTCCGCTGCGTAGATGGCACAATCTGTGCCACCAGCGTCGTGATGCAATTTACGAGGCGCAGCGCATGAGAGGAACATTAAGTGATGCAATGTGCGTGGTTCAATCTTCGTGATGCGAACTACGCGGTGCAAACTATGTGGTGAACACTGGTGATGAAAGCCACGCGATACAACACATGTATAATAATATGCATTCAGAGCAAGATATCAGGTGCGCGGTACGAGGTGCTATACATATATATATATATATACACATATATATACATATATATACACTAGAATCACGCGCGCGCTGCGCGCGCGCGTAGGATCTAGCTTCGTCCGGGGCAACGGCCAAACAACGGACGAGGAGGTTGAAGGCTGAATGCACTTCGGTTATTCGTCGAGTTGCGCGGTCGTGGTTCGAAAAGCTTCTGGGCGTTCCTCACCCCCAGGCGGCCCGAGGCGGCCGAAAACGACACCTCTTCCTCGTCCTCCTCTTTCCCCCTGCTCTTCCTCCTCTCCTCCACCTCCTCCTCCTCCTCCTCCTCCCCCCATCGCCCCCTCCTTTCCCCCCTTCCTCCTCCTCCGCCCCCTTCCTCCCCTCCTCCTCCTTTCCCTCCTCCTCATCCTTGTCCTCTTCCTCCTCCTCCGCCTCCTCCTCCTCCTTCTCCTCCAACTTTCCCTCCTCCTCCTCCTCCTCTTCCTCCTCCTCCTCCTCCACGCCTCCCTCCTCCTCCTCCTCCTTCCCCTCTCCTCCTCCTCCTCCTCCTCCTCCTCATCATCATCATCAGCATCATCATAATCATCATCTCCACCACCATCGCCATCATAATATTCATCATGTTCCTCCTCCTCCTCCTCTCCCTCCTCCCTCCCTCCTCCTCCTCTTCCTCCTCCTCCTCCTCCGCCTCCTCCTCGTCCTCCTCCTCCTCCTCTCACTCCTCCTTCTCCTGCTCCTTCTCCTCCTCCTGTTCAGACTACATGGCTCGCCAAACGGCACTGCGACGCCGCGCAAGCATTGGGCCACATCGGGTAAAGGGAACAGTCGGGGGAGGCCTCCCTCTTGCTCTTGCTCCCCCTTTTTCTCCTCTTCCTCCACATCCTCCTCCCCTCCTCCTGCCCCTCCTCCTCCGCCTCCTCCTCCTCCTCCTCCTCCGTCCTTCTCCTCCATCCTCCTCCTCCTCTCCTCCTCCTCCCCCCTCCCCCGACTCCTCCTCCTCCTCCGCCTCCTCCTCCTCCTCTTCCTCCTCCTCCTCCTCCTCCTCCCCTTCTTCATCATCGTCATCATCATCATCACCATCATCATCATCATCATCATCACCATCACCATCATCACCAGCATCATCATTATCATCAGCATCATCATCATCATCATCCCTCTTCCCCCTCCTCCTCCCCCGTCCCCCTTCTCTCTCCCCCCCCCCTCCCCCCCCTCGTCCTCCTCTTCCTCCTCCCCTTCCTCCTCCTCGTCCATCTCCTGTTCCTCCTTTCCTCTTTCTCCCCCCCCTCCTCCTCCACCGCCTCCGCGTGCGAGAAATCAAACAACATGTCGCGGAAATCAACGAACTGTTTCCCTCCGGGTTTGTTTTCGAGCGTCCTTTTAGGACTTGTCGGGGCCGTCTTAGGGCCCCCTTGGGCGTCCTGGGAACCCCGAAGTCATGTTCCGATAAAGGCGTCGGGGAACATGATTTCGGACGCTGCGGAAGAGGCCTCCCAAGAATCTCTATAGGCAGCTCTGCTTGCCCCCGTTGTGGCTCTGTTGGGTGCCTTTGGGGGCTCTCTTGGGCTGGCTTGTAGCTATCATGGGTCATCTTGGGTCCCTCTTGGGCCGTCTTGGGGCTCCTCGGGGTGGCACTGTGAAGACGTCGTCGTCGTCGCCGTTCGCCGATCGGCGGCGTCAACTGTTGTCATCGTCGTCCATCGTCGTCGTCGTCGTCGTCGGTCGTCGCCGTCGACGACCGTCGTCGTCATCGTCAATCACCGTCGCCGATCACCGTCGCCGATCGTCGATCGGCCCCGAGCCCTCCCGCCCACTCATCCTCCTCCTCTCCTCCTCCTCCTCCTCCTCCTCCTCCTCCTCCTCCTCCTCCTAATCTGCCTCCTCTTCCTCTTCCTCTTCCTCCTCTTCCTCTTCCTCTTCCTCCTCTTCCTCCTGAAATCATGTTCCCGGAGACGCTTCCGGTGACAGGATTTCGAACGATGCGGAAAAGACTGGGTCCAGGGTGGCTCTGCGCACGCGGACAGCGTCGCCGCCGTCGGCGTGGCCGTCGTCGTCGTCGCCGTCGTTCGTCGATCGGCGACGTCGACTGTTGTCATCGTCTTCTATCGTCGTCGTCGTCGGTCGTCGACCGTCGTCGTCGTCGTCGTCGTCAATCACCGTCGCCGGTCGTCGTCGCCGATCGTCGATCGCCCTCGAGCCTCCTCCTCTCTCCCCCCCTCCTCCCCTCCACTCCTCCTCCCCGCCTCCTCCTCCTTCTTCTCCTCCTCCTCCTCCTCCTCCTCCTCCTCCTTCGCCCTCTCCGTCTCCTCCGCGCGGAAGAAATCCAACAACATCTCGCGCAAATCAACGAACTATGGCCCTCCGGGCCTTTTTGAACGTCCATTTAGGGCCTTTTGGGGCCGTCCTTGGGGCCCTCTTGGGCGTCCTGGGAACCGGAAATCATGTTCCCGGAGAGGCTTCTGGGAACATGATTTCGAACGAGGCCCTCTTGGGCCTCCCTGAGGCCGTGTTGGGAGCCTCCTGGGCCAACTTTGGGGCCTCTTGGGCCGTCTTGGGGGTTCCGTGAGCCTCACAGGACGACCCTTTTGGGCCGTCTTGGGCCCTCTTGGGTCTCTCTTGGGCTGTCTTGGGGCTCGGGGGCGTCTGGGGCACTGTGAGGACCAAGCAAGCAAGTATGCTGAAAACGTACGTTGTACAACGGGAATGGGCCGATTTTTGCCTCTTGAAGGCCCTCTTCGGCCAGCTTCAAACCATCTCGGGCCCTCTTGAGGCGCTCTTGGACGTCTTGGGGCCCTCTTGGGCCTCGCTGAGGCTGTCGGACAGCGTCGCCGCCGTCGGCGTGGCCGTCGTCGTCGTCGCCGTCGATCATCGATCGGCGGCGTCGACTGTTGTCATCGTCGTCGATCGTCATCGGTCGTCGTCGTGGTCGTCGTCGTCGTCGTCGTCGTGAATCACCGTCGCTGGTCGTCGTCTCCGATCGTCGATCGCCCTCGAGCCTCCTCCTCCTCTCCCCCCCCTCCTCCCCTCCACTCCTCCTCCCCGCCTCGTCCTTTTCCTTTTCCTCTCCCTCCTCCCCCTCCTCCTCCTCCTCCTCTTCCTTCGCCCTATCCGTCTCCTCCGCGTGGAAGAAATCCAACAACATGTCGCGAAAATCAGCGAACTGTGGCCCTCTGGGAATTTTTGAATGTCATTTTAAGCCGTTTGGGGGCCGTCCTGGGGCCCTCTTGGGCGCCCTGGGAACCCGGAAATCATGCTCCCGGAAAAAATTCTGGGAACATGATTTCGAACGAGGCCCTCTTGGGCCTCCCTGAGGCCGTCTTGGGGGCTTCCTGGGCCGGCTTTGGGGCCTTTGGGGCCGTCTTGGGCTGTCTTGGGGCTCCTCGGGGGCCACTCTGAGGACGAAGTAAGCGAGTATGCTGAAAATGTAGGTTACACGAGGAATGGGTAAAGTTTTGCCTCTTGATGACCCTCTTGGCGCCCTCTTCGGCCATCTTCAAACCAGCTCGGGCCCTCTTGAGGCGCTCTTGGACGTCTTGGAGCCCTCTGGGGCCTCGATGGGGCTGTCTTGTGTGCCTCTTGGGCTGTCACGCGGGCAGCGTCGCCGCCGTCGGCGTGGCCGTCGTCGTCGCCGTCGATCGTCGATCGGCGCCGTCGACTATTGTCATCGTCGTCGATCGTCGTCGTCGTCGGTCGTCGACCGTCGTCGATCGTCGTCGTCGTCGTCGTCATCGTCGTCGTCGTCGTCGTCGTCGTCGTCAATCACCGTCGCCGGTCGTCGTCGCCGATCGTCGATCGCCCTCGAGCCTCCTCCTCTCTCCCCCCCTCCTCCCCTCCACTCCTCCTCCCGCCTCCTCCTCCTTCTCCTCTTCCTCCTCCTCCTCCTCCTCCTCCTCCTCCTCCTCCTTCGCCCTCTCCGTCTCCTCCGCGCGGAAGAAATCCAACAACATCTCACGCAAATCAACGAACTGTGGCCATCCGGGCCTTTTTGAAGGTCCTTTTAGGGCCCTTTTGGGGCCGTCCTGGGGCCCTCTTGGGCGTCCTAGAAACCCGGAAATCATGTTCCCGGAAAGGCTTCTGGGAACATGATTTCGAACGAGGCCCTCTTGGGCCTTCCTGAGGCCGTCTTGGGGGCCTCCTGGGCCGGCTTTGGGGCCTCTTGGGCCGTCTTTGGGGGGTTCCGTGAGCCTCACAGGACGACCCGTTTGGGCCGTCGTGGGCCCTCTTGGGTCTCTCTTGGGCTGTCTTGGGGCTCGGGGGCGTCTGGGGCACTGTGAGGACCAAGCAAACGAGTATGCTGAAAACGCATGCTTTACGAATGGGAATGGGCCGGTGTTTGCCTCTTGAAGACCCTCTTGGGGCCCTCTTCGGCCATCTTCAAGCCATCTCGGGCGCTGTTGGGGCGCTCTTGAGCGTCTTGGGGCCCTCTTGGGCCTCGCTGAGGCTGTCGTGTGGATCTCTTGGGCTGTCTTTGGGGCCTCATGGGCCGTCTTGGGCGGGTTCGTGGACCCCACAGGACGCCCGGGGCGGCCATGGCAACCGGTGGCACCACCCCACCCCCGCCCCCGGGCCCCGTCTGTCTGTCCTACTGCTCCTCTCCAAACCCTCGTTCCCTAACCTCCCGATCATGTTCCCAGACCCCCGTCCCTTCCCCCCAGAGCACCGCAGCAGTAGGAAAGCGTTCCGAAATGGTGAGAAATCATGTTCCCGGAAAGCGTTCAAGAATATGGATCGTACTTCGTCCAAGGCGCCTCGGAAGGCGCAGAATACTCCTCCAATGCGCGGAATCATGTTCCTGGACCGCCTTCCGGGAACATGATGGGGACGACCTCCTGAGGGCCTCCAGTGGGCCTCTTGGGGGCCTCTCGGAGGCCTGTTGGGCTCTCCTGGAGGCGTCTTGGGGCGCGCTCAGGGCCATTTTTGGGTTTCTTGGGGGCCTCTTGGGGGCCTCCAGGGAGGCTCTTGGGGGCCTGTTTGGGGCCTCTTGGGGCCTCGCGGGGCCCTCTTGGGGCCCGCTGGGCTCGCTTAGGCAATCTTGAAGCCCTGTCGGGGCTCTCCTGGAACCGTCTTGGGCGGCTCCTGGGCCATCTTGGGGCTCTCCTGGGCCGTCTTGGGACGATTTTGGGGGTCTCTTGGGACGTCTTGGGGTGGTCTTGGGGGCCTCTTCGGCCGTCTTGGAGCGGCTTTGGGAGACTCTTGGACGGTCTTGGAGCGTCGGAACCCTGAAAAAGCGAGAAGGCCAAAAACCTCGGAAAAAAAACAATAAGAATCAACGATTTTGGCTTGTCGCGGCTCTCTTGGGAGGCCTCTTGGGATGCCTTCGGGGCCTCATGGAGCTCTCTTGGAACGTCTTCGGGGCTTCCTGGCCATTCCTGAGGCTATCTATACGCGTCTTGGAGCGCTCGCGGGCCGTTTTCGGCGGTCTCGATCTGTTCCTGGCGGTCCCAGGGGCCCTCCGGGACGCTTCGGACGCTCCCGGGGGCGCCCTGCACCCCCCATGGAGATTACAGGCACCGCCCCGGGCCGCCCCCGGGCCCGACTCCGATAGATGCATGTATATATATATATATATATACACATACATACATACATACATACGTACAGACATACATACATACATACATACATACATACATACTACATATACATATACATATACACATACATATACATATACATATACATATATGTATACATATATACATATGTATATGTATATGTATATGTATATGTATATATATGAATGTATGTATATATATATATGGAAACATACGTAAGACATGTAGGATTGTGTACACAGGAGAAGGACAAGCTATAGAAACATACGTACGTCGTCCAAGGCGCCTCGGAAGGCGCAGAATACTCCTCCAAGGCGCGGAATCATGTTCCCGGACCGCCTTCCGGGAACATGATGGGGACGACCTCCTGAGGGCCTCCAGTGGGCCTCTTGGTGGCCTCTCGGAGGCCTGTGGGGCTCTCCTGGAAACGTCTTGGGGCGCGCTCAGGGCAATTTTTAGACATCTTGAGGCCTCTCGGAGGCCTCCAAGGAGGCTCTTGGGGGCCTCTTTGGGGCCTCTTGGGGCATCGCGGGGCCCTCTTGGGGCCCGCTGGGCTCGCTTAGGCAGTTATGAAGCCCTGTCGGGGCTCTCCTGGAACCGTTTTGGGCGGCTGCTGGGCCATCTTGGGGCTCTCCTGGGCCGTCTTGGGACGATTTTGGGGGTCTTTTGGGCCGTCTTGGGGCGGTCTTGGGGGCCTCTTCGGCCGTCTTGGAGCGGTTTTGGGAGACTCTTGGACGGCCTATATATACACACATATACGTATATGTACATTATATAAACATATATATATATATATACGGAAGAAATTGAAATACGTGGAAGGAAGTGGCACGACTTCGGAGGGCTTGGGGGAGGGGTGTATATACACACTTATACGTATACACATATATATATATGTATACAGAGAAAGAGAGAGAGAGAGAGAGAGAGAGAGAGAGAGAGAAACACACGTAAGACATGTAGGACTGTGTACACAGGGGAAGGACAATCTATAGAAACATACGTACGTCGTGCAAGGCGCCTCGGAAGGCGCCTCGGAAAGCGCAGAATACTCCTCCAAGGCGCGGAATCATGTTCCCGGACCGGACCGCCTTCGGAACATGATGGGGACGACCTCCTGAGGGCCTCCAGTGGGCCTCTTATACACATATATATATATATATGTGGAAACATACGTAAGACATGTAGGATTGTGTACACAGGAGAAGGACAAGCTATAGAAACATACGTACGTCGTCCAAGGCGCCTCGGAAGGCGCCTCGGAAAGCGCAGAATACTCCTCCAAGGCGCGGAATCATGTTCCCGGACCGCCATCCGGGAACATGATGGGGACGACCTCCTGAGGGCCTCCAGTGGGCCTCTTGTGGGCCTCTCGGAGGCCTGTTGGGCTCTCCTGGAGGCGTCTTGGGGCGTATATATTTATTTATTATATATATATATGTGTGTGTGTATATATAAAAATCTCTCTCTATATATGTATATATATATATGGGGAAGAAGCTGAAATATGTGGAAGGAAGTGGCACGACTCGGGAGGGCTTGGGGGAGGGGTATGTGTATATATATATATACACTTACATACACACACATATATATATATATATATATATATATGCATATATATATATATATGTATATGTATATATATATATTTATATATAACATACGTAAGACATGTAGGATTGTGTACACAGGAGATGGACAATCTATAGAACCAAACGTACGTCGTCCAGGGCGCCTCGGAAGGCGCCTCGGAAAGCGCAGAATACTCCTCCAAGGCGCGGAATCATGTTCCTGGACCGCCTTCCGGGAACATGATGGGGACGACCTCCTGAGGGCCTCCAGTGGGCCTCTTGGGGGCCTCTCGGAGGCCTGTTGGGCTCTCCTGGAGGCGTCTTGGGGCGCGCTCAGGGCCATTTTTGGGCATCTTGGGGGCCTCTTGGGGGCCTCCGGGGAGGCTCTTGGGGGCCTCTTTGGGGCCTCGAGCCTCGCGGGGCCTTCTTGGGGACCGCTGGGCTCGCTGAGGCAGTCTTGAAGCCCTGTCGGGGCTCTCCCGGAACCGTCTTGGGCGGCTCCTGGGCCATCTTGGGGCTCTCCTGGGCCGTCTTGGGACGATTTTGAGGGTCTCTTGGGCCGTCTTGGCGCGGTCTTGGGGGCCTCTTCGGCCGTCTTGGAGCGGTTTTGGGAGACTCTTGGACGGTCTTGGAGCGTCGGAACTCCGAAAAAGCGAGAAGGCCAAAAACCTAGAAAAAACAATAAGAATCGACGATTTTGGCTTGTCGGGGCTCTCTTGGGAGGCCTCTTGGGATGCCTTCGGGGCCTCATGGAGCTCTCTTGGAACGTCTTCGGGCCTTCCTGGCCATTCCTGAGGCTATGTATGCGCGTCTTGGAGCGCTCGCGGGCCGTCTTGGGCGGTCTCGAACTGTTCCTGGCGGTCCCAGGGGCCCTCCGGGACGCTTCGGACGCTCCCGGGGGCGCCCTGCACCCCCCATGGAGATGACAGGCACCGCCCCGGGGCCCTACTCCGATACATATATATATATATATATATATATATATATATATATATATATATATATGTATATATATATATATATATAATATGTGCATGCGTAAACACACACACATATATATAGACATAAACATATATATATATATATATATATACACATACAAATACTGGTATGAGAAAAATCGCGCCCGCTGTGCGCGTGCGCTCAGGTTCTAGCGCAGTCTGGCGGCGCTCCGGAAGATCTTGGACTGACCTATCACGCACAAGCGCGTGCCATAGTCGCATTCATCCTCATGGTCACTAACATTCCTAGCGCATTCCTCATCTTCATCTTTCCTTACCATGAACATCGATCGATGTCAAGACTCATGGCTTTATTCATCATCGTCTTCATTGGTCACATCCTTGGCCTGGTGTTTCGTGTGATGATGCACGTCACTTTCGTGCGTCGTAATCATCGTCAGCATCAGCAGCAGCCTCATCCTCGTTCGAAGCATCATCCTGGCTCTCAACTAATCACCGTCCAGACCATAATCATCACGATGGCCCGCTGCGCTCAGCGAGTACGTCGTCGCAGCCATCTTCTCGTCCATCATCCTCGTCATCGCGCGAGCTCAATTCTAGCGCAGGTCGGGTGGATGCTGCAAGTTCTGCGTCGGCTCGAGGATGCGCAAACGAGCACCTTCGTCGCTTTCACTATGACACCTCAGCATCATTACCGTCGTCTCCCCCGCCCTCCGCACCCTCAATACCATTTGGCATCATCCTGATGGTAATACTCGTTACTCGTCATGTCCATCATAACTTTCATATCACCATCGTCACCGCCATCATAGCTGGCATCATCCTTTCACTGCTGTTGGTGATGCGGCGACGTCAAAGCCGCGCGTCGTCAATATCAAAACCATCGCCCCGCATCGGAATCATTATCTTCCTTCTCTTTACCATCCTCCTCATCACCGCCACCATGATGGAAGACACTACGCACTACGCGTTCCATGTACGTCGTCACACCCGTCGTCTCACCCATCACCGCCCTCATCACCACCATGATCATCAACTTCGCATCAACGCCGTCGTCGGCGAGATGTTCCCGGAGAGGCCTCCGGGAACATATTTGCCTTCGTTGGGTCCTCTTGATGCTCCCTCGTTTTCCTCCTCCTCACTAGTATCCGGCATCATCTTCATGGTAATGCTCATATTCGCCATGGCCATAAGATATGTCAATATCATCATCATCATCATCGTCATCGTCATCGTCATCATCATCATCATCATCATCATCATCATCATCATCATCATCATCATCATCATCATCATCATCATCATCATTATCATCATCAACACCGCCATCACACATAGCATCACGTTTTCACTGCTGTTGATGTTGCGGCGACGTCACAGTCGCGCGTCGTCATTATCACAATCGTTTTCCGAACCCGAATGATGATTTCCATTCGCTGCCCTTCACCGTCATCACCACTGTCACCATTGAAAAACCATGCTAACCGTTTATGTCGTCAAAGCCGTCGTCGCAGCCATCACCACCCTCATTACCACGATGGTCATCAACTTCGCTCTCATCGTCGTTGTCGGCGAGATATTCCCAAATAGCCCTTCAGGAACATGTTGCCTTCGTGGGGTCCTCTTGATCAGTTTTGGGTGTGGATGCTCCTGGGGTGTCTTGCCAAGACACGCTGCGCCACGGCGCAAAACGCACTCAGCACAAGCACTTGCCAAGGAGAAAACAGCTGATTGACAAATCCTAATGAGCCATGAAGATTGCCGTGGCGCCTGCAGGGAGAAGGGAGACGAGGGGGGGGAAATGGGCGAAATCGCAGGGTACGACATCATGCGCCAAAGGGTAAACATCCCACACACCATAGATGACATTCCGACGCTCCGCGGTGCCCGGCGAAACGCCCCGGTGAGCAAGGGAAGGCGACGAACGCACAGACGCGGGAACTTTTGCAAACCAAACGCCTACCGCCTGGTCCCAATTGCTCAAGCGCCCTTGCCAATTGAACTGAATTCCGATGGAAAGTAAACTGGACGTTTCAGTAGGGCCCTCCCCCATGATCCTGTGATGACACAGGGTTATCATGAGCCGTCGTGCGGGCCTTCAGTGGTGCGTTCCCCATCTGCGGTTTGAGAGCCCTGGAAACTGTATTATCCGAGCGCCGAAAAAAACATAGAACAACCTAACGGGAAGAAAATGCTTTCTGCCTCTTGTCGCCCTAACCTTTGTGAAATCCACCCGTTCGACTTCGAAGATGTTCTGCTCTCAACTGTGAGGCCTTGGGGAAGAATGTGCGGGTCCCTTCCGGATCCGTCATTCCCTAAATTCTTAGGAATATCCTAGCAGACGCGCAATGGTTGACGTTCCCCTGAGGAAGGAGGATGAGGAGAAGGAGGAGAAGCAGGAGAAAAGCGAGGAGGAGAAGAAGGATAATGAATATGAGAGGGAGAGGAGGAGCGCGGGTAGCCTGAGGCGAACGAGTCTCCTAAGGCTCGGCCGCCGTGCGCTAGGCCGAAAATTTTGGCTAGCGCACGACGAGAGCGCGGGCAGCGGCCAACAGTGCACTCGGCGGGCTGGCAGTGGCCGTCCTATACTTATTGTATGAATGGAACGAAAGCGCGATGCGTCGGATGGTGGCCTGGAACGACAACTCTCTAGGCACAGGCGAGTAAGCCACTGGGGGTCCCAGTCCCCAGCGCGTCAATGTACCGAGCAGAGGAGGAGGATGAGGACGAGGACGTGAAAGGGGGTGGAGGCGGAGGCGGATAATGACGAGTGATGGGGGGAATCGATGTTCGAATGGCTTCCCTGCGGTCTCTGCGGAACCTCTGAAGGGCATGTTTGACACGTCTCGGGGGTCTCGGAAGGCCCCCGGGAGGTGTCACTGGAGCGTGTTATCCACGGATATCAGCCTTACACTTCGAGAAATTTACACTATACTCTCAGATAAACGTCGCGTAGAGGAACGTCTCGGTGGCGGCGTTGTGCTCGACAGAGCCTTGGAATATCACTTCGACTGTAGACGAGGTGCTCGACAGAGCTGCAGATATCCAACCAGAAGAGAGAGCAAGCGAGAGCAACATATTGATAATGATGTTGCTATCACACGCGCGCGGTCCCCTTGGGCTTCGGACCAGGTTCATCTGTCACCAAAAAGGACCAGGCGGCTGGCAGTCAGCCAGACGGCTGCGGAAGATAGAAACGATACGGGCACGTGCTATTGGTTGAGTTAGGGGGTCGGACACGCCGCCCTAAACAATACAAAATCACCCTCGTATCCACATGCCCCAAACCGACTGTACGACTCATTAAATGTTTCTTTCTAGCTCAGAGGGGCGAGAACGAATAATGAAGAACAATAAACTGGAAATAATTATCTAGGTGGCGAGGGCTACTACTGAGGTGTAGCATATTGCATCATCGAACTCACCACTTCCGGTGACCGAACGTCTTGGAGAATATCTGACTCTTCCTCGATCTCCAAATCATCTGGACACAACTGCCATGCGTCATCTTCATCAACTGCAAAATACGTGGCACAGTCCAGAGTCTGTAGACCACGTTATTTTCTCTGCTTCTCGGAGATGAAATTCGCATCATATATCAGCTTCCAAGTTCCTCTCTGAGGCCAGAGATCGTAGCTCCCGTGCTTTCTCCAGAGTTCTTCGTCATGCAATCGCTTAGCTGAGCCCCGTTGATGCACCGCCTCAAGGATGCGGCGGTCGCGGCCATCCCGCGCTGGAGAGCCAGGGCATCCAGTGCACTCCTCGTGTCCTTCATGCCCAGCGCGCTCCTCTCTGAGCGGTCCAGGGCGTGGGAGACCCCGCGACAGCACAAGGCCAAAGCTCCCCGGATTTTGGCACAGCCGCTCGCCCACTGCTTGAGAGGCGTGGGCCCAAAGAGAATCTCGCTCAGTAATAGACGGCAGAAATCCAGCTCCTCTTGTGCCTCACTCGCAGCTTGAACTTCTACTGCACTCGAACTCCGGCAAACTCGCTGTAGCTTCGCAGAGGCCCATGCCGACAACGAAATTGGAGCTTCTCGATTCTGCATCAGGGCGTAGTCGGTGAGAAAGATCAGAAAACCCCCTTACGATAATCCATCTCGTGGAACATTCCACGCTGCATCATAATATCCAACAACACACGGATTGGCGTGCTTCTCCATGGCCAGCTCCTTGCTCGCCTCGATCCGTGCCCTCCTGATGAGCTTGTTGGCCTGCAACAGCGCGTTCACCGCCGCTGCGTTGCTATGCGCCAGCAGCAGAGAGACCTCAGCACAAATAAGAGGAACGCCTTGAGTAGCCAGCCACATGAATTGTCCAAACGCTGCTCTCAGTCGCGTCGCTTATGCCGGCGTTGCTGCCGGTTCGGGATCTCGTCGTCTCCGAACTGGAAGGTCAATCTCCGCCAGCTCCTGAGCGCAGCCGACCATGCTCCAGCGAATGCGACCCCAGGACTTAGATCGTCCATCATAATCCTGTCTAATTCGCGTTCCACACTGCACAAAGTCTTGAGTCTCCCAGCTTCCCTATTCATAGGCCTGATGAAACTTCTGCAGGGCGTCCATCGCAAAATCGGACTGGTTGTCGATCGCAATCATAAAGTCGTCGACGTGAGCTACGGCCAGTCCTCGTAGTTGGCTTCCAGAATCCCGCTGGCACCATAGGCAGGGTTCGGTGGTAGATTCAACCCAGCCAAGTTTTGACATATCTTTGCGCACTGTGGTACACCAGCGTCGCGGCGCATTCACCAGACCATAAACTGCTTTCATCAACCGAATGCATTGGTGATGTTCTAGCCGCATCGCTTCTCTGACTTCCTTGACTGGCTCGGCGAAGACATGATTGCAATCTTCTTATCCAATATCACCTTGCAGGAACGCGGCCTCGACGCCCCCCTTGAAGAATTGGAAGCCCATGGAGGCCGACGCACCCAGGAAGGCCCGTCGTGCTCGGCGGCTGCAGGTTGGAGAAGCAGTCTTCATCTGTCCTAGACTAAGATCGGCGAAGCCAAGAACGACCAGCCGAGTTGTGAGGTCTCCGGTCTCCTTCCGAGTGATGGCCCATCATCTTCATCAAGGCGTCAGGGTGTACTCCAGCACGGCTCGCAGCCTCGCACACCCGATACTTGAGAAAAGACTTGACCTCATTATCCTTCGCGATCGGTATCTGCGCTCGACCTTCAGCCGACAACTGCTAGAGCTTCACTTCCACCTCGTTCTGCTTGGCCATGGCTGCGAGGGCCCTGTCGGGTCTCCGGTAGTTGGCCCACGCCTGACTCGTCCAGCGCGAGCGCGGCCACGATCGCCAAGCTCGGCTCGTCCTCGCCAACGAAGCCCACCAGGTCTGAGCTTTTGGATTTCTTATCGCACTGCCATGGTGCGACCCAGCTCGCGTCACCTTCCGCCTCCGGTTCCGCCCTGTCGAGCTCGGGCATGACCATCGTCGGCGCCTTCTGTCGCAACTGACTGACGTAGCCCAGGAAGTTGAGGCGGTGCTTCTTGAGCTCTGGGTCGCCTGGTGGTTCCCGGCTGGCCTCTCTCTTGTTCAGTCCTTCTCGCGGGGGCTCTCTTTCCCAAGGTGGCTGATCCTCAGGAGGTGAGTCCGCTGGTGTTTGGATCCTCGCCTCAGGCGCTGTCTTCGGCGAAAGAGGCTGAGGTACTTCTTGAGCTGCCTCCTCCAAATCTCCGGACTCCTGCGCCGGTCCACCATCCGCATCACCAGAATAACGGAATACTTGACGTCCTGCCGGGGTCGATCTTGACGAAGAGTCTGCTTCTGAATCAGCTCCTTCTGGAATGTCGCCCCATTCCCCTGGGCCAGGCTGATCAACCATGTCATCGTAGGCCCCTTTTGTCAGCTCCTGCAGGATCTTCTTGAAGTGGCCAGAGCTGCCTGCTGAGATGCTCTCCAGGGTCTGCTCCGCTTTCGTCGTCGCGCGAAGGCGCGCTGCAGCGGCTCGAGCCAGACGATCACCATCGACTGGCCGCACGACGCCACGGCGCTCCACAACTCTATTCTTCAGCTCGCTCTCTCGCATCAAGACGGTAGCTGGCCCATGAAAACCGACCAGCGATTCCCGGTCGAATCTTGTGGCTGTTGCCCTTCGCGCCGCGCCGATGGTAAGCCTTCTCCCCGGGCTCCCACGTCTTGAACGGTCGAGTCTTAGCTAGTAGAGTGCGCTTCGTCTTCTCGGACAGGTAGTGATCCACGCAAGCCTTGTAAGCCGCGGCCTTGATGCGAGCAACCTCCTGGAAGTGCTCGCCCACCAGGTTCGCACTCAAGACGGAGGGGTTCTCCACTGGCTCGAGCCCCTGCCCCGACGGAGTGCGCCCCATCATGAGCATCATCGGACTGTGGCCCTGATGCCAAATCAGGTCGTTGTTCGCCGCGCACGCCCATCGAAATATATCTGCAGGGTCGGTATCATCGGGCAGCTCCCAGGCAACGCGGCTCGCGATCTCCATGATCGTCTCGATGCATCTCTCGATTAGTCCCATACGTCAGTGGGCTTCATCAGGTTCAGGCTTCCATTCCATGCCGTTGCCTGAGACCCAAGCACGTTAATCGACCTGTCTGAAACATCCCTCAGGATCCGTTCGAAAAAAAGTCTGGCTTGCCGTAGTGACGAACCCAATCTTTCAGAACCACATCCTGCCTCTCCTTCGCCGTAGTGTTGCCGCAATGTTCTTTGCCCCCTTTCTGAAAGTGTACTGAAGTCTGTGTAAAACGACTGCCATAGTCAGCGCATAAGGTTCCACGCGCTTGATAAGCGCGTCGGGGATGTGTCCAATAGAAGTTGTCGCAACCCATCTCAGTACCTGGCGCGGGCAAGGATGGCTCTGGACTCGCAATCGGGCGCAGGCGGAACTTCTGAGCCGCATTGCAGGCGGGGCATTCGTAGTGACTGCAGAGGTCGATGAGCTTCTCGAATGTCTTGCGGGTCCTCTGCGCGGCGCTCGCGGCTCTCGTGCTGCAATGTCCAAAATGCCGATGAACATGAGCGATGATAGCCTCCATGTCTCGCAGCTCCGTCTTGGTGCAGTCCTGGGCGCTCTTCGGCAATGGTAGTCTGATGAGGTTACCTATCGCGTCTGACTGGGGATCCGCTCCACCGTCTGGGTTCCAGTCTTGTGACTCTGCATCTCCAAGATGATGATCAGGTTCCCGGGCAGTCGACTACTCCGCGGGGACCTCTGGGGCGGCCAGCTCGAGAGTTGGCCTATTCGGCGATGGCGGCGGCGGTCCTTCGGAAGCAGGTCGCTCCTCGCGGAGTCGCCCAAAGCCATTTGCAGACGCCCTCTAGCCCTGCTCGTCGTAGGCCTGCACCAGATAGGCGAAAGCCTCGTCAGAGGAAGTCCTCTTCAGAAGGTATTGAGCGATCCTCCAACACATATTCGCAGGATAGTTTGCCGACAATGCCACTTTCGCGCAGCCTTCGAGCGGCTGATGGAGGTGTAGATCTGGACAGACACGACCTACCTCCTGGTTGAACTGCTCGTCGGTGGTCGCGATGCGCCAAATTTTTGCGCAATAGGAGGTCCGACTTCTCATCCCTCATGTCAGACGTGCACCCGCCGAGGATTTTGCAGCCATGCGCGGCTGCTGCGATATCCTTGAAATTTCCTGTCCACGAACGACACCTTCCTGACTGCTCGAAGTAGATGTCACAATGGCCTTCGCTCTGTAGATGGGATGGTCTCGGCTGCCTCCCAAGCGGTGCCCGGCAGATCGCCCAGCGCCGTCGTAGCTGCCATCGGGGCTCCCAACGCGTTCTTCTTCGCACCAGGTGTACTTCTCCGGCTGGCCTCGGCGTGTCTGGAGGGGTCGGGGGGCCCTCGGGCGCCGGCGTCTGGCCGACGCCCTGCCCTTTGCGCGGCCTGACCCTGTCGCCCTTCCCCGGCTGGCTCGCGGACTCCGTCGGTGCGTCGACGAGGCCCTTCTGGGGGATCTCTTTTGCCAGGCGCGCTTGCTCCTCTTGTCGAATCTTGAGCCTCTCGTTCTCGTTGGTCTGCTGCATCTCCGCGCCCGCGAGCTTCCGGATCACCTCTGCTGACAGCCTGGGCGGCAGGGGCTCCTTGATGGGCCCCGAGGTGCCCGGCGGAGGCGGCGGAGGCGCTGCTGTCGACGTCGAGGCCTCGCTGTCTGAGGAGCTGTTCTGGCACTGCTGCCACGCCGCAGGCTGCGCTGAGCCCGTGGCCTCCAGGCGGTCGGGGTGCAGCCGCGACTTGGCGCGCTGCAGCAGGACCTGGTCGTTGACCTACCCCAAGTTGTACTTGGCCAGGCCCCGCAGCTCCTGCACTTGATCTGGCCCACGAAAGTGTTGGACCCCTGGCGCGTCTGCTCTCGATGGGCGCATGACCTCGGCATCCGTTGCCCTGATCGGGCACTGGCGCTCGCTCTGGGGCGTGCTGCGTTGAACTCCTTGAGCCAGAACGGTGCTTGGACATGCCGATCTTGGGTAGATAGTTATGCCATGCCATCGCATTTGTTCGACTTGTCGGGCTGTTTTGTGTAGCATCTCATCGACGGCGATCGCGCGTTCCCCATCTCCTCGAATCACGCGCGCGCGACGTTCCCGATGAGTCCGCTACATTAAGACCTTTGAAGTCTCGAGGATCACATCTCTGAAACCGAACTCGACGGTAAACCCAACACAAGGCGTGTGAGCAGTCGACCCAGATATCCCGACTCACTGTTACCCCTTCTTTCCAGTTCGCTCGTTCCCAGAGAGACCCAATAATAGGTGGTAGCATAGTTTCGCTAAGCTGCGGGTAGGGCCCATGATGGAGACGCAGACCTCGAGCAACTGCTGGGGCAACTGGGGGGGCTCTTCTGCGTCTTTGGGGCCCCTGGCGACGAAAGGCGCGGGCGACGGCTTTTCCGCGGTCTCTGCAGCGCGACCAGGGTGCTGCCCCTAATCGCTGCGGGAGCTCTGAGTTGAGCAACCCAGAGCAGTAAGGTTCAGTGCTAAGTGGCCTGACGGGAGCACCCTCGTGGGAATCTCGCGCTGAAACCGATGCGAGTAGACAGCGTTCTTCTCATGATCAATCACAAGCCCCTACTTTTTTTCAACATTTATATTCCCAACAGAACTGGGGCCTGACGATCCAACAAGTAGATGCCTACCGATTCGCCGTCAAGGTCTCTCACGTTGAAAATCACCCACGCGGGTGCGCCTGCCTGGTCGCCTCCTGCAAGCGAGAAGCCCAGGCTCTTGTCAGTCTGAATCTCTATCGGCTCGTCCAGGCGCTCGTTAATGCGCTCCAGCTGCTCGACGCCTCCGACGGACCTGGGCGCTCCACCGTCCAGCAAAGCATGGCCTTTGCTCGTGCCCATGCTGAAAGCCACGCAATTGTCAGATTCCTCCTCGGCGACATTCCCGGAGTCGCCCTCGCCATTCACCGTGCCGACGAACTCGTCCAGGGCGCCCACGAGGCAGTTGGGCTCGACGACGTGATCGACTGCTCCGTCAAAGCTGTTCAAAGCCCGGCGCCTCGCTGACCGGTTCCCTGAGTTGCCCCGATTGGGGCGCCCCTTCGCCTCGTGGCCTCTCTCGCCGCAGAGTAGGCAGGCATCATTAACCTTGATCGTGGTAGGAGTGGCCCCTTATGGCGGTAACTGAAGACGTGCTGAAACATGTCCGCGACCTCTGCCACGGCCTTGAGCTCCTCCCCGATCCTTTCCTTCTCATCTCCGCGGTGGTCCGCCACGATTCACGGCACGGCCCCGGCCAACTTCGGGGGCAGGCTGGGACGGGAGAGGGTCGTAAGCGCTCAAGCCGACGACCGGGAAGTAGCCTCGTGCGTTCTTCACCTCGTTGATCAACTTCCTCGCTTCCACGAACGTCCGCGATGCCACGAAAGCCGTCTCGCGCCACTCGTCCGTCTCGTGGGTTGAGGCCGCCGCTTCCAGAGCTTCATCGCCATGTTCGGGCTCTGCGGTAGCCTTCTCGCCTAGCGCCGCTGTCATCAGGTCCTCGGCCGCAATCATCGCTGACTCGGTGAGGTCCGCCGCTTCCTCGAACCGGTCGTGGTAGGCCTCGTCGTGGACCTCCTCGGCATAGGCGGCGAGCTCCTCGGCGTCCTCGAAAACAGCGTGCGCACCTTTCCGAGACCTATACCCCTTTTGTTTGTCTCTGGCGGCCAACTGTTCTTCAGACCACTGCTCAGCCAAAGCCTTCTTCACGTCCGTGTAGAGATAAGAATTCCTGTTGGGCCCCGACGTCGCCAGCACTGCCGCCTGTTCGGATAGATCCAAGCCCGTTCCGTCCAGCAGTATCAGCTCAAGGATGAACTTATGCATGGAACCTTGTACTGGAATCTCGTCGCACACAGCGTGGAGAGCCTTGCCAATCTTGTTGAGATGGATATCGAAGCGTGAGACCCAACGTTTTGGACCCTCACCTGGATTGCGATAGACGCCTCGCATAAACTCTCTCCACTTGGATACCGCTTCCTGCATCGTGGCGGTGCCTCTTACTCGCTTGCGTGCCTCTACGACCTTCTCGGCGCCGTCCTCCTTCACGAGATCTTCCAGTGAAGCCTTCTTCGCCTCGCGCAACTGCTGCGAATCCTCGTCCATAGCTTGAACTAAGCGAAGGCCGAGAAAGATTATGTCGTCCTTCTTTGTGCCGAGAACCCACAGCTTCACCATCTCCTCAAAATTCTCCAGACTTGAAGCATCACCATTCCACGCTGGAATTTGTACTCTGGCCTGCTGGTCCGTCGATTTGGAGATCGACTCGAAGTGGGCTGCCACTTCGTCCCGCTACCAATGTCAGTGGAGCGTGTTATCCACGGATCTCAGCCTTACACTTCGATATATATATATATATACATATATATATATATATATATATATATGCACGCTCTAGTCTCTGATACACGTCACGTAGAGGAACGTCTCGGTGGCGGGGTGTGCTCGACAGAGCGTTGGAATATCACTTCGACTGTAGACGAGGTGCTCGACAGAGCTTCAGATATCCAGCCAGAAGAGAGAGAGCAAGCGAGAGCAACATATTGAGAATGATGTTGCCATCACACGCGTGCGGTCCCCCTGAGCTTCGGACCAGGTTTATCTGTCACCAAAAAGGGCCAGGCGGCTGGCACTAGGCCAGACGGCTGCGGAAGATAGAAACGATACGGGCACGTGCAGTTGGTTGAATTAGGGAGTCGGAAACTCCGTCCTAAACAGTACAAAATCAACCTCATATTCACAAGAGGCCTCTTGGGATTTTTGTTGGGCGAGGTGGGAAAGGAGGGATAATGGGAGAGAAGATGTTCCCGGAAGCCTCTCCGATAATATTTGGATGACGAAGACGGCGACGAGGAGTGCAATGATGAAGAGTACTGTTCAGATGTTCCACTCGAGAATTTCGAGAAGAATGTATGGTTTCCTGGCGGTCTCTGCGGAGCGTCGCAGGGGCATGTTGGAGGCGTCTTGGGGGTCTCGTGGAGCCCCCGAGAGGCCCTCCTGGGGGTCTGTTGGTCTTTTGGAGCCTCTTGAAGCCTCTTGAGGGCCTCTTCGGAGCGTCTTCAGGACTCCATGGGCCCTCTTGGGATCTTTTGGGGGCTTCTGGAGCATGCCGGAGGCGCCTCTGGAGCGTCCAGGGACCTCTCCGGGGCCTCTTGGGGGCCTCTCGGGAGCCTCTTTGGGTAACTCAGGTGGCCCTCTGGGGCCTTCTCTGGATTATGCCGCGGCCGCAGAAGCCCCTCGGAAGCGGAAAAGCGGAATCTTCAAATTGTAAAAATTGTCCTTTGGATGTTGGTGGACTTGCGCCTCCTGGCAATCTCTTGGAAGCCTCTTGCGAGCCGCTTGGGGGCTTCTTTGGGCAGTCTTGAGCTGCCTTGAGCCGCCTGGACGCAACACGGTGCCGCCTTGGCGGCCCCGAGAACCGCATGGAGGTCCTCGTGACCCGTCTTGGCGCTCCCTGGGAACGCTCCCGGGCCCTCCAAGCTGCGCGGTGCAATCCATGTGGTGCAAGCTATGTGGCGCAAGCCCGGCGGGCGCCCACGAGGCGCCGACGGGCGGCCACGGGCGAGGCGCCCACGGGCGGGCACCATTATAACATCCGCAGTCCCAACCAAATCCCTTAGGGACACAAGTAAGAGCCTCTAGTGCATGGACCGTTCAGGGAATATCCACACGACGGGGCGAGCATTCTCTGCCTTTGTCCCAGCACCGTCCCGATCCCAAGCGCTGCCGTACGTCCTTCCTCCGTTTTCCCCCCTTCCGATTGATCCTGTCCGTGCCTCCTCATCCTCCGAGTCATACGCCTCGCGCTGTACCACGACGACTACGGCTATCCTCGGCATGCCCCTCCGTATCCCATTCAGCTCGGTCAATTCCTTTTCCTTGCCCCCCTCTCCTCCGCACTTCCTCCATCTGTTTCAACTCACACTCTCTCCCCCTTCTCCTCCTCCACCGCATCATAAATGTCATCCTCATCCAACGAGGTTGCCTCCTCGCACTCCCCTCGCAAGTTATCAACCGCCTATCTACCCCATCGCACCTCATGTGTGTAACCTGTTTGTGTTCGTTATTGGTTACGGTTTCATCCTCCTTGGTCGCCTATTCCGGATCTTCCATCTCCAACTCCTCGTCCATCAGTTCTGCCCCTATGTTCTCTCGTCTTCGAGTTCGCTTCCATCCTCCGTCGATTATAGTTGTGGTTCCTCGTTCGCATCCTCGGTTTCGTCATCGTCATCGTCGTCCTGCTTGTCCTCGCTGCATGCTTTCAGCGCCCCTTCTCCTCGTTCTCGTCGTCACCCTCTCCTTCGTCCTCGCCGGTGTCGTCCCACTCCTCGCCCTCATGACAGTCGTCCTTTTCCCACTAGATCCTCTGGAAAAAAGAGGCCGCCGATGTCGCAACGAATACTCCTCGAACGACATTGTGCCGATCCTCCTCAAACCCAACCACCTCTTCCTGTGGCCCCCTGCCCCCCCACGCGCGCACACCAAGACGACGCTGTCATCCGTCGTCGTCGGCCGTCGTCTGTCGTCGTCGTCCGTTGGCGTCGTCGTCGTCGGCCATAATCGTCCGACGTCGTCGTCGTCGTTGTTGTCGTCGTCGTCGGCGTCGTCATCGTCGTTGTCGTCGTCGTCGTCGTCGCCGCCGCCGTCGCCGTCGCCGTCGCCGTCCGTCGTCGTGACCTCCTCTCCCAGCGCGCCCTCCCGCCTCGTTTCCTCGGCGCCCCGCCCCCTTGCCGGCGGGTCGCGCCGCCTCGACGATCGCGCCGCCGGCCTGTCGAGGACCGCGAACGCGGATGAGGGAAGAGATCGGAGACGAGGCGAAGGCGAGGGCGTCGGCGAGGGCGACGAGGAGAAGGAAAAGGAGGAGGAGAAGGAGGAGGCAGAGGTAACGGCGAGGGGGACGGCGACGACGGCGGGGACGACGACGAGGGGGCGGCGGGGCGCCGTGCAAGCACGGGGGGGCCGAGGGGGACGGAGGGTGAGGGAGGAGTAAATGGAGGAGCGGAACGCACCGAGGAGGGGGCAAGGGAGGAGGAGGTGGAGGCCAGGACAGGACATCCGCATAAGAGGGTCAACGTCAACGCCTACACTGGTGCATTGCGCGCGACTGGCAAAATCCCCCGTGATTAGGTTGCGCAGCAGCCCTGACTTCTCACTGGGGCCGGCAGGGGGCATACCCCGAAGCTTCAAGGGCCGAACTCCGAGGTGGCTCCGTAAGAAAGGCTCGATACCTTGTGAGTGCGAGCCCCTGCGGGTCAGTGCGGGGGGGAGCAGCTGTCGGCCCGCTCGCGCGCCCATGATACCAGGGGCGCGCTGGGCGAGCAGGGGTCCCAAGCGAGGGGGGGGGGAGACGACGACGCGACCTGTCTAAAGGAGAAGAGGAGGGGAATCGGGGGGGCCAAGCTTTCCAAACTTTTGCTGGTGGGCCGAATCGTACTCCCAACAGGTTTTATTACTACCCTATGATCTCCTGTCTCTCTCTAAGCTCACTTCTCTTCCAGAGCGCACTGGCCGATGGTTCCCCCATGCGCTGTCGCATCTGTACCCTGCTACCCTGCAGCAGTATCCCGCAGTGCCCCCTCGAAGCGTAGGTCGAGGAAAGCATGCTGATAGTCGCGGCATGTGGGAGGCTGGTTTACACTTCCTCCCCCAGTCCTTCTGTTCTGGCGGGGCCCTCGACGACGCGCCCTGGAAGCCTCCGTGATTATCTCATTGTTTCCACCCGCGTTCCCTGCTGTAGCGCGCCCGTTGGCACTCCAAAAGATCGCGTTCCAAGACGCCGCCAGCGCGATCACTCTCTCGAGGGCCCTCGCGCCGGGATGTCCCCGTTAGCAATAGCCCCGCTGAGTCTACCCGCCCTGCCTGCCTAGTGTCGCACTCCGAGAGATCCTCGCCAATGCACAGATTGGCGTTGCAAGTGGGCTCTCTCGCTCGTGGCCGCTGGAGCTGACCGCCTGCCTCGAATTGGAGCATTTCTCGAAGATTTCGGTGCCACCCAACGTGTTTTTTTGTTTTGCTTCCGGGGCTAGAGGGCACTCTAGGGGTCCATGGAGTCCTCGGGCCTCAAGCAAGCGGACGGCGAAACGACCGCAAGCTCGCGCCCTCCGCCCCGCGACGGGTGCAGAGGCCGACGGCAGCGAGAACGGGCACAAGCGGTCTTGAAGCTTGGCAGAAACAAACACTTGGCCACAAACGCCCCCCAAGCATAAACGGCCACTCAGCGCGAGAGACCAGCAGAGCGCCAGAATTCGCGACTGCGGAGGGCCCAGATCTGTCGTGGCGCACTGTGCCGACGTGCAAGAACACGTAGACGGGCCTCACATGTTTGCTGGGGGGCCCCAGCAAGACGCAGACGAAAATAATGGCTCGCACTAACAAAAGCATCGCAAAGCAAAGCAAAGAGCAGCCGCTGGCCAGGCCCCATTACGTGAAAAAGAAGGTCGGAGGAAAGCCAGGGCAAGCCCTCAGGAGGCCTCGGGGTCCACGTGCCCATCCATTGAAAGAAGAGACGTCGAAGGGGAGCACAACGACAATCGTGTTTCAAGTCATCTAAATCCTGGGCACCAGAGGTGCAGCCCATCATGCAACCCCGAGCCGTTGACTGAAAACGAGAGGATATACACAACGAGCGGGCAAGAAGACTAACAACAGCGAGATGGACATACATGTTCGTAGAAGACACCATTGATCTACGTTTTGAGACAACAGATCCAATCATAGGAATAGTAACGCCAGGGAGCCATGCACACACACGACGATGTAACGCATGAGTCGGGGAGGTTTTCGGACGGTAGGTTAGTGCAAGTTTCTTCATGTACTGCTTCTGGACATCAGGACGATCAATTCTAATATCGACCTGCTGGCTGCGTAACCAACCTTGATACTGGCACAGGCGGGTGACAAAAGACTGGGGAACACGGTCAGCAAATCGTCTTGCAGGGCACCAGTCGTCGTCGCGAAAGACGGCTTCAAAGTCATCTCGCAATCGTCCTATCACATCACAGCGTGCAATGAACGCGCACGCGTGGCTGCCGCAATCTGCTCAATGTGCGGAAACTCAAGGGAAACACCCAACTGCCGCAACGATAGACACATGTCATCTGAGATAGCTCGGTTAGGACCTGCCGTCAGTAGACGAACACAACAGCGATAGGGGGGCGCGCAGAACCATGGAGGGAGGACGAAGCTGCGCCACAACATATAATAAAGAAATACAGAACGTACGACAAAGAACGATGGACTGCGCCGGCCCAAGCCCAAGGTCCCGAATCTCCCTAGTACGCTTGTAGAGCGTATCTACATTATCCTCCCAAGCAACTTCATGAGCCCTCTCCCCAATCCACATACCGAGATATTTGAGACGCGTGGCAATTTCCAGTTGGGGAAACGGATCGCCAAGTTCCTCAAGGAAGTCAATGAGGGGTTCCTGGAGGAGGCTGCACACAAGCAATATCTGGCACTTCGAAAAGTCGAGTGCAAGACCAACTGCATCGCGAAGACGATTGAGGCAATCGTAGAGCGGGCCAAGCCCGCCAAGTAAACAGCGCATGCCAAAGCAGAGGTCATGCCATCCAACGGGGTCTTCGTGCTGTCTTGGAACTGCTGGCGCTTTTTGAACCTCTGAACCTCCTCCGGGTCGAGTGCGCCCTCGTTCTTCATCTTCTCCGAGGCAACCTTCGCGGCACCGCAGAGGTTCCCCGCGTCGTTCTGCGAGATCTTCAGCGCCAGCTCGCGACAGCTCTGCGTCGCGAGTGCCCTCTTCCCTGCTCTTTCCAACGCGCCCGCTGGGCGCCTTGCGATTGGCGCGCAGCCCTCGACCTGGTGCGTCATCGGGGAGGATATTGGGATCAGCTCGAGCAGCTCCTCTGGACCCATCTTCTGGGCGACGTCGTAGAACTTGCAGCCTTCCTCCACGATGGCGTCGTCTAGCTTCTGCGGCGGCCTGTCCGATGCGAACGCTTCCCACTTTTCCTTACCTTGAGCTTCGCCGCCATTGAGGGCCCCCTCCTGCGCGGGCGGAACTTCGCCCTGCACCCGATGCCGGGCCACTTCTCGCAGTCCCTGCCGAAGTCATGCTTCGTCTTGTCCACCCACTCTCTCATGGGCGCGTCTTCTGGGTGGTTCTCCCGCGCCATCGCCAGCTGTGCCCAGCCCACCTTGCGCCGGAGCTTCCACCGGCGCCCCCCTCGAGTTAGGGCCAGGGCCTGTCCGCCACAGCCCGTTGGGGAAGGCGAGTCCGCACGAGCAGGCAATGTTCTTTCTTTTTGTCCCATCCTGCGCTCCTCCCGCGCACGTTGAACAGTTGCATGTTAGCGTTCCACTTGTCCACGAAGTCCAGCGCCCTGATGTGCATTGTCTGATTATTCCCTAGGTTCTTCGCCGTCTTGTAGTGGCCCATCACGTGCAGCTCCTTCTCCTTGTCTCCCAGTTCTTTCTTGGCTGCGTTCAGCGCTTCTTCGTCATGTGCGTCCATGGCCATGTGCTTGTTCTGCAGGATGTCAGATTCCTCTGCGCATCTCAAAGCATCTGCCATGCATTGCCCTGCTTTGCTGAAGGCTGCCCAGATGCCCCCATTCATTATGATGCCCTCCAGCAGTGCCTCTGACATCTCCTTGGGCCCCTCGGCGGCCATCTTGTTCCTCTGATTGCGGAGCGTGTTCTTAAATCCTCCCTCGGTTTTTATGGGCGCCTTCGCCGCCTGGATCTGCCCCGGGGACTGGGCTGCCCGCGCGGCTCCTTTAGCCTTCCATTTCTGTTATCGGCATACCTGCCCCCTCGTAATGCGCAGGTCTTCCCAATGTCGCATCTTCTCCTCGTCATCCCGCTGGCCCCGCTCTTCCTGCCTGAGCCCCCCTTCCATTAACTTCCATTGCCTCGCTGATATGCGTCGCGCCCTGGCTCGTTCTTGGCGCGACCCTCGCGGCTCTCGATCGCCCTGTAATGCCCGAACCCCTTTGCTGCAGCGGCCTTAAGGCCATGGCCCGTCGCTGCCCGCGATGGCCACGGACAGCCCCCAGCGCCCTGCACTTTGAGATGCCCCCGTTGGCGCGCGACGCTCGCGCGCCTGGGCCGTCGCTGAGCCGGGCGGGCCGCGGGTGACGAAGGTCATCGATAGAGGCTGAAGTGCAGTGCCCATGTGCCCCGAGGAACCCACGTGGCACTCTGGAATATGGCCCCACTCTTCCCCCCGCCGTCCGTGACCCATCTCTACAGTGCGCGCGCGCCGCGCGCGCAAGATCCCCCGCCCCCCGTCTCTCCGGCGCTGCAATGGGGCAAGGGGATGTAGATGAACTCTCGCGTCGCCAAAACTGAAGATATCGGCCACTGACTAGGGCGGGCGGACTGGCTGCTACGAGGGGGGCCTCTCCCCGAAGCGTTTCTCTGCAACGCCGCCCCCCGCCCTTGTCGAAACTTTAGGGCCAAAACTTATATTTTACCATGCGGGGCAAAGCGTCTAAGCTTGGCAAGGCGCAAGTCGCCCATGCTGATTGACTCCGCTATCTTTTCATCATCTGAAAGATGTCTCTTCTGCTACGCTTGTCCGCTGTTGGGCGCGCCTGCAATGCCCGACTGCCCGGGCGCGGCCCCCCCGGGGGGCGGAGCTCTCAGGGCTCGGCGCTGACGCCGTCCAAGGGGCAGTGTAAGTGCTCGTCCGCGACAGTCGCGGTCTGGCATTCTGCCCCGGGGTTTCTGCGCTCCGAAATATCCTCGCCAATGCAGCACCCCCCTTCACTCTCAGCGGCGCCGGCGCTGGAATTCTCGTTCCACCGTCCTCTCCAGATCCGACTTGCGCGCCGCCGACAGACGTCTTGCCTCCCGCGAAGACTATCGGCATCTCTATTGCCTCCCTCGGGTTGCGGCCCGAGAACTGGCCCAGTTTCGCCATGGTCTCTTCTTTCGTGTTCTTCGGGGGCACTGCCCTGACGTCGGGGGCCTCGTTGTCTCCGACCTGGATCCTCCCTGGGCCCCCCTTCCCAGAACTGCCGCTCGCCCTCGCTCGGGCCCCTGTCCTTGCCGACGCGGGCCAGGGGGCGGGGGGGGGGCGGCGGCGGGGCGGAAGAGCGCGAGTCTCCTTCCGCGCCCGCGGTCGGCCGCGGAACTCCTCTGCTCAGGGCTAGGCGGCTAGGCGGAGGGCTCGCGGGGCCTGTCGAGCGCGGCGGAGCGCGCCTGCATGTGGTCGTCGCGCTTGCAGAGGTTCTCGGGCATGCGCTTCGCCTCCAGGCGCATATAGCAGCCGAGCACCAAACGCTAGATTGTCATCGACAACGCGAAATCTCCGCGCCCATCGCACGAAGAGGCCAGCCCGAGACGATCCGCCACATTCGCCCGGGAGAACGCCCTCGGCGAGCAGGCGAAGTGGGCGGGCCGCGGGCGCCGCCAGTAGTTGGCGACGGCGCCCGGGGCGACCTCTCACCCGAAGCGACGCCCGCCCGCCTCAGGTGTCACGCGCATCCGCGAGCTCGCGCGCCGCCCGCCGGCGCGTGTGCGGAGCGTGGCCCAGCCGCACAATGGCGCGACGGACATCATATGGCCCCTGAACCGCGGCGGGCCCTCGGCCCCGAACCAGGCGACCAGCCTCTTCGTCAGAGTGACGTCGAAGTCGCCCTGCGCCCAGGCTCCGTCAGCGCGCGACCGAAGATGCGCCGCGGCTTGGCGGGGCGGCCCAGGGCGGCGGCATATCGCGCTGCGCGCTGAGCGATGACCCCTTCGAGGTCGCGATGGCGGCGATCAGGCGCCGTCGGCGAGGACCTGCGGGCGATGGCCGCAAACCCATGGATCACGGCAGTCGGCCCCTTCCAGAACGACGGGGGCCAGCGGCCCATGAGGTGGCCCACCAAACCGCGGGGCTCCTGGATCAGGTCCTCGAACTGGCGGCTGAGCCGGGGCCGCTGCGCGACGGTGAACGACGCTGCCCGCCATGGTGGGCCCAAAGCGTAAAGCAGCATGGGCCGCGGGGCCGCCCCAGGCATCCGCGCGCTGAGCGCGCGGGCGCCCTTCGGGCGGAGCGCGCCGGGGCGGCGCGGATCTCCCTGCGCCGCAGGATCAGCGGCAGGTCGAAGAACTGCGCCAGGTAGCCCGCACAGTGAGACCAGAGGGTTGGCATGGCCTGGCAGTCGCATCCACTGGCGAGGCAGAGGCCTCGATGGCCGCGACCCTCCGCCGCCGCTTGGAGCCAGCGGCCGCCCGCTGGAAACCCCCATCCGCCGCGGGCCCACCGCGGGCGCCCAGGCGCAAGCCCTCCACCGCCACCGCGGAACCGAGCCACTCAGGAAGATTGCATTCGAGGAAGGCGGAGACCAAAGCACGGCAACTGCGGGGCCAGCTCCGCCTGCAGCGGAACACGGACACGCTTCTTGGTATCCAGATGCAAGTTGTCCTGGAACGCAGCCCTGTGGAAGACCTGCGGCAGGGGGGCGATCGTCGTCAGCTTTGCGGCGTGGACGGCGAGGTTGTCCGCGCAGGCTGCGGCCGCGCCCCCCGCGGCGGCGGATGCCGCCTCGCGGGCGGCGCGGATGATTGCGCCCGCGGCGATGGCCCGGGCGGCGCCCAAGGGCGGGCAGGCCTGGGCGACCCCTGAGGCCAGGGGGCAGACGAAGTGCTCGCTGCCCTGCGCGATGGCGCAGCCCATGGCGGGGTCGCAGAGAGCTTCAATGGCAATGATGAAACCGCGCTCGAACTGGAACTGGCCGAGGGCCCTTAAGAAGCAATGTCCCATCAAAGAGGGGAGGGCAACAACGGCGTCGAAGAACGGGAGCAACGGAAGCTGTTGACATGCGAGCTCGGACAGGCCAGCCATTCGCCCCCGCGCGCCGACGAGAACGATACCGTTGCAGAAGTTGCGGCATTTGATGGGGCCCCGCTGGACGGGGCGCGCGCGAGCTTCGACCTGGCGACGAAGCTGGAAATTGAGAGCGCCCGCGAACAGCTTCGAGTCGGCGCCGCTGCGCGAGATGGGTCTCAGATTGCAAGGCTCGCGAATGCAGCAGAACGCGTCGGAGTCTCCGCTGCCCAGCGGGACGCGCGAAAACAGCGAATCATCGAAGGTGAGCCCCGGCGGGGGGGCGGAAGTCCCGCGCGACTTCCCCCAAGGCCTCCAGCGCGCTATCCGCGATGAGGCGCGCCGAGTAGGGGGGCCGATCAGGGCCGGGGGCCGACGCGCGAGCGCGATGGGCAATGCGACGCATCGCCGTCGCCGATGGGATGCTGAAGATCGGCGTGAAGACGTTGGGCGGGGCGTCTTGCCTGGCGAAGGTCTCGAGCTCATTCTCGCCCGCGCGCCCATGAGCGAAGATGGGAAGCCAGTGCTGCTGCAGCGCGGCAACTTGCGCCAGCGGCTCGGCGACGACGCCGCCGTTCGAATTCAGGCGAATGCCCGCGACGATGCGCATCCGAGAGAGCGGTGCCCAGGCGCGACTACGCTTCTGCAAGAATATCGCCTGCTTCTGCGGCCGCGCAACCTCCGGAGCCCTGCCCTGCTGGGGCGCATGCCGGGCGCTGGATTATGCGCGCGCTCGACGCAGGCGAAGGCGTTTGAAGTGCGCCCGACGCGAAGCTTCCGACAGGTGTCTTCCGTCTTGCGGCGAGATGACTCAATCCTGGACTCGAAGGGCGGCTCGCCCTATCCGCGGCGGCAGCCGCCCCCAGATCGCCCGCGAGACCGACCTGCGCGTCAAAAGCTGCGCCTCCGACGCCGCCTGGTCGTTTGCAGCGCCAGGGCAGGGCGTGAGTTGGTCTCGCGTGAGCGCGGTGGCCTCGGCCGCGATCTGCTTGCAGCCCTTCCAGCGCCCCACTTCAGTCGCGGCGCGTAGGTTGGGGTCTTCTAACAGGAGCGACATTATCCCAGTGCGACCCTACCTAGGAGTTGTAGCCCCTAGGAAAGCAGCATTTAGTAATAGTAAAGCTAAGCTAACACTAAGCTAAAGCTAAGCTAAAGCTAAGCTAAAGCTAAGCTCAAGCTAAGCTGGAGCTAAGCTAAAGCTAAGCTAAAGCTAAGCTAAAGCTAAGCTAACACTAAGCTAAAGCTAAGCTCAAGCTAAGCTGGAGCTAAGCTAAAGCTAAGCTAAAGCTAAGCTAAAGCTGAGCTAAAGCTAAGCTAAAGCTAAAGCTAAAGATAAGCTAAAAGCTAAGCTGAAGCTAAGCTAAAGCTAAACTAAAACTAAGCTAAAGCTAAGCTAAAGCTAAGCGAAAGCTAAGCTAAGGCTAAGCTAAGGCTAAGCCAACACTAAGCTAAAGCTAAGCTAAAGCTAAGCTGAAGCTAAGCTAAGGCTAAGCTAACGCCAAGCCGAAGCTAAGATAAAGCTAATATAAAGCTAAGCTAAAGCTAAGCTAGGCTAAGCTACAACTAAGCTACAGCTAAGCTAACGCTAAGCTGAAGCTAAGCTAAAGCTAAGCGAAAGCTAAGCTAAAGCTAAGCTAAAGCTAAGCTAAGGCTAAGCCAACACTAAGCTAAAGCTAAGCGCAAGCTAAAGCTAAGCTAAAGCTAAGCTAAAGCCAAGCCAAAGCTAAGACAAAGCTAAGCTAAAGCTAAGCTAGCACTAAGCTAACACTAAGCTAAAGCTAAGCTAACACTAAGCTGAAGCTAAGCTTAAGCTAAGCTAAAGCTAAGCTAACACTAAGCTGAAGCTAAGCTATCACTAAGCTAAAGCTAAGCTAAAGCTAAGCTAACACTAAGCTGAAGCTAAGCTGAAGCTAAGCTAAAGCTAAGCTAAAGCTAAGCTCACACTAAGCTACAGCTAAGCCAAAGCTAAGCTAAAGCTAAAGCTAGAGCTAAGCTAAAGCTAAAGCTAAGGCTAAACCTCCCAGGGGACTGGGGGAAGCGCGGGGCGGGGACTGGGGGAACCGCCCGGGGCGGTTAGCATTGCCCGGCCCTTTAAGCAAAGAGAATAATAACCCTTCTAGGCAGAGCCTAGGCAGGGAACACTGCGCTGGCATGATGTTCGATGCTGAAAAAGGAGGGTCAGAACCGGACAAGCATCGCCATCGAGGCGCCTGACCAAGACAATGGAGACATGGGGGACCTCGTGGTCGCTCAGCCAACGGCCGCTGCGGACTGCAGGCCCCTCCTCGATTCCCTGCGACAGCTCCAGGTTCGGATGTGCGCGGGCAGGTAATATGCCGGGCGCGCGGGCAATGCGAGTCTCTGTCAGCGCGCGCGCGTCGGAGCGAGTAGGTTCGCCGCCCGACGTCGCGGCCATGGGGGGGAAGAGGCCGCGCCGCAACGCCCGCCGGTGCTGATCGCCTCCAGCGCCCGAGAATCGCAGCAACCGCTGTTCCGCGAACGATGCCGCGGGCTCTTCGTGGATGTCAAAGTCGCCGAACGCCACGAAGATGCTCTCGAGCACTGTTGGCAGCGCCGCCACTCGGCATGAAGACGACGACGCCGGTCGCGAGCGAGCTCGAAGTTGCGGACGTCGAGAGAGGCAGCCGCGCGGCGCCCATCGACGAAGACCTCCGGCAGCCTGGCGCGACCGGCTGGGCGCGAGAGGGCGATGGGCGAGCGCGGCGCCGTCGGCGCCGGCATTCTCGTGCGAGTCCTGGGCAGCGAGGGCGCAGCCCTCGCGGGGGGGTGGGCATCTGGGATCTCACCCCCTTCGTTATGGACCACCCCCCCGAACAGCGCAGCGCCATGCCGCCGCGCCCTTGGTCAGGTGCCCCAGGGCGACGCAGCCTCCGTTCGGGGAGCAGAGCGCAGTCATCGGGTGCAGCGCCCGACCCGCGAAGAGCAAGACGTGGTTGAAGGTGTCCGCGCGAGCAGGGCGCGGCGTCACCAGGAAGAAGAGGCGGCCGAGGCATCGGGCCCGGGTTGCGCGGGTGCCAACCGCGAAGCTGCTCGCGCAGCCAGCGGCTTCGCTCCATCTCAGCCCGACGCGCCTCAGGTCCAGCAGCAGGGCCATGATGAAAAACGATGGGGTCTGCCCGATCTGCCTCAGGGCGGGCCCAGGCCCCACGGCGGACCAGACGTCTTCGGTGATTCGCTGCCGCCAGGCCGCGTAGTTATCGTCGGCGGCGTCGGCGAAGAGGTAGTCGAAATCGCGCGCGCCCAGCTGAGCCAGGAACAAAAGGCAAGCGCCATGGGAGGCGCTGGTCGACGCCGTCGGGGGGGGGCCTCGCAGAAGATGCCAGGGGCCCACTGCGCCGCGACGGAGGCAATGACGTCCGCGAGCTCTGACAGGCGATCGCGGCCAGCAGAGCCACTGGGTCGCTGGCGCGGCGGAGCAGCAAGGCCGGGATGGCCCCGGGACCTCGCGCGCTGCCGGCTCGCCGGCTTGCCCGCGAAAGGGGAACCTACTCTTTTCAACCGCGAGTGTCGATTTCCACGAGGGCGGAGATGTCGCGACACTTCTCACGTTGCAAGGGGACCACAATGTGCCCGGCGCTCTGAGAGTCGTCTCAAACCTCAAAGCAATCGCCGAAGGTCTCAAGCCACGACCCCAGGGAGGCAGAAGATCTGTCCGCGGAACTGGACGACGCCGCGGCCCCCGACGCGGTCTCAGACCTGCTGGAAGAGAAGGCAGTGGGGCCCGATGTCGACGAAGCTGATGAGGATGAACGGTGCTCGTATCTATCAGGAACACACCCCTCACGCGAGCCAAGATCAACCGCAGCCAGTCGCGAGAGCATCGGGAAGAGGATCGCCGCCCCGCCTGCCCTGGAGGCGCTGGCGCCGGCGTGGGTGATGACGCACTTGCGAGGGGCGCTCTGGGTGAGTCTGCGGAGGCGCAGCTCAGTGCCATGTACCTCCTGCGCCGCTATGATGTAGCCCTTGCGCACGAAGGGGGCCGATGTCGCAACTTCGCCTGCCGCCTTCGCCGATCGATGGTGAGGGGGCTGCCAGCATTGCACGACGGCAGGTTCAGGCCCTGCTGCGAGGCGGAACTACGCTGAGCGTTGCCCGCGTAAGATGCCCTTGCCCCCCGCGAAGAAATCAAACAAACATATTCTCGATGGCGGTGCAGAAGATCCCCTTGGCCGCGGCGAACTGTCGTTTCCATTCCACTCTCGTGACCGTGTCCGCTGTGGCGCCAGTCTCGAGACTGACAGAGGGGGCGCCCTCGATGGTGGCGCGGCCTTTTTGCTTGCGCGGCCTAAGGGAGATGTCGGGGTCGCCGCTCTCAGAATGCGGTGGGGGCGCCTGGTTTGGATCTTTCGGCGGACTTGCCGAGCGCCGCGATCGGTGCTGACAAAGAGCGGAACTGCTTGACCATGCACTGAGGTGCCCGAGAAAGTGCGCCAGGCACCACTGTGCAACTTGAGCCCCCTTGCCAGGGCGGTGGCACGAGGGGCAATGACCACCCTGTCGCCGAGGAGGCGGACGGCGAAGCGCTTCGCAAGGACGTCCCCGATGAGGGAGGCTCGGGACCAGTCGACGCCCGATTCATCGAACCGTTGACGCAGGCCTGCTTGGAGCTGTTGAGGGGCGACCAGCTCGGGGCAGCCCGCTGAGAACACTGTTGGGTCTGGCTGCCGATCAAACTCTGCCTCTCCCACGAGATCGGGAACTGGGACAACAGCCTCGGCCATGGCGAGCGTCGTGTTGATGGTGGCGTTAGCTTCCCGGTGGCGACTTTGTTCCTGCCCCGCGGTGTCGAGACGGCGCTTGAGGTCGGCAACTTCGCCTTCAGCGTTCTCCAGGCAAGCGTCGGTCTTGCGCTGGAAGGTACGCACGGTGGCCGTAACAGTCGCTGCCGTGGTCGGGCGGATCGGGGCCATCGTGGTGTCAACGTGTTGTGTGGGCTGCGTGTGGAGGCTATCGGTGAGGGCTTCCAGCGACCTTGGCGCGACAGGTGGTCCAGCAGGGCGAAGGAGTCTGTCAGCAGTTGTGTGCACCGCATCAGACGTCCCAGAGGAAAATGCCATAACCGCACCTGCTGCTGAACTGTTGCGCCAAGGGCCTGCTCGATGTAGTGGGTCTCGAAGCCGCGGCCGCAGCATACCTGCAGCGCCGAGCTCATGGCCATAAGGGGGTTGCTCTGCTGCTGCACGTCCGTCGAACTCTTGCGATGGGAAGCTGGGTGCCGTCTCCAAATGTTCCACGATCTCCGACAGGTGGCACGCCGTGGGGCGAGTCCAATGGCGCCACCCGAATGGTGTGCAGGGGTTGGGGGGGGGAAGGGGCACCGCCCGCTTTTCCCGAACGCGACCCCGTCGCAGCAGGGCGCTCCTCCTGTTCACGGCGGCGACGGTCACGTTCGCGTTGCCGATCACGTTCCCGAGGCCGGCGATCGGCTTCACGCGGGACAAGATCGAAATCATGTGGTTGCCGCCGACGAACAACACGTTCGCCCCCGATGTGAAAAGCACTCCGCACCGCGGGACCGTCGTCGCTGGAGGCGTCGTCCATGCCGTCGTCGGCCAAGGCGTGATGCTCAACGCGCACACTACGTACGGGCGGAGGTGCTGCAGGAGAGTGTGCCTCGCGGGAGGGCCAGCACTGGCACGAATGCCACGATATGGAGGGCCACGACCAGGAGCACGCGGAGCGGCGACCATGCAGCGGCGGTGCATATGGATGCCCGCGAGCGGGTGCTTGGGTGCCAGCTCACCCGTGAGCGCGGCTGGAAACAATTGAAACCCGCTTTCGGCCCAAAGGTCTCCATGTGGCCGCATAGCGACACAAAGACTTGAGCCAAACATGGTTACGGAAAAAGGACAATGAATAAGAGGAAGGCTGAAGGAGGAGGAGGAGGAGGAGGAGGACAACAACGAGGAATACGAAGACGCTGTCCCAGGAGGAGGAGGCGAAGGAGGAGGGGGAGGAGGATAACGAATATACTGATGATAACAAGTAGTCGGGGGGCGAAACAATTTTTTAAACAGGCAACATGACGAGCAAAACACACAAACAAACAAACTGTCTGAAAGTAGGGGGGTGATGAAGAGAAAACGAGGCGAAGGAGGAGCAGAAACACAAATATGACGAACTGAGACTGAGGATACAGATCAGGGGGGGGGGCGAATGCTGACATTGACTCGTACAGCAGGGGGGATGATGAAAATGCGGAAGGGGAAGCAAAGCGCGGAACAAACCGAACAATGAGAGGTGAGCGCGAGAAGATTCTGGGGGACTGGGAATAGGTTTGGAAGGATGGGTTGGAGGACGATGAGGTCTAGGAGAAACAGGAATAGGATGACGATAGCACGGATGAGGACACATACTGTGAGGTGGTATTGCTTGACAAGGGCGGAGAGAGAAGCCATACCGGATGGCAGGGGATGATATGATGTTTTCTTGTTGTTCTACATTTATACATGAAACTATCGAATGGACGACCGTGCACAATATACATGACAAGCACATGCGCGCTGGGATGTCAAGAGCCCTGGCCTGGTTGGTGGTGGGGGGGACATGTTCCAGAACATTTCTCCATGTGGTGCAGAAACCACGTGGTGCAGGCTATGACGTGCTTCATATCAGATGGCAATCCGTTGTGCACAGCCTATGCGCTAACCAATAGTAGGCCTATGCGTAAGCTTTAACAGGGACTACGGCGCATGAGCTGGCAGGCCCAGCAACAGGCGATCGATATGTCTATGATAGGCCTACCGGCAGGCTCCGCACAGGCCTGTAATAGCCTTATGGGTAGGTTATGCAAAGAGCCTGCGGTAGGCCGATCCGTGGTGTATGCACAGACCTATGCGCAGCCTGTGCTCAAGCCTATGGCAGGCCTATGGGCAGGCTGTGCATGAGCCTATCGAGGGGCGCCGGCCCATCCATAGGCACACCAAATACCTACCACATGCCTGTGCATAGCCTATGCACAGGCCTATAGTAGGCCTATGCGAAGAAGGTTGTGCGTAGGCCTATTGCAGGGTGCTGGCCCCTCCGTAGGCCCTACCGAGCCACCACAGGCCTGCGCATAGCCTATGCGAAGGTCTGTGGTCGGTTTATGCGCAGGCTGTGCATAGGCCTATCGCTGGACGCTGGCCCCTCCATAGGCCCACCACCAGCCTACCACAGACTTGTGCACAGCATATGCACAAGTCTGTAGTAGGCCTGTGCGCAGGCTGTGCATAGGCCTACCGCGGTGCGCCAGTCACTTCATCAGCCCTCCAGAGGGCTACCGCAAGCCTGTGGGTAGCTTATGCGCAACCCTATGGTAAGCCTATGCGCAGACTGCGCATAGGCCTACCGCGGGGCGCCAGTCTCCCTATAGGCCCACCAGAGGCCTACCGCAGGCCTGCGCTTTTCCTATACACAGACCTGTAGCAGGTCTATTCGCAGGCTGTGCATCGGCCTACTGCGGGGCCTGTTCACAAACTGCGTATAGACCGATTGTAGGCCTGTGCGTAGCCTATAGTGGACCCTAAGATGCATGGGCCAGCAAGCCCCGTGAATGGCTTCCGATAAACCTATTGGCAGGTTATCCTTAGGCCAGTCGTAGGCCTTTCCATAGGCTGTGCATTGGTCCATAGCAGCCCTGCGCACAAGCAGTAATGGGGCCTATGGCGCACGAGATAGTAAGCCAATGTACAACCTCCCAACGATAGGTCTAGTGGAGACCCACCTATAGGCTACCTGTCAAACGATCTTAGCCCTATAGGTAAGCTATGAAAAAAAGACTTCTAGGAGGCCGATAGGCAGGCTACGCACAGACCGACAAGACCCTATCATAGGCTATGCAAAGGCTATCACCGGGACTACGCATTGGCTTGCAAGACACGTGGTGCAATATACGTGCTGCAAGCTATGTGGTGCGATCTATGTGTGTACCCACGACCGCACGAGGCGTCACGAGGCTGGCACGGGTGAGAACTAACCGAAAGTCTGGCACTGCCAACCAGCGCACGGGATGGGATCGATGCGATCACCAAGAGAAAACCTGAAATCGAGCCAATGCCTTACGACACCGACAAGATACCCGTAGCGCAAGCACTTTGCGCAGTAGGGTGTTCAAACAACATGCCAAGTGTCATGGCATGATTTGGTGGGGGCCGGTGACCCCGATGAACCAATTGAGTTTGCCAAGGGACTGCTCAACATGCGCGCTGAACGAACTCGACCACTGCACACTTGCCGATCGCATGTTCACATAGCAACCCACACCTGCGACACATTCCAGCTTGACCACTCGCCAAATCGGAATCTATGATTTTTTAAACATTTTCGACAAGCAAACGTGTCGTTGGACTCACAGTCTCGATATGCTCGCCAACTGCATCGCGCAGTAGGAACACATCTACGTCGGTGCGGGCTGTCGTATGCCGAGCCAGCACGTAAAATCGTGTTTGGCGCGGGGGCGCCCAGATGTACAGATAGTTCTTGGCTCTTGCCTGCATGAGTGTCTGAGTAGGTCTGAATATCAGCGAGTCTGAATACGAGATTATGCGTATGCGTGCGCCTGGGCGGTAGTGGGTCCGAGTAAGAGTGGCTGGGTACGAGAGACTGTGTACGAATGAGTATGATTATGGCTACGTCTGGGTATGAGTTGAGTCTGGGTGACAGTGCGTCTGGCTGTGGGCAGGTCTGGATATGATTGGCTGAGGAAGAATGTCTCAATACAAATGCGTCTGTGTATGAGTGGGTATGCGCTTAAACGGGCATGGTTGTGAGTGAGTCGGAGCGTCTGGGTCTGGTTGGATCTGGATGCCAGCGAACCTGAGCGTGTGTGGCGTTGCACGCGCGAGTCTGAATACAAACGGGCCTGTATGCTAATGCATTTGGGTATGGGCAAGTCTGGACACGAGTAATATGGGATCATCGGGATTCCTCGAGATTCACTGGGGAGTCCTGGCGCCACTGGTGCCCAGAGGCACCCTGGCATCCCCTGGAACTCGGGGCCTGTGGCGCTCTGGGAATTTCTTGTGGATCCTGGGGCTTCTGGGAGCTTCAAGTTGCAAAGCAACTCGCAGACTCAACGTAGGGCATCGCCCCAAACTGGCACTAAGTTCCACCAATCTGGGCGCGAACGGGCTCCCCTATGTGAACAGCAAATGGCGTGCCTGCTGCATCCCGATGATCATTGTAACTCCTGCGTGTGCAGGGTAACCAACAGCGTTCACCGACACAAACGGGGAGCCTACCCGAGGGCACCTACCAATCTAGACGCGATCAAGCCCATGCCATACCTCCTGGTGGTTCCCTGTTGGGAGGCCCAAGTGGCATGCCTGCTACGTCTCGTAAAAGAAACACGTGCACCACCTCAAACGGGCATGTTACATGAGAGGTTCCGCCAATCTGGGCGCGAACGTGCCCCTGTCATACCCACTGGTGGCTCTCCTTTGGGACCCCAGAGTGCTATGCCTGTTAGATCGCGATGACCATGGGTTCAGAGACGACGCCCACCGCCCCAAGCGGGCATTACACTTGAGAGTTCTCGCCAGTGTAGACGCGACCAAGCCCGCGTCATACCCCCTGGTGGCCCCTTGGGGGGGCATGCTACGCCTGCTCCATCGCGATATTCATGGTGCCTTGACGAGGGACGCAAAGGCCCACATTGGACGGGGACGCCGTTGCGGAGCGGCCATTCGCCACTCCCTGCAGGAACACCAGGCCCAGAGGAGGGCAAGGACGAGGAGCAGCAACATCAGGATCAGCAACAGCGGAGAAGTAGCAGGAAAAGGAAAGCAACAGGGGCAGCAGGAAGAACAGCAACAGGAGCAGAAGCCAAATTACGCTACCGAGGACCCCCACATACTTATATGATGGCTGGAGTGATGATAGCTGAAGTGAAGCATGTGAGAATGATGTTGGTGGCCATTCCCTGCGCACCCCCTATGGTGTCGAGAAAGTGCCACGCCTGTTGCGCCCTGGACGACCGGGTCGAATAGCGGCCGCGCTCAGAGACCACCACCTGCGGACCCCCTAAGGTTATGAGAATATGCCACGCCTGCTCCGCCAGCGTTCCCCTGTGCCCTGATCGCGACCGGCACGGATAGCAAACTTGCGTACCGACTTGCCTCGAGCGCCACCGTCACGGATAGAGGCCGCGCTCAAGGACCACCCTGTGCGCAGCCCCTGTGGTGTCGAGAATATGCCATGCCTGCTATGCCCTGGACGACCGTCACGGACAGCAGCGCCCTGGACGACCGGCACGGATAGCGACCGCGCTCAGGGACCACCCCCTGCGCACCCCCTATGGTGTCGGGAAAGTGCAACTCCTGCTATGCCCTGGACCACCGGCACGGGTAGCGGCCGCGCTCAGGGACCCCCCCTGCGCAACCCCTATGGTGTCGGGAAAGTGCCACTCCTGCTATGCCCTGCGCTATGGCCCGCGTAAACGCCGCGCTCGGGGACCACTCCCTGCGCACCCCCTCTGGCGACGAGAAAATGCCACGCCTGCTATGCCCTGCGCCATGGCCCGCATAGACGCCGCGCTCGGGGACCACCCCCTGCGCACCCCCTATGGTGTCGAGAAAGTGCCACGCCTGCTATTCCCTGCGCCATGGCCCGCATAGACGCCGCGCTCGGGGACCACCCCTTGCACACCCCCTATGGTGTCGGGAAACAGCCACGCCTGATATGCCCTGCGCCATGACCCGTGTAGACGCCGCGCTCGGGGACCACTCCTGGCGCACCCCCTCTGGCGTCGAGAAAGTGCTACGCCTGCTATGCCCTGCGCCGTGGCCCGCGTAGACGCTGCGCTCGGGGACAACCCCCTGCGCACCCCCTATGGTGTCGAGAAAGTGCCACGCCTGCTATGCCCTGCGCCATGGCCCGCATAGACGCCGCGCTCGGGGACCACCCCCTGCGCACCCCCTCTGGCGTCGAGAACGTACCACGCCTGATATGCCCTGCGCCATGGCCCGCGTAGACGCCGCGCTCGGGGACCACCCCCTGCGCACCCCCTATGGTGTCGAGAAAATGCCACGCCCGCTATGCCCTGCGCCATGGCCCGCATAGACGCCGCCCTCGGGGACCAACCCCTGCGCACCCCCTCTGGCGTCGAGAACGTACCACGCCTGCCATGCCCTGCGCCATGGCCCGCATACACGCCGCGCTCGGGGACCACCCCCTGCGCACTCCATATGGTACGCCTGCTGTGCACTGGGCGACCGTCGTGCTGTGCTGTGCTGTGCGGAGCAGTGCTGTGCTGTGCTGTGCTGCGGTGTGAGAAGGAGAAGGAGGAGGAGGGGAGGTGAGTGAGGGTCGCGAGTGCGACGCGGCAGGGATGAAAACCAGAACCCCACGAAACACATGGGGAGCAACAACAAGGAGGCCCTGCTCCCAGGGGTGGTGTCCTCCCCGGCCTCTGGGTCGCCGTCCGCCAGGCCCAAGACATTCCGCGCGAAGTCGAGGGCGTCAACCTCGCACGGCGCGGCCCGAGGGCTGGGCAGAGCGGAGGCCAGGGGGGCTGGCCGATGGCGGGGCATCGCCTCACGCCCCGGCCCCAAGCATGCCAGAGAGCCCCCCCCGACCCGAGGAGAAGTGCCCCGCCCCACCACACCGCCTCGGTCGACGGCCAGCACCACCACATCACGCTTTCTCTGGACGGTCACACAGAGGACAGCTCGAACCAGTGGGCCAACAAAAGGCAATGTCCTGCGGTCGTTTCGCGTTCTCTGCGCTGATCATTGTAGTAACCCCCTGACGGGCCCCAGACGGCTGAGCTCTGGGAATTCCTTGGTACTCTCGCGCGCTTCTGGGGGCCCCAACGTGACATCTCCCAAGGCCTCGGGGGCGTGGTCGGAATTCCACACTTCAAACGTGGCCTGAAAAGGCCCCCGGGTCCTTCCTGTGGAGATCCCTCTGGACGGCTCTAAGAAAGACCCAAGGGGGGAAACCGCACTGACACTTCGGGCCATTCCCCCAGGATGGCCCCCGAGATCATCGCCATCAGGCACGAAGAATACGAAGCCCCCATAGGCCCCCAAGAGACCCCACGGGCCCAAGAGGCCCAAGGAGACCTCCAAGAGGAACAGAGAGACCTCCAAGAGGCCCCCGGGCAGCTTCCAAGAGGCTCCCAAGAGACCCCAAAATGTCTCTGAGAGCCCTCTTGTTCACGACCCAGTAACGGTGGTGGGATGGGCAGAAGGTCACTAGATACACGGCACTGGCAACCTGATCTCGCCGCCACGAAAACTCTAAGACGGCCCGTGGACACTGTCAAGTCGATCCAACATGGCCTAAAAGACTCCAAGACGGCTCAAGATATCGCTACGATTGCCAAAGACGGGCCCAAGACGGTCCAAGAGGCCTTCAGAACGGCCCACGAGAGCTCCGAGAGATCACCCAGAAGGGGAAGAGGCCAAACTCATTGAGCCGATTTAGCCCATTGAGTTGTTCTTGGTCTGAAGTGCGCCCAAGACGTACCCCAAGCCTGGCCCAAGACAGCCCCAGAAGGCCTCAAAAAACCGAACACGGTCCACGGAGGACCCCAAGACGGCACAAGAGAGCCCCCAGACGGCCCCTGAGAGACCCCCAAACAAGACTGCCCACAAAGGCACCAGAAACGGCCCAAGAGCATCATACAACGGCCGAAGACAGCCCCAAGACGAATCGATAGAGCCCCAGGAGGCCCCCAAGGCCAAAAAAAGGCCGGAAAGAGCCCCAAGGCAGCCCCAAGACGGCCCCCTTCCCAGCTCTCAGTGGTTTCCTCAACGGCCAAGGGAATACGAATCCACTAGCGCGGCCGCACTTTTCATTCACACTTCTCGGCACAGGCGTTTCCCGAAGGCAAGTGGCGGCGGTGGCCCGCCGAAGGCGTCTTCGATAACTTCCTCTGGCAAGGCGACCTCGCCGTCACGGAAACTCGATATCGAGGACGCCTCGCCGCACCATCTTGCCCTCCTGTTAACCGTCAAGGGGCAAGGGCGAGCGGGCCCTCGCAGCAACCGGCCAAGCTGCAGGAACTTCCCACCAACATCTCACACCACCGGGGTCCTGGTCTCTTCTCCGTCCTCCCTACTACCTCTTCGCCTGTCTTCCTCCCTTTTCCCCCCACTCCCTCACTCTGGCCCTGCCCTACCCCTCATCCCATATTTCTCCTGCTTCTATATCCTCCCCACTTCCCCCTTCTCGAACAAATGGCGGAATGCGTTTGCACGTGGCAAAAATTGCAACATCCCGAGGCACCGGGTATCTTTCACCGGGTATATTTTCGCCCGGGTCCATGCCTGAACTCAGATTAGGACGCTGCTTGCGCCACCGCCCGCTAGCGGGGGGCGATGGGCCCAGGCAAGCTACACAACTCGGCGCTCGCTCCTCTTTCCGTTCTGCATCCCTCATGCCCGCATACCCCTCCCCCAATCGCCCCTCCATCCATGTGATTCCTCCATCCCGATCCCTCTTCCGCCTGCCCCTCCTACCTCCCTTCCCCTCCCCAATACAATATTGGCTCAAATCTGTCGCCGCCGACCGATGCCGTCCCAATACGCAGGGCGCCCGCGCTGCGAAGGCGACGCTGGAGGCTTCGCACGGCGCGGTCCTGGCGACGCATGCGGCAGCAGTGCTGGCGGGCGGGCAGCGGGAGGCCGTGCGCCTCATCTGCGCCGCCGAGGGCCTTCTCCGCACAGCTCGCACGGCCAAGGGAGGCGGCTGCGCCACCCGCTGCCCCTCGGCGGCAGCGCCGCCCGCATGGGCGTGGCAGAGGAGCGGATGCTGGAGTGGCGACGGGGGAGTGGAGTGGTCAACACGATGGCCGCGGAGGTGTGCGACGGCTTGCGGCGCGAGGTGGCGCTCGAGTCAGCTGCAGGCGACCGCGACCCCCTCGACGACTTCTGGACTGATGCCTTCCCGCCACGCCGTGCTGGTCGGTGGCGGGCGACGCAGCACGATGCCTCGGGGGCATCGGCGGCGTCTGGCGCCGCGGCGGATGTGGTAAAGGCTGGTGGCGCGAAAGCGAGGCGGGCTGCGGGGCTCTTCGGATCGTCCGTGGCGGTCGAAGGCGTCTCGGCGGCGCAGCGGCGCGGCGCCAGTGCGGCGGCTGCCAGTGCGGCTGCGCCTGGAGATCGAAGTCATCATGGATGAGTCCCTCCTCGAGTTGTTCTGAGCTCGCTGAGCCCGCTGGTGGTGCGTTCACCCCCCGACCTCTCCGAAGCACCGTCTCTCTCTCTCTCTCTGTCCCTATATCTCTCTCTCTCTCTATTCCCCTGCCATCTTCTCGCTCCCCCCCTCACCACCCCCTTCCCCTGGTCAACCACCCGCGCAAGTGCATCCACCACCACCAACAACTCCGACGAATGGCGGCCCCTGCAATGGTCTTGTCGTCGTGGGGGCATACGGATCTCGCTCCGTGTGCTTGCGAGCCAGTGCTCTGCTACCGAAGGTGTGTAGAGCGACACTTGGATCCCAGCATGGACACAAGGACTGGCAGAAATCAACGACCACTGCCCCTCCTCCTCCTCATCCTCCTCCTCCCAGACCACCCTAACCAGTACTAGTTGCGTGTAAGGTCCTCAAGCGTCAACCTGAGCTTGCGAGCTCCCCCACTCGATCCCACGATGGAACCCATTAGGAAATCAGTGGCGTTCTCGACGTCCCCTCCGAGGTTGGTGGCGGGTGGGGCAACTGACAATCCGCAGCAGGAGCAGCAGCAGCAGCAACTCCCGCACAAGATCAAGTCTGGGGCAAGAAGGTGACCACCTCGTCCTCCAAAATGTCGCGGACGCGGTACTGCGCTTCCTCCTTGCGGGCACGCTTTCGCGACTGCGCGTGCGCGAGGAGGACGGAACGACCCGTCCATCTGGGGGGGGGAGGGGGGGGGGCGCTCCCCCGAGGCCCCCTGGCACCTGATGCGCAGAAGGAACGGATACCCACCACCACCACCACGCACCACGCCTGGCCAAAGAAAGCCACGCTGGGTCCTGGCCGACCGAGGCCACGAGGGTCTGTGCACCTTTATAGGGCCCAAGGGGACCCTGGCCAGGCATGATGTTTGGAATGCCTTGTGCGGACCTCAGAGAAAAAAGAAAAACCCCACAACCATGTCCAAACTGATCCACTGATCCTGCGACCTCCTCCCAGGGCCCAATCGACCGTCCCGACCCCGTTTGGATCGCCCCAGCCGACGGCTCAGGGGGGGCCCTGGATCGAGGACCTGAGATGTGAGAGGGAAGCCGAAGAAGGGGAAGCAAAAGGAGGGGAAGGGAGGAGGGCGGGAGGGGGCGGCGGTCGAGGAGCACCAACAATTATTCTGTTTCGAACGATCCCTACCGAAACCTTCGTTATCGTGTGTGCCCGCGTCTGATACGGTCTTACTGTGGCCTGCCTGAGCTCGGCGCGCATGTCGCTTCTGATAAAAACGCTCTTAGTCGGTCGTTTCTGAAATATACTCTGCCACGCTATGCTCGATTATAATGTATTATCTGTACACGCGGTTCGCTCGGATTTGCTCTCGACGGGGCGGCGTGACGTCTAATCGGTCGTTGGTTCGCCTGATTGGTCCTGTATCCAGCCTTACGCTGGCGCGGACGTAACGCTTGACAAAGCGCCTTTAACCTGCCGCTGCTGTATCTAACCGCGTTCAAATATGATGTAGTTCCATCGCGCTCCATTGTGTTCTCGACGGGCCGACGTGACGTCGTGACCCTGCCACGTTTTAGATATGTCGTCCAATTGGTCGTCGCTGCGCCTGTTTGTTCCTGTTGCCAGCCTGACCTCGACGCGCACGGCGCGTCTGATTAGAGCATGATGCGGCCGATTATGTTATGATGTTCGTGGGATGGGACGCTGTGAATTGATGGCTGCTGTAAAATGTGTGCTCTATGCTTTTCGCGTGGATTCTGCCCCGTGTGGTAAATGACATTATGTTATATTATGCTCTGTTCTGGACGGGCTGGCGGGGCTTCGTGACGCCTGTTCGGCCTGTAATGTCGTCAAGTCGGTCGTTGGTGATGCTATTGTTTGTTTCTCTGGCCAGCGAAGGCTCGTCCCGCATGTCGCGCATGATAGGACGGCATTGCTCGGCCCCTGCTGTCGTATACTCTGTGGCAGTATGGTCGGCTCTTCTCTGTCCTATGCACATATGGTTTGTTCTGGTGTGGCTTCGCCGGGGCGGCATGACGTCGTGACGCCTGTCACGTTCGATATGTCGTATAATCGGTCGTTGCTGCTTGCTGCTGCTGTTTGTTGCTGTGGCCAGCGTAGGCTCGGCGCGCATGTCGCGTATGATAGGACGGCAGTACTAGGTCTCTGCTGTATTGTACTATGTGACGTGCTGCTCGGCCCTGCTCTGTTCTATGCACATGTAGTTTGTTTTGTGTTGCTTTCGCTGGGGCGGCGTGGCATCGTGACGCCTGCCACGTTTGATTTGTCGTCAAGTCGGTTGTTGTGCCTGTTTCTGTCCTGTAGCCAACCTTACGTCGGCGAGGCAGCTGCATAACTAAATTGCCATTGCCGTAATTAACAAGCGTACAACTATGATGTACTCCGCCATGGTCGATTCTGATATACTGTAAGATGTTCTGTGATGTTCTGAAGGGGCCAGCGGGACGTCGTGACGCCTGTCAAATTAGATGTGTCGTCGCATCGGTCGTTCATGCGCTTGTTCGTTACGATGGCCAGCCTGTCTTCCGCGCGGCCGTCGCGCTTGAATGTATTCAAATATTGTCGTTTGTGGTATGATGTCAGTGGTGTCCACCCGCTAATTTCAGAGTATACGATGTTATAAACAATTCTGTCATACGGTGAAGCGGTACGTTACCTTGTGCTCGTTTGGCATGCTCTGTTCTGCGATGCTGGTTGCGAGGTATCGTTGACTTTATGCTGTGTGGTGCCCTGCTCAGGTGATGACACACCTCTTAAACGTTGCTGCATGCTTCGGAGATGTATCATAGTCGTTACCGTAGTGGTAACAGTAGTACAGCAAGTATGTGAATGTATGATGGCAAAGTTGCGGCCTGGCCACTACGTGATGCTTCCCTTATGGCATGGCATAACCTCCTCGTCAATGCGTAGCGTCCGATGATGCTCGATTACATTAGGTGCCGCCGTGGTAGCTATCGTACAAAACGTACGGTATGATATGATAGGAACAATTATGATATACGCTAGCGTGCTCCGTTATGGTATGCACTGTGCTATCACGTTCTGGTATGCCCGATGAGGTGTTATGAAACGCTAGGGTATGCCATGCGGTCTTTTAGTATAATATGGTATGCTATGATCTGCCGTGACACCAGATTAGATGCAATATCACACTTGGGCACGGTATGTTGTGCCATGATCTGGGGTGTTGTGGTTTGTGACGCTATTTTACAGCATGTCGAACTAGTCAATGTATGATCCGCACTGGTATGCTACGCGGTGTGATGTTATGCTATGGTATGAATGTATCAAGCCCTGGTCTGTGATGCTATGTTATGGTATGCTCTTTAGTGCAGCGTTGTTCAGTTAGTATGTTTTGCTATGTCCTGCTAGTTTCTGTTATGCTCTGTGCTAGTAGTTATGCTCTGTTATGCTCATTCCCCATTCCTAGAAGCATTCCGCAGTGGCGGCCACTTTCAAGAAGGGCGACGAGTCCTCGCCACAGAACTACCAGCCAATCTCTCTTTTGTCCGTCAGCTACAAGGTCGCGGCGAGCTTCATTCTGAACAGAATGTCCACTGGAGGGGTTTGAGGGACAAGCAATTCGGTTTCCGGACGCAGAGGCGTTCCACTGACGCGATCTTCTTAGCTCAAAGAGCGATCGCAAGGACCTGGGGGCCCAAGGACGGGCAACTATCAGCCATACTACTAGAATAGTCGAAGGCCTTTGACAAGATAAACCCAGCAGCCCTCCAAATCGCCCTTGCCCGGTTTGGCATCCCGCGGGCCTACTGCGACATGATCCATCGCATGTATACCAATCGCACGTTCGATATGACAGATAGCCATGGCTCCTTCAGAACTCGCCCAATAGGAGCGGATATTGTCCAGGGTTGCCCACTGAGCCCTTACCTCTTCATCATTATGCTGTCCATTCTCATGACGGATGCACAGGCCGACTTGGTGAACGAGCTCGGCCCATCTCCATCGGATAACATGTGTTTCGATTCCACTTTTGCCGACGATACGGCGCGTGATTCAGATGATATACCAAGAGCGCAACATTTTCTGAACCATCTCATTGCGAGGGCCCACGCGTACGGACTAGAATCAAATTGGCCGAAGACCGTGCATCTACGAGTCAGGCATGCTTCGGACATCTTCGCTCAAGACGGAATCCCAATGAAGCCAGTGACGTCTGGCACAGCCGTGGCAAGGAGAATCAGAGGCGAGGGCTGCGTTTCACACCCTCCGACTAGTATGGCGGCACGCCAACATCTGGCGAGCACGCAAACTTAGGTCGTTCTGGGCGTACATCATGAATAAACTTATCTACGGCATCGAGACGCTCTGCCTCAAGAAAACTGACAGGGACAAGCTCGATGCCTTCTACGCGCACTTCCTCCGGCAAATATTGGGCATGCCGCACTCCATGGTGTCGCGGGTCACGAATGCTGAGGTGCGTCGACGAGCACACGAAGTGGCACTGAGCCAAACAATTCTATTCCGACGGCTGTTGTCTTTTGGCAGGATCGCGGCCATGCCGGATTCGCTCCTCAGACGCACCATTTTCGGCGCAGGATCTGTCGAGCCCGCCAGCCCACGCGCGCCGAGGCGGAGAGGCCGACCCCGGCTGACGTGGGGCTCGGTGATCAGAGCACACGCCTTCTTGGCGACCAGGGTTCTCTCCCCCCCCTCCTCGTCCTCCTCCCCCCCTCCTGCCCTCCCTCTCCCCGCCCCTTCCCCTCAGGGGAGCGACTTGTTTAAATTTCTCAATCCTGGATACTATGACCCGCACGTGTGGAGGACAATCGCCAGCCGGTATACCTTTTCCTGAACTGTCCTTGATTTCTGTGCCCTGGTCTGGACATGCGCCTCCAGCCGGCGGCACTTCCTCAGCCGATGTGTCGTGCAGACACGGCGTTATTGACTTGACTTGAGTCTCGGGGACTCGGTCGACCGGGGATCTGGCGGCCGCGGAATGCACAATGGGCGAGTTTGGTCTGGAGGGGCGGGAGTCTCGGGGACTCTGTGGACCTGGGCATCTGGCGGTCCCGGTCTGCAGAGTGGGCAGGCTGGGTCTGGAGGGGAGGGGATACCGTGGATTCTCGGTGGGCCTGGGGATCTGGCGGCCGCGGTATGCAGGGTGGGCGGGTCGGGAGGCCTGTTCTCAAAATCTAACGACCTCTACTTGCCGGGTGGAGAGTATAAGCATCAACTTTCTCAGGGGTCTGCGCGGATTTCTTAAAATCGACTCTGGACCGCCAGAGGCGCTGCCAGGGGAGGCCAAGCGTCAGCCCAAGAGATCCGCTCGGACCTCAGACATGTTATGCTCGTTCATTTAGTTGTTCCTCGAGCGGTGGGAGGGGGAGGAAATGCAGGCGGGCGGCGGGCGGCCCAACCGCTCGGAGCAACCCAGCGGCCCTGTCACCAGCTGCCGTCGCTCCTCGGCGGCGCCGCCAGAAGGGTCCCCCACCAGCGAGTCCAAGCACCGCGCCAGCTCCTGCGCGCGTGCGCCGCCGCCCGCGGCTGGGCATCCCTGCCACACTCCCCGACGACTGGCAACACGAGAAAAGAAATGACGCGCTAGCCTTCTGACGGCGGGCCCCTGCACCATTACTTTCTTACGGGACGAGGCCTGGGATCTCGTCCAAGAAACCGGTTGCTTCAACGGTGATCTGCGCCCCTTCCACAGGCGCACTTCCTGCGCCCCCATCTCCCGCAAGCACGCCCGAAACAGGCATGACAAGCCGGGCGACAGTGGGCTTCCAGAGAAGCGAAACCCAGCCTGCTTGCTTCACGAAGGCGCCCTGATCATAATGATATAAAGGGGGTTCGGGGTCAACTACAGCAAAGAAAGCCTGAATCAGTTGGTTGTGCGTAAACGTTGAAGACCGCGCGCTGGGGGCTGGCGGAGCAGAAGACGACGATTGTGCGTATCTGCGTTCTCTACTCGCTGCTGCATGCTCCCTACGCTCGTGTCTCTAAGCAACATTTGATGTGCTATATCATATGCCCTGCCCTCGACGCTTGTCATCCTGTCCACGATATGCTATATACGCTCTCCCCCGTACACTATACTCTCTGGTATCGCCTCCCGACTCTTGACTCTCAACTTCCTGGTATCTGCTCTCTGCGTTCTGCACTATGCACTATCCCGCGCTTCTCCGTGCTCTCGCCTCTATAAGGTATGCTCCTCCTCGCTCTCATCTCTGTGCGATCTACGATATGCACACTCTCTGTTAGATTTGCTTTCTTCACTAATTCCACTCTGTCTTCTTTCTATCATACACATCGTACCCCTACGCTCTCCATTATCTCGAAGAAGTATATGTATGCTCCACTCCTGGGAAGCCGAAAACCCCGCCGCCCACTGGAATCGGCGAGAGACTCTCACCAAGAAGCAGGAAACAAAGAATATGGGACCCCCCCCCCACACCGACATCGGCTGCACACTTTCGCCAAGTCCCTACAGCAAAAGTAGCCGGGGACCTGGAGCGGGGAACCTGAAACCTGGGCACGCGGCCACCGCCACCCACTAGAATCGGAGGGAGACTCTCACCAAGATCCCTCAGAAAGAAACCTGGGACCACCCTCACCGACATCGGCTGCACATTTTCGCCGAATCCCTACAGCAAAGGGGAGGACCTGGAGCGGGGAACCTGAAACCTGGTCACCTGGCCGCCTACCGAAATCGGCCCAATACTTCTGCGGAATCCTTCAATATCCGCGAGGAACACTTCACCTCAGTGCAAGCTCCCACTGGGAAAAGCACGCTGCGGGTCAGCTGGCATGGTTAAGACATCGCGTCCCTGCTCAAGGGAAGCTCGTTGAGTGAAGATGTAGCTTGCTCCTCCAACGTGCTTCCTTTTCTCTTACGCAAGGCTGCCATGCAGGCACTTCTGCGTCATACGGTTCCCGTGGGGGTGGGGGGAGACCGCCCAAAGGCAGCACCCATACCGCCAAAGACTGTCCCGACGACGATTCCAAGGAAGCTCGAGTAGAGCCCAAGAAGGAAGGTCCCAAAGCTCTCAGGACACGTTTACGTAGCATTACATGAATGAATCATGCAGGTGGGTCGTTCCGACGTAAATTCTTGTTCAAGGTTTGTCCTGTGCCCAAGTGCGAAAGTCAGGATGGGGCCCAAGTGAGGCGTCGATTCCTGAGTGCAGGTAAATCGTTCCGACGTCAATTCTTGTTCAAGGCCTGTCCTGCGTCCAAGTGTGAAAGTCAGGATGGGGCCCGAGTGAGGCGTCGATTCCCGAAGCTTCCAAGGCCTGCCAGCTGAGCCGCCCCAGAAGCTCTCAAACCCTGTGGCCCGCGCGTTTGCTCGGCGAAAACTCCACACAACAGTGGCGGCCGATGTCAAGTTGCAGTGCGTCCTAAATCAAGCAATGGGGGCACACGATGAGGCATGTCGGCTCGCTGCCTGGAACTCGGGCCTGAGAGGGCCGCTCGGGGTGTCAATTGCTCGGGGTGTTCATTACTGACAGGGCGTGCCTGACGGATTACCTCTCGGGGCGGGGGCCCCACAAAAACGCCTGAAAACGCTCGAGAGCGTTCGGCGACCCTCGGGAGCGCTGCCGGGCTCAGGAAGGGTCGAGGAGCTGGGGCCCTCCTCCAGGGGCATCCTCTCGCCGTGGCCAGACAGCAGCTGGAGCAGCTGCTCGCGCGGGAGGGGCCCCGGCTCGTGCCTCTTCAGGGCCTCGAAGGCCTCCAAGGCGAGGGATCGGCAGGGCGAAGAGGGCAGCA